>VXBZ01009053.1:121565-167399 GCA_013399135.1 Heliornis fulica
GTTGTCAGGCGTTGGAACAGGCTGCCCAGGGCAGTGGTGGAGACCCCATCCCTGGATGGATTGAAAAGGTGAATAGATGAGGTGCTGAAGGACATGGTCTAGAGGTGGACTAGGCAGGGTCAGGCTGTGGTTGGACTCAATGATCTTGAAGGTCTCTTCCAACCCGAAGTGATTCTTAAGTCTGTGGTTTGACCCTCGCTTTGGCCATTAAAACCATTAAAAGGTTTGGGGACAGGTGTGTTGAGGCTGCTCTCCTTCCCACCACTCCTCTGTGACTGCTGTGTTCTCAGTCAGGCTGCAGGAAGCTGTAGAGATGGGAAAGTACAAATCAGGGCAAGTCAGGAGGAGAAAAAAGACTCGAGGAGATATGCATCTCCCAGCAGCCTGTGTTGAAAGAAGACAGTAAGCTGGGATGAATGATGCATAAGATAAAAAGCCTAGGAACAGCGGGGAGGGGAAAGAAAGAGTTGTGTAAATGGGGAAAATATATGAGAGAGACGAGGGGAAGAACCATAAAAGTGAGGATGTCATTTATCAGGAAATGTTTCATGTCTGCAAGAAAAAAAAAGCCAAACACACCATAAATCCACTAAACTAAACTAAAAACTCAAGTGAGCCTCGAAGAACATCTTGGAGGGTGGGTGGTGTGAGGGTTCAATGGGCTGGGTTGAGTGTTGCTATTTGCAGTTGTTCTGTACACACCAGAGTGAGCGACAGCTCTGAGTCCCACCTGGGACTCCGCAGCAACACAGGGGTCACCCCAGCCAGACCATCAATGCCCAGACAACCTTGGAATGGTGTGTGGGCTGAGAGAGTGGGATGGGAGAGGGAAGAGTCCTCAGGCTCTTGGAAAATTCTTAATTGAAAGTGCTTAATCTCATCTAGATTGTATGAATTTAAAACATACAGTTAATGATCCAAATATATATGGCCTTGCATGCATATATAAAAATATAAATATGTGTGTGTGTGTGTGTGTGTGTGTGTAGTGTGGTAGGAGGGTTCAGGGAAGGGCTCCCAAAGTCACCTCTCCCTAAAGCCAAGGAGGATGCAGACAAACACCTGTGGACACAGAGACCAGCATAAGGGATTGGGGGCAGAGCCGTGAGCTGTTGCCTTGGGGTGTCTGAAAACAAGACAGAAGAGGGGTCGGGGGCTGGGGGAGCCCACGTGCTGGTCCCCTGCAAGAGCAAACAGTGCAGCTGGGGCTGGTTTTGCTCTGGACCGATGGGCTGTGGGAGGCATCTGGTCTAATGAAAAGCTGAGCTGGAGAGGAGGTGGGGTAACAGCTTGGCCTGTGACTGTGTTCATGGGGGTCTCCATGCCGGGGGGAGAAGCTGATAGGTGAGGAGAAGGAGCGTCAGGCTCTGTTCTTCCACAGGGCACAGAGCTGGTCATCTTGAAGGGATGCCTGGAGACAAGCTGTGGATCTGGTGTGCATCACAAGCAGAAGTAGCTACAGGATATTCATCACATCCCTTCCCACGGTGCAGGAGCTGCTCTGTGTTACCGTGGGTCCAGGTTACCAGGTCCCTCACATGCTTTACATATCAATACTGCCCATCTCCAGCGGGTTACAGCTGCTCCCGCTGCACTGCCTGCGATTGTGCTGGGGTTGCAGGGGGGGTGGGTGTTTTCCCTGAGACCCCTGCCCCTGTCTCCTGCTGCCTGTGGACACGAGGGAGTGTGCGGTTGGATGGCGCTGCCCTGGTTTACACGGGACTCGTGTCCCCGGTGTGCTACAGCTGAGGGAATGGATCAGAGAAAGCATTGCTGTGAAATCATAAAACCCTTGGACTGGGTTAATTCAGCTGACCATAGCACTGTGCAGTAGTCTAACAGGCATCGATTTATTCTGCTGATGGTGAAGGTTTAACACTAAATCCAGGCTTGGGGAGAAAGGTCTTTGCTGCTGGTGACAGCGTGTGAGCTGGGTACTGAGGAAACAGCTGCAATGATTGTGGCTGTTCCTTCAACCTTCCTGACCAGCCTGTTCAGCTTTTCCACCCCCCCTTTGATGCTTAAGCCCCTTTGCCAGCAGACAGTACACAAAGGCTCCCCTGATGTGTTTTGAGGCACAGCTGCCTGGATGGATCCACAGAGTCCTGCTCCCTCCAGGACCCCTGGACTCAGGTCTGTGTTTTGGTGGTGGGCTGGCCATGGGCTGTTTGCCGAGCACTTGTGTCCCTGTGGCACATCCCAGTTTGTGTACCCCAGCATAGAGGCAGGAAAGCATCCCTGGCCCAGGTTGTCCGGTCTTGGCATGGCTCTGCTTCAAGACCTGTCTTTTCTTGACTGTAAACATTAACAACCCAAGTTCAGTGGAGTTAAGAGACTGAATTAATTATTATGTAGTTGCTCAGCAGCCTTTTCTCTAGGAAAAGAGGGTGGCATAGCATGTCTTTACCTTTACTTCGTAAATGCTGGCTGAAGGCATCAAGTGGTCCAGGAGCACTGGGTGGGCATGGTTTGCTCTGGTAGCCTTTCAACATGCGTGAGGTCGTCTGCTTTTGCTGGGGTGTCAGTTTGAGGTACCAGCTCCTCCATCCCAGGGAGGCAGGTACAGCATGTTCTGCAGATATTAATCATAATAAAATTAAGCTCAACTCCAAAACCCAGGTCCCAAAGGCAGGCAGACTGCACCCATGGCGTGGCCAGAGCTTCCCCTTCAGTATGAGCTCTGCTTCTTGATTAGAAATGCAAAGCCCCTTGGTGATAACACTCATCACTCTGCCAACATGGATTTCACAGCGGTCTCAAAGCCCAGCGACACAGAGAGTTTGGGGAGCTGTGTGTTAGCTGGCAAAGCAGCACTCCAGCTAAAGTCACAGCAAAATACCAGCAGCAAAAACATTACAGCTACAGAAAGAGGATGGTGAGAAGCAGGAGTGATTTGTTTATAATTGTAATGCTGGAGGAAGAATACGAGCTCAGTCCCTGCACTTATTTCTTCCCACTGCAATTTGGCAAATGTCAGCAGCTTTGGAAAGTTCACATTTTTTCTGTATCTTTGCTCGAAATAAAACCATTTTCTGATTTCTCTCCTTTTGTCCTCAGCTTCATTTCTTTGTGAAAAACCCATTAAACCCAGAAAGGTCAGGTTTGCAAAAGCACATCCAGCACATTGAACATCTGGCTGTGAGCTTCCCATCAAAGGTTGGTGGATGTTGTTTGAAATACTGAGGCTTGTTTATGGTGCCTAGCTAGGAGATGAGTTCTCCTGGAATCCTGCCCATATGTGGATGCTGCCACCTTCACCACACCAAGAGGCAAAGCGTCGCTGGCCCTTCCCAGCACAGCCCTGCTCCCTTGTGTGCAGGCTGGGAAACTTGTGCAGCAGAGCCCATACTCCTCCCAAGGCTGTGTTTGGACATGCAGACTGAAGCAGCAGCTGAACCAATGAGCAAAGGTCTACCTAGAGGTCCCAAGGTTCAGAAACTAACTTTGTGGAGTCCTCAGCCTTGCTCTTAGACCAGCCAACAAGGAAAGGATGAAATGATAACCTCACGTTGACCTGTCCCTCAGCATCTATCAATAGGCTCAGAAAGCTTTGCTGATAACCTTACAGTGGCAGGTTCCCTGAAGTCCAACCAACAAAAACAAGGAAGAGAGGAAAAAAACTCTGATGTAGTCTAAGATTAAAGAAAACCCACTAACAAGTCTTGCTGGTATGTGGTAGCAAAGGGAGGAACTATCTTCCCAGTGAAGTTTCTGTAAACATCTGACTCCAGACAGCTGGGCCCCCATGACACCATGTGAGGATGCATTCCTGAACTCAGAAGAGGATTTAGGGACTGCTTGATGTTAACTTCATCTCCTACCAAATGCAGTCCTCTTATGTGCATCAGAAAGGACATTTGTGCAGAAACAAGTGCCCATCTTTCCTGCTGTGGAAGAAGTATTTGACGTCACAGCTGAACTGAATGTGGGGTTGGTGTGCTGTGAGGTCAGCAAACCTGGTGATTGGAACACAGCTTGCCTTTTCCAGGGGTAACCAAGTGGGTTATACCCACTGCTCTTCATGAGGTCCAGGGTGGACACCTGAACCCCAAGAAGGAGCAAGACCACCTCCCCCCCCAGACCCACAGAATCCTGGTGTTCCTTATGGTTAGGTGATGGAAGGAGGGCTGCTGTGAGAAAAACATCTCAAACCAGGACCAAACCCTTCCAGTCCCAGGTAGAAGGGTGTAAAGAAGCTGGGGAGAACAAACCCCATCCATAACTACCCTCCTACCCCCTCACAACTGCTCTTTGCATGGTTGCTTGTTGTCCTCTGCCAATACCAGTGACAGTGGTGAAGGTAAAGGAGGTGACAGGTAAGTCGCTTCAGGAAAAGGTGTGCAACATCTGCATCTATTTCTGATTTCTCATGGCAGATGTAAAACCTGTGAGCATAACTCTAACACAGAGACTTCTGCAATTGCTGCTGCTTGGAAACAGGAGGAGAACGAGTCCCACAGGAGAACAAGAAATTGCTCTGCATGATCCTTAAAATACCACGAGGTGCTCTTGTCCCATCATTTGAAGTGTCACACCATTACTGGTAACAGCATTAGTAGGAATGGCAGTAATTCTTCAGAAGGACCTTCACTGTGAAGAGAAAATTGTGCCTTTCTCCACCTGGGACGCCCACAGCCCTTGGCCAATACTTCATACACTCTTTTTTTAGCACCTTGTTCTGTAGACTCACTGTACCTATAACCACTGCAAACTTTGTGCTGCAGGCACAAATCCCAGCCCTTTAGTCTTTCATCTCTGCTGTGAGCCTTTCTCCTCTCCTGAGACACCAGGACCTTGCAATCAGGGAGCTGCAGATTGGAGTCTGCTGAGCCCACATGCTTCAGGTGTAATGAAAGATTGGAGCAAGGTGCTGTGGTGACCCCTCCGTGCATGTGCTGGCATTGCAAAGACTGCAGCTGGTTTCCAGCATCTGCTCGGGTTGTGGGGATGTGCTTTTATGACCCAGGCTGAGCCACTTCTTCTGAAGGCTCAAGGGGAGAGCTTCCCTCAAGCCTCAACCATACTGGTTAGTCATGGAAACATGGAATCCTAGAATCTCCTGAGATGGAAGGGACCCATAAGGATCAGAGTCCAACTCCTGGCTCCACACAGGACCAGCCAAGGCAGAGCATGTGACTGAGCACATCATCCAAGTACATCTGGATGCAAGGTGGGGGAGATCACTGTGGTTCCTGAACTTAAGCAGGAGCCAAGCAAGCTTAGAGAGCATCAAAGTTCTAAAAATGGAGGTAAGACACTTGCAAATGATTAACTGCTGATTTGGAAATAACTCCCCAGGCAGCTCCCTTTGCTGTAACTGGGACCCCAGTGGAGACCGTGAATTTGGAAGAGGTTGTTGAGGCAGGCTTACTCCTGAGGCTCAGCAAGTCCTCCTGGACCTGGATCCACCTAGCCTAGGCTCTTTTCTCCAACAGAAGACCAGAAATGATGGTTCTCCACCTGTGATCCCCCAGTCTTGGCATTTCTCCCCCAAAATCAACTGCACAGGCAGAATTTCTCTCTGATGCGTGCTTTAAAGCTCACAGAAACACTTCAGCCTTATGGAGGCTCTCCTAAATGGATGATCCTCACTTTTCCTCTTATGGAAGCCTTCCAGATTCACAGCACTGAAAGTTTTTGTTGGATTACAGTGTTTTCTTGTGCATTATGTGTTTTCACTTATTACTTCAATTATTTTGCCTTCCTCTGCAATTTACTTTCATATTTTATTCTATAATGGTCTTGCTGTGCCTAAGGATCTTTTCAGCTCTAATAATAATTGTAGGAGTAATAATATAAATCATTCTGGTGCTACCTACATGCATCCAGTTGCTTTCTTTGCATTTCTAATAACCGAGCTAGACGAGATCAAATGGGGTGTTTTGACATTTTTCTTTTCCCCCTGGAAGGAGGATTGCCAGGTATATCTGCCATCCCCAAACTCATGGCAGCACAAGTTATTCACCATGTCACTAGTGATTACCATCAGCCTGCTTGCAAGTTGTTGAGGGTCCTCAGGCTTTTTTATGGCTCTAGGTTTAATCCAAAAGCTTTGGTATAAGGGGTGATTGTTCAAAGATCCCAGATTGTAATGTGCATTCACTTAAGGCACTGTTATTGATGTTGTGTCAGCATTATTGAGTTTGTGATTACTGTGGCCATAATGGGAGTATTTATTTGCATCAAGGAAAAGCCTAGAGGCGGTATGATTGTCTGAACCATCTTTAGCCATGGCAGCTTACAATTTTAATATAGAAGAATATCAAACCCTCAGTCCTCAGCTGTCCTGCTTTTTCAAGTGGTAGACTGAGACATGAGGTTTTTAGATTTGTTGAGCTTCACACCAGAAGTTTGGTGCCCAGAAAGGTGGGGGATACCCCAAGCCTGGAGGTGTTCAAGGCCAGGTTGGATGGGGCCCTGGGCAACGTTGTCTAGCTGCAGGCCTGGAGGTTGGTGGCCCTGCCTGTGGCAGGGGGGTTGGAACTCTATGGTCCTCGGGGTCCCTTCCAACTCAGACCAGTCTGGGATTTCTGTGATTCTGAGTCATGAACACCATTCCCAGAGTAACAGCTTAGGGCAGCAGCCACATCATCCCTGACTCTGATGGGAATTGTGAACACGAGATGTTATGTTCTCACCTGAAGGAAAGAAAACTGTAAGTTTTGTCAAGAGGAGAAAGAGGCTGGTAGGTTGTCTGATGAGCTCTGTGCCAGCAGGACTGAGCTTTACCCACCACATCCCTGCGAGTCTTGGCTCTATAACCACCAGCTGGCAGGTGCTCAGATGAAAGTCATCATCATCATCATCATCATCATCATCATCATCATCATCATCATCATCATCATCATCTATTTCTCACTTGTGTGCAGAGAGCCTGGCGTTTTGAAATGTAAGCTCACCTCACCTCCAGGTACACCATGAATTTCCCAACAGAACCACACCTGCAAAAGTGGGAAGGTAAAACCTCAAAGTGTCGAGATGGCTTGGTTGGTGTCTGGTTGAAGAAATGTTGGGAGAAGGCCAGTTTCTCATTTTGTCCTACATCTGGCTCCTCAGTATCCCAAAGACAGAAAGGAGGAGGCAATGCAGTCTTACAGCTGCAAAGTTGTTCTAAGACCAGCTAAGGACAGAATAAACCCCCCTTCAACTGCTTCCTCCAACTCAGCCACACAGGGATTTATGAAGCAGCACATTTTGTGGTGTGAGCAAATGCCTCAGACCTCTGGAGCCACTCTGTTCATCCTGTATTTCTGGGATGACAAAATAAAGCTTTGGCAGGGACCAGGCCAAGGTGGAGAAATGTGCTGAGCCAGCACCAAGTAAAAGCCAGCCAAAATCCTGAAGACCCCCAGATGAATCCTCTCCAACCCTTTTTCTCTGCTCATTTTTGCCTTCTACGCCCCTCCTTATGTTGCACTGCTGCTGTCTCTGGGTGATGGATACAACTGAGGAAATCCATGGTCAAAGGCTTGG
This sequence comes from Heliornis fulica, assembly GCA_013399135.1. NCBI lineage: Eukaryota > Metazoa > Chordata > Aves > Gruiformes > Heliornithidae > Heliornis > Heliornis fulica. Next base: position 129,039 of record VXBZ01009053.1, read on the forward strand.
ATGGACTTCAAAATGTGGTGCTTTACCTACCAGAAGCATTCCCAGTTGTTCACACCGAGGGCAATGCTGGGGTGTCTCCAATAGACCTTTGGAAGGGGATTTAACCCATTGCCGTGTCACAAGAGGGGATGTTTGGAGACGTGTCTCTTACAAGACATTGGTGTGGAGTTCCCAGGGACACCGGCGATGGGCTGAGCTGGCTGCAAGTGGCTTTGGAAGAGACAAGCAGTGTGGGACTGTCACTGGTAAATATTGCTGGACAAAACACCCTGTGTATTTGCTAGCTGATGGGCCAGTGGATCATTTAGAGCAGAAAATATCTGGATGAATGGAAATGCAAATTGGAGTGAAATGTAGAGCCTGTGCTTCCAGAGCTGCCCCTGTCCTGGGCTGGATGACTAAGAGGAGATCAAATGGATCAGAATAAGCTTCCTTGACAGCAGGAATACTGATGGGAAAAAAAAAAAAGGCACTGGAGGGGTTTAACTGTACCTCCTGGCTGGGAATTAGGCAGCATTATCAGACAGCCTTCCCTAGGAGCCTGATCTACCAATGAAGAAGTAACAGATGGGTCTCCACAGTAAGGAGCTGCGCTTGGATCACACCCTGGGCACCCATTTTGTGAGTCACAGTACTGAAGAGGCTGTCTCCAGCCATCCCCCCCTTTTCACTCACTATCCCTCTTCGCTGCTGTTAAGGGGCTGCTCAGCTCTGATCTTGCACCCCTCCATAGCACACTGTTCCCACACATCCTCTGGGCAGGACCTGGGGCCTCCCTACCGTCACTTTATTCTCATTTTTCATCTTATATGAGCACATGTTTGCAGCCTCCTACTTTTAAGTCATTTTTGGATCTCGTCATTCCTGGACTCTGTTTCCAAGCTCTAAGTGCAGCCACTGCCCAGACTGTGCTGGGCTTTTGTTAGTGGCTCAGAGCCACTTGGAGCAGTTTTCCAAATGGCACCTCAGAGCCAAGCTCAGCGACACTCTCCTGTACAAATGGGATCTTGGGCAAAGTTTTCAGGCTGCCCCAAACCCCGTTTCTGAAATAACTGAGGCTCCTGGGACAAGGGTGGAATTGGTCTGCACAAGTCTGGCCAGAAGCTTTTAAAGAAGCTGCTCACACCAAGGGGAAAAGCTTTGCAGCCCCTGAGCTCAGGACTGTATATTGGGTGTGGAAATGTCCTTCAGGTCAGGACCCCTGAAGCTCAGCCCTCATTGGCAGCACATAGAAATCAAAGTCCTGCAAAAAATAGAATTTAGTAATTTAGTAATTTAGCAATTTAGGAAGTGCTTCCTAAAAGCACTTTGGGAAATGTCACTTAATATCTCTAATTGCATCTTTATTTCTGTTTACTAGACCCCTCTGTGGCAAGTTCTCTTTTCTAACTCTGCTGGCATCTTCAAGTTCTGGTTCCTTTTCATTTTAGGTGCTAAATATTCTCCTCACAGCATTAAATGCTTCAGCAGGCGGAGCAGCCTGGTGGTTTACTCTTCTTTTGTACCTCCATCCCACCAAATAGTCATGTTCACTTTGGTTCATTACACTTTACGTCCTGGACGCTGACTGGCAGTGTGCTGCCAAGCCCAGGCATCCCTGGATCATCTTGCTGCTAACTCCAGAAATCAGAGATTTCCAGAGTCAGGGAAGAGTCAGGTGGTGAGGAGATTTGGGGGAGTTGGGGCAGAGCCTGGGGAGCAACGAGGCACAGCTCCCACCCATGTCTGCCCCCCCAGGGATGCTGTCGGCTGAGCGGCAGCCCCGGGTGAGAAGCTCTTGCTGTCTCTGTTGCTGCTCGATCATTTTGATCTGGATTTTGACACCACATCTCCCTGCAGTCCTAACATATAATGGGAAAGGAAATTATAGTATTTGAAAAAATCACATCACTTTGACAGAAGTCAAGAGCAATTTTACTGAAGCCAGACTTGTTACCCTGTCTCATATCGCTGAACAAGCAGGCAGTACTGTTAATTTTAACGTGACTTTGTCCCTTTAAATAATGAAAAAGTGTGATGTCATGTCTAATGCTCTATCAGCGCCTGTAATGCCATCAGTCATACAAGAAATATTATGACATAGATATATTTTAATGCTGAACAGCTTCTATCATTTTGGAAGAGATCCCATCTTAAATGGATTGAGCTCCTGCAACCCCCTTCCCCCCTTTGATTGTTTGGGGTTGGTTTTTTTTCAATATAAATTAAACGAGGGTTGAATTGGCTTTGAAATGATGACTGAAGTGAGGGACTGACTGTGGCAAACCCGAAACCGCCCTGGCTTGAGCGTGCACCAGAGGGCACTGCACGATGCGCTGGGAAACACGGCCAGACCCACCAGGCACAGCCAGGGTATTTTGGCGCGTAGGCAGCATTTGTGCTCTCACCTGGAGACGCACATCTCGTTTGGAGGAGAGGTGGTACAGACCCTCAGGGATGATGGTGGGCCCCGGTGTGACCGCAGGCTCTGTCCCTTGGCGAGGGTGCAAACTGCAGCCCCCAACCCATGACAGCTCATGCTCTGACCCAACTCATGGTGGGGGTGATGGCATCACTCCCTGCTCCCTCATGGCATGCTGAGGTGGGGATGAGGGGCATGCAGTCCTGGGTTGGACCAGCCCAATTCCTCTGGGTTTGGGAAGTCCCATTGCACCCTGTGCCTTTACATCCCATCTCCTCTCTGCTGAGTCAGCTGCCTGCAACTCCAGTAAAAGCCTTTCAGGAGGTGCAGTTCTGCTCCTGACCTGGCAGGAAAGCTGTCGTGGGAGGGCAGGCCCTGGGGAATGTCCTGAACTGCACAAAAAGCATGACAGGGGAACAGAGCCTGAGGGTGNATTCAGCACCTGCACAGCACTCGGGTGCCCATCACTGCAACTTCCCTGGGTTTGGGGTTTGCTTCCCCTTCAGTTCTTCCAAAGTTTTCAGTTTTCTTTTTAACTGCTGAGGTGATGTATGATATGCCACCACTTCAATCCTTTCCTCTTAAACTGGGGAAACTGGTGTGCTCTATTTTTCCAAGTCTTCCTAGCTCTCATCTTTCACTGGCGTGAATCCCGGATGGAGGTGGGGGTAGAGCTGTTCCTCTGGCAAGGGTGTGTTTGTGGTCGGTGGTGCTGGACGTGGCTGGGAGAACTTCCCTGGCTGCTGCTAGCAAGAGGACAAGGCTGGAGAGTCAGAGCAGACTTTTTGACTGTTAATTATGCCACAGAAGTTTTGCAGGTAGCAGCGAGTCCCGTGGTGCTGCTAACACATGCCACAAGTAGCAGTCACATTGTTACAGCGATGTCAGGAGAGGATTAATCCAGATTAATAAAAAGTAATAATGTGATCAGGGCTACAAGTGAGTACAGACAGGGAACTGGAGCAGCACTACTGCACAGAGGTTTCCACTGCCAGTTCAGACTGTGAAATGTGTTTCCCATAGACTGAGGGGTTACTGGGCAGGTCAGCACTTCTGTGGGGCAGGACGGCAGCGGCATGGTGGGAGGTGACCTGGCAGGTGTGTGTGCTGCCTCTTTTCCTGCAATTCAAATAACCCTCCCAGGACTGGGGTTGCATCTTTAGCCACAGTCCAGCACTCTGCAGAACCAGGCTGGTTCTGGAGCTGCCAGGAGCTGTGAAGGAGTAATGGAGCTGGCAGCCTGCTCCAACTCCTGCACCTGCTTTACATTATTGGTGGGCAAATCCTGAGGCCTTCAGGCACCCACCGAGCAACCACAGGAGGAAAAATACTTCTGGAGAGGAGGTGTTTGTGAAAGTTGCCTTCCAGACATCTTCTTGGATGATCCTTTGGGAAGGGAAGTGTAGCTGAATATCCCACTCTACCCATGGAAAAGGCCATGGGATTATTCCTAAGCACCCTCTTAGCCAAGGCATTTCCTGCATGGAAAAATGTGCTCATGCACCGGGGATGCTCATGTACCTGCCTGTAAATCCAGCTGGAAAAAAGCCCACAGGCCCTCCCCAGCTCTTGCATGATGGCCCCGTGGATGCTGTTCAGATGGGTCTGGTTCCAGTGTTTTGGTTCAGACTGTGCTGTTGGAGCAGTCTGGAAAGCAACAGTCTGACCACATGCCCAGGAATGAGCCCATTGTGTGGGTCTTCCACCTCCTGGCTTGTCCTTGCCATACTGTCCCCATGGCCTCCCATCCTCATCATCTCTGTGTACAAGATGCTGAGGCTTTTGTCCTCAGTATCTTTTCAGATACTGCTCAGGTGTCCCACTTTTGGCCCAGGATGTCCCCTTCACCAGCCAGGAACTGGCATGGAGGGACTTCAGGGTGAAGGTCGCTTCTCTCAGCTTCTTTGCCCAGCCAACCCACCTGGCTCCACAGTGAGGACTCTGCCTGCTGGGATGGTGTCTTCAGACCAGCTCTTCTATTGAAAGCAGGAGATATGTATTCAAAAGGGGATTTTTGGGCAGAACGGGCCATCTCCTGGGTGTCTGCAGTGTGGCCAGAAAGTCAGTGGCTGAGCAAAGTGTGTCACCATGTCATCTGCCTGTTCTCCTCAGGTCATCTAAATTTATTCCCATGCTATCACCTCATCTGCTCACATTCAGGACCCACCAGCATCCCAAAAAGGGGGATGGTGGGACTACTGGCTGATCTCCTCATTGCCCTCCTCCAGCACAGGGGAGAGGCAGCCAGCAGAGAAATCTCTTAGGATCATGAGGAGGAGGTAAGGGATGCACAAAGGGTTAATCTTTGCTCTCTAGGCCCGAATTGAATTGATGTAATACCACATAAGCTAATGGGAAGCTCTGTATGACGGTACTAGTTGTTGTCATCTCCTGGTCCTTCAATTATCTGATTCATTCACGTTTAGTATAAATACAGGATTAACCCAAAATGAGGGTTTAGGAGGGAGAATCTCTAACTCTAATTTTAATCCAAAATGAGTTAAAAAAAATCACGGTGGTGATTGAGAGGAGGGGATTTTAAAAAGGATGCAAGTGCAGGGCAGCAGCACTCTGGGGATGGATGGGGCCTGGGTAAACCACGGCAGTCACCCATGTCTGCTGCAAATAAACCCAGAGCTTCCCCCTCCTCTCCACTCCAAGCCCCCTGACTAAGCTCTTCCTCCCAACTATGTGGCTTTAGCTTTCGGATTGTGTGTGCTTGCTGGAGCACAGAGGACATCTCCTCTCCTCTGAGGTCAGCCTTAGTACATGAACTAACATGGGGTGTCACATCTTCCTGCAGGATAGATGCAACATAAGGGAGCATCAGTCCATCCCTGTTGCTGCCCCACACTTTCTCAGCCCTGTTGAGATGTCCCTCTGCACCCCCAACAGGTGCTGGAGCAGGAGGGACCCAGCCCTGTCCAGGTCAGAGCCTCAGGGAAGGGACATGAGGAATGCTGTTGCATGGTGCAGCCCATTGAACAGCCTCTGAGCTTTCCTTGGTGTGCAGCTCAGTCCAGCCCCTGGTGTTTTGCCTGTGCATTTGAGAGTTTCTTTGCACATAGTAGAGGTAATACCGGTTGCACCTGGATTTTTGATGAGCTCTTCTCTCTTGACCTCTTTGGCTTGAAGAACCAAAGCACAGCGTGAAGCTGTGGACCTTGCTGGCAGGGAGCTCCAGACACTGCTCCTGCAGTGGATGAGGCATCAGGGTGACAAGACCTCCCAGCTTGGCTGACCCCCTGTGCTCTGGGGTGAAGGTAGGTGATGCTGGAGGTGACTTCAGAGTCCCTCTGATGGGCACCACGGAAGCCCTTGAGCAGAGGGTTTGTCCACCTTTCCTGTGCCTGAGTGCTGGACATGGACAGGCAGCTCAGACCCATGCACCCAGTGATGGCCATCCTGACAGGCCAGCACCTTCCACCCAGTGTGTGATGGTGAGAAGAACTTGCTGCATTTCTTTCCACCCTGAGCTTCCGAAACGAGGTCAGATTTTGCATAGGTTGAGGTTGCTGTGCTAAAAGGATGACGCAGAGCTATTGCCATGGAGACAGAAAGCCAAGGTAAGGAGCCACACTGCTCCTGGCAGCATCCCAGGAGTGGGGAGCTAACCCCAAGTCCTGCAGCATCTGCTAGGGGAGCCTGAGGAGAGATGCATTCCCACAGCTGCAAACGCGCAGTTCGGCACCGCTGGTGCTTTTATTTTAAGCAAATGCCTTGGCTCTACATGGGATGGGAACGTTCAGGCACAGGTTGAAGCCTCCCCTCCTCCCTCTCCTGTGCACTCTCACGTGCCAGCTGCACATACACAAGCACACACCAGTTGTGTAGCACGCGGCTGGATGCGGGTGACACAATTTGGCAGCGTTAAATCGTGCTTGGCGTTTTAGGTAAGAATAGCTGCACTTCAAAGACTTGCTTGAGGACTCTTGTGCTGAGCCCTCTGAGTTGCTCACACGAGAGCAGCTCATAGAAACCCAATTAGCAGCTGTGAGCGCACTGTGGAGCTTGAAATGCTGAGCGGGGTGTGTGGGGCAGGCAGCAGCCTGTGGGCATCCTCTGCTGTGGCACCTGGCATGCCAGTGTACACCCAAAATCACAAGAGCAACCATGGAGAGGCTGGAAAGCACCTGAAACTCGTCCCTGGTTGTCAGAACATGGTTTTCTTCTCTTAGAAAGAGGGGAGACAAACTTTCTCACCCTCTTGAGGCACACTTCCACATAGGCAGGGTAGGATGAGGCTCGGTGCTGGCGAGGGACCCCAATTCCTGAGCAGGTGCTGCTGCTATGTGCAGACTTCTGAGCACCCATGTACTGCTCCTGTCCTTTCCCAGCATGTTTCCAGACCCTGCTCTTGACATTCAGTTGAATGGTCTATGGGGAGCTGCTATCACACTATGGAAACCGTTCTTTTCCCATCCTTGTATATGATTTAACTCATGGATTGAGATGGAGATGGCAGCTGGCAGTTGGGCTCCCAAGGGCTCCCAGGGGCTGAGATTGATGTCCATAATGCTGAAAGTTCACACTGTCTATGTGAAGGCTGGTTCCACCTGGCACCCCCAGGACCACCCAATGGGACTAGTGGCCCAGGACAAGGCTCCTGGTGCTGAGTATGCACTGCTCAAGAGATGGGTTTGGCCATGGTGAAACAACACATGGTAAAGCCCCATGAACAGGGGGGTGGCTGTTGGAGTCTTGTAACAAAGCCAATGTCCATCCTACATGTGGATGCAGGCTGGTCTGTGTTCTCCTGAAAGAGCAAAGGAGAACAAAATGACCACAGTGGTAAGAAACAATGTGTGGGATAAGGCATTGTGGGCTCTTTGCAGAGGTTCTGTTTGGCTTTCCCCTCCTGTAGACAAAGCCTTGCTTTGGGTGATCATGTTAGTGACACAGCAAGGTTGGCAGGTGGGAATTGCAGTGATGGATGAGCCCTGCAAATGCATCCAGCAGGTGTTGTGCAGAGAGGCCATGCTCAGGACCAGAACAGATTGCTTGGAACAAGCCTTGGTGGGTTTTTGTGGAATTGTTTTCCCAATTTGAGGCCACTTGTCGTTTTCCAACTGTATCTCTAACAGCCCAAAGCAGCCAAATAACTTGGTGAACAACAGAATCATCAGGACCTACTTTCCTATGGATTTACGACTTTAATCTTTTTACCCAGCATTCCCAGTTCATTCCCTTATCCTCCACCTCCTCCATGGTGCAGGTGGCACCACCTACTGCTGTTGGCTTGGAGCTCTGTGTTTGCTGGGCAGATGTGACGTCTTGGTCACAAGAGGTGATGTCTTGTATGTGTCAGAGCTATATTTAGCTCATCTTACTGACATTATTTTTTGACTTCTCTTTTACCCAACCAGTTGTAACAAAACCTGCTGGAAGAGCAGGTCTTTGAGATTGCTGCTCTAGTATGAGATTGAGTTTGGGTTGGACAATACCTGCAACATTTTTTTGGTGAAGGATGGTCCGTTAAATGACTGGTCACTGGCTCTGTGACCTTGGCTTTTCCTTAGACTACAGCTAGCAGTAGCCATAAAATGAGAAGCAGTTATGAAAACTGTCACCAGTTTCCCAGTTTTCTACTATCTTTTTTCTTTTCTTCCTAATTTTTCTTCTTTTCTTTTCTTTTTGAAAACTTAAACCAGCCCACCAATAAGGTATCTTCTGTTTCCACTGTTAGAGGCTGATTTATGTCCTGAAGCAGGATGGTTTAGGTACCCTTCTCTTTTTTCTTTCAAACTCTTTGCCAGTGGAAGTAGGGATTGACATCATTTGCCCATGTGCAGTCCTTCCTGGGGTCCTGCTGAGCCCTTGCTCTCAGAGTGTCTCACACCCACTAAGTGTGGAAACTAAAGATCCCTGGTTTAGGTTCCAGTTCTTAACACCCACCAGCCTGGGCACAAATGTTACTTTATGTGCCTTCATCATATCCCCTTACATGAGACCTAGTAACACAGAGTGTCCCACTGATTTCTGTCTTGTGAGCCCAGGTGAAGATTTTTTTCAGACTTGCACATTTTGAGGGGTTCTGTCCTCAGAGGACAGCCTGGCATCTATTGGGGTCAGGCTGAAGTCTTTCCTTGGCTAGGCATGTCTCTGCCAAATATAGCTGAATTGCTTCCAGGGATGCAGAAGCCATTGAGACAGATGGACATATGCATATCCACATGGCATGAGTCTACTTTCATTTGAAAATCTGGGTAAGAAGAATAATTTGTTATTAAATTAATTAAGTACCCCTTTATTTTGAGAGATGGATAAGAACTTTCTCCATGGGCTAAGCTGGACATCAAAGTCCAAGAGGGATTTGGAAAGTCAGCAGAAGGAGAGATTGGGGGCAGATATGTAAAAGTGGATTAAGCATCAGCTCCTCCATGTATAACTACAATATTTTTGTTTGTTTCCAAATTCCTTTTGAAGTTCTAAATAATCCCCTGTGACACTGGGTGAAAGCAAACAAGGTTTTCAAAGCTTTGCATTTGAATTCAGGAGACCAAAACTCTGCCTATAGGTTTCCAGCATGTTTTATTCTCTTTGCTTTTTATCTTTATTAAAGGGTTGTCATTTGAGTGATTAATTGCAAATGCATGTGGCTATTTTATTAGCCTAACATAATATTGCACTTTGAGAGTATGTTGTCTGCCCAGAGTCGATACACTGAATCCTGCTTTCATGTCAGCAGAAAAAGGGTTATCATATAGACTCCTTTGTGGATTATGAATTAATTAAATAAGATTTTGGGTCTCCAGCCAGCATGGCTGTCCTGTAGCAGTATGTCACTTAAACTCTCTATTCTGTCTTGTGGGAAACGCAAAACAAGAGGAGTAGCAATGAGGGTCATCCAGCCTTGAGACCTACGCAAGTGAGAAGATGGTTTGCCCTCCTGAAAATATGATGTGAGACAGGATGCAACCTCATGCATCAAAAACATGCCATAATGACAAACTTTAAGGCTATTTGGCTTGACAGTGGAAAAGTCAGCTTGTCCCTGAGCTTGACCATACCTGGGTTTGCTGTTTGGGGTGAAGAAGGAATTTAGCAGCAATGGGACATGGTCTTTGAACAAGATCCTTCACAGCTCTGCATCTGGCTGATGGGTTTTGTGCCACCCCACTGCTGGGATTGTATGTGATGTCCCTGCCTCTGCACCCTTCCCATGCTGCCTGACTGCAGTCAGACCCAGGGATTTGGGGAAGGATGGTTGACCTGCTATAAGTGAGATGCCCCATGCAAGGGTAAGCAGAGTCTGGGTGCTGTGGACAAAGTAAATGGACCCAGGGTCTGATCCAGCCTGGCAGCTCCTCTCCCTGAAATACCTTTGCCTTGGTGCATTTTACATGCCGCTATAATACCCAGCTCTGGCTTTTAATCTTATCCTCAGAAACCTGCTGTTTTCCCCAGTGTCACGAGAAGCTATCCTCTAACATCCCTGTAGGTAAGAAAATCAAAGCAAAGCCGTTTCCATTAAGAAAGCAGCAACCCACCAGAAGTAAAATGAGCTGCCAGCTGCTACGATGCTGACCAAGTGGCACTGAAACCTCTTGAGCTCAGCTGAGTCTAGTGCTGCTGGCACCTTGGTAATGCAAATACCTGCCACCACTGATTTCTGCCTAACATTAGTATCTCCCTAGCTGGAAACTTTCCAGGAGACTTGTTGCCCTGCAGAAAGTGGACCAAGTGAGGTCAAGTGGAAGATTTAGGTGGTTGGAGAAAAGAAGACATGGCAAAAACTTCGATGAACCAAATTTCATGTTTAATAGAATCCAATGAACCCAACACTGAAATCATGGTGAATGAGGGGTTTTGAGCTCATTACACAAGGACATCTTCAGTATCATGGCCATGGCTCATCCTATTCTAAAGAGAAGGGAAGAGATTCATATTTCACAAATGCCAAAAAATCCTGGAATCAAAGGTGTAATCATCCTGAACATCACTGCAGGCTTCCAGTTTGAACAAAGTGGATAGAGTAAATGCAATGTTAGTTTCAGAAACATGGGACTGTGGCTGAAAGTGTGAGTAAGCCTGAGGATCTTCCAAAAGTTGAAGGTCTTAGTGCTGTCACTCAAGCCTGGCCAATGCAAGCCCAAGAGCCACGACATCTCATCTGGAAATCAGATAAAGTTGAAAAATATCACCCATGGTCTGTACTTCAGGCTACTTTTCAGTATCTCAAAGAAGGGATCTTTTAATTGAAAGCTTTAATGTTTCTTGTTATATTTAAAATTAGAGCGGAACAGCAATAAAATTGGTCATGGGATTGAGACAAGTTTTAAGGGAGAGAAGCAAATTTATTCTTCATGTTTTACATTGGAGCATCCTTTAGAAGCCCATGCATATTTGAATACGTCAATGCAAGGATTAATAATTAAAGGAACAACAACCACAAGTCTCCAAAGTACACAGAAGAAAGCAACAGCTCAGGCTGGAGGCTGGAACCTCTGGGGAAACACTTTTTGCTGGCATTTCACCTCTGCCTGGTATACCTCATTATTTAGAAAAGCACTTTCCCACCAGCCACTGCCAAGGAATGTCTTACCTAGCAATTTGCAGCTGAAGTCTAACCTCAGTGTTAATCCAGGAAACTGTAGCTATGCTTCTCATCAGATACTGACTCTGAAGGAAGGTGTGGAGGTGTTCACGTGTTTTATAAGCGATTTGGATGGTTGCACTTTGGAGTGAAAACCTCCAGCTGCCAGCAGAAACCCTTGCAGAGCAGTGGTGATGCTCTTGCAAACCCAATAGCCTCAGGTCAATTTCGACTCATAGCTGCAGTTGCCCAAAATCTGCAAAAAACCACCAAAACACAGGCTTCAAAATCACTTTCTCTCTGCTCTCTAGAGCCAGATGGATGTCAACAGGCTACGGCGAGAGATGGAGCCGCTTCGCTCCCCAGCATGGCCCCGGGCCAAGCAGACGCCTGGGTGCATCACTCAGTGGAGACATTCTGAAGCCCTGAGACTGGGAGCATCTTACTGGGCACTGAGGGCAGGCCAAAGTCTTTGCTTGGAGAAAGGAGTCTCTGACTTGAATGCAGTTTCCCTCACCAGGCCCAAACGGTGTTTCTCCTGTCTTCTCCCATCCTTCCTCCATGTTGGTAGTCGTCTCATTCATTAAAAAAACTGCTAATTATCTCAGCAGCTTGGAACTAGGTTGCAGCGTGGAATTAAACCCAGCTTTTCGTTTTGGCATCCACTGCCTCGTGTAATTAATGAGGCAAGAGAAAGCCAGAACATGCGGGTCAGCCCGAGTGCGAGGAAGGGATTGATCGGACACGGCCAGCGCCGCAGCACACAGCCAGGACTCTCTAAAGCCGGCCGCGGCGAGGGTCGGTTGAATTTTGGGGCCAAACCATGGAGAAGGATGAGGAGATGAAGATCTTTCTTTCCTGGTGGTCCTCCTTGGGAAAAAACCCTTCATTTTAACCCAAAGTCTGGACCAAGTAGTGCTCAGTGAAAAACCTGCATGGAATGGGCAGCACCTCGTTTCTGGGGATGGAAGGAGAAGGAAGTCTGGCAGTTTGACCAAGCAGTTTGACAGCTTGGTCAACCCTGCCATGCTGAAGAGACTGGGATGCTTTGAGAGCCTGGGCTCCTGCAGACGAATGTTTTGATGGAGATCTGGAAAACGGCTGGAGGAATCCGAAACCAAAGGAGGGATCAGCACTGTTTGCACACGTGCCAGCGCCAGGTCCTCTCCCCTCTGCCTTGGCACGAGCAAGCAGCCACCAAATCCAAATGGAAAGGCTGCCCTGCTCACTGGCCACAGGCAGGAGAAGGCCAAGGACTGCATCTTGCAGAACAGAGCTGGAGTGACGCAACCCTTCCCCACAGCCCCCCTCCACCCAGACCTTGGGCTGGTGACTGGAGGGCAATGCCTTTGGGCACCATCGCAGAGTGGTGGCAGCACCAGGACAGAAGGGACGTGACCCTCTTCCCCACTCACCAGAGCACTGGTGGCACACAAACTTTCCTCCCTTCATCTGCAGGAGCGCTCGGGCTCCCCTCGCCCACCCCACTGCTAAGAGCATCCACGCTCACCACCTGCCGTGTCTACTCTCTGGAGCACTGATTTATGATTTGTAGCTGCTGCCATTGAGTAACTACTGTTGCTGCTTACTACGGAATTGCTCAGCTGCCAGGATGCCCCCAACGGGCAGCGAGACGCTGCGGGAGCTGGCAGGCCAGGGCAGGAAAGCTTCTCTCCTGGGGGAGCAGCAATGCCAAATTGGGGTTCTAGCCCTTTAAATCCGATCTGGTACTGCAAAAAAAGGGCGAGCGAGCAGGAGAGAGCCTTCAGACTCTTTTAATTAAAGCTTGTACCATATTCTGTCTTCCCAAGTCACGGCAGTCACTCTCGCTTCCTCAGGACGTCTCAGGGCTCTCCAGCACCGCGGCATGGATGGGGGGAGTCGCTCACCTGGGACCGGCGGCAGTAGGTACGCACGGAGGGATGGGGCTGCTTGCATGGCTTCCCCCCTTCTCCTCGTTGTCAGCTGGAAGCATCCCCCTTATTTGTTTGGGTTTGTTTTTTTTTTTTCCTTCGTGTCTTTTCTTTTGCCAGAGAGAAAGTCTAACGCATTGCTTCTGTCTCCCAGGGACAGTGGCAGAAGGTGTCCAGGGGCTCCTGGTCCTGCCACTGCCACAATCTTCCCTCCCCTCTCCCTCCCTTTTAAACAGCTAAGTGCATGATCGAGAGTTGTATTGGTTTGTTGGGTCTTTTTCCTCGCTCCTTAAATCAAAGAGCTGCCGTTCAGCAGAAGATAAGTTGGGTTGCCTGGTTCATAAATCACTGGAGAAGTTGGTCCCTGTCATGCTCTCTCCGCTGACTGCCCACGCCAGCTCTGCTGGCGGCTCCTGTCCCCTCTGCCTCCCCCTCTGAAGTGCACCAGGTTAAGAGAGTTTTGCCATATCCTTTCATGCGCATTGCACTCTCAATGCAGAGCGTTTCTTAAGAGCCTCACGGACCGATCCCAGGGTTGTTTGGAAAGACAGTGTTGTTGTGTTCAGGCTGGAGCCTCGTCTCTTCAGCAGTGTAACCCGTACTCTTCAGCAGTGTAACCCGTAGCAGCTTTAGCTCAGCTTATAAATTGCCCTTCAGCGGGACCATCGTGCATGGAGAACATTTAACTGCTAACTATCCCGTTCACCCATCGATTTCTCTCTCCCCCTCTGCTCCTAACTGAGCGATCTCTTCATTTGTATTTCCACACAACATGGCTATTTCTTTAAATTATGCATTGCTGCTCCTTCATCGCCGTCTCGGGTTGGTGCATCGTTAGGATGCCCTGACCTTAACGAAAGCCCGTTTTTCTCTTTGCAGCCAGGTCCCAGGTGAACATAGGTCCCGAGGAGCCTCCTCCTACACAGATCCCCGGAGGGGAACAGAGGCTCTGTCAGGAACACATTTATCCCGGTGCCTACCTGAGGTTAATAACACTTTTGACAAATAGCAGACCTCCTCGAGGCTTGAAATAGGGTTGAAAAAGCAGCCACTAATCTCTTTGAGCAGTGCTAGGTGGTGGCCACGGCTCCCAGTAAATCAGGAGACAAGCTGTTTGCGTACGGAGAGGTTAGCACAGCAAAAAATAAAACTCCTTCTGTTAATCCGCTGGCAAAATCTCTGCCTTGCTGTCATTCCACGGGGCAGAGGGCTCATGCAGGGAATGTTGTGAGCTCAGCGTGGCCCAAAGCAGCCAGGGCTGCAGGCCTGGCTGGTGAGGCCGGGGAGATGGGCATTTTTCTCTCTGTCAGCATTTGCCATGAGTGATGGCGAATCCTAAGTGATAGGACAGGGAATTTGCAGGTGAGCGAGGGAAATGGAGCCACGTATTGGTAGGTGAGCAGCTGAGAACAAGCACCTGGAGTTATCCAGCAGTTTGTGGGCAGCAAGAGATTTTGGCTTGAGCAGTCGAAGGAATTAAACTTGGAGAGGAGGAGGCTCAGGGCCTGCAAGAAAAAGCAGAGATGCCAGGGCAGAAGGAAGCCTGCAGCACCGGCACCGCGCTTATCTCGCAGGGCTGCGGAGGAAAAGCGATGCTGTGCGCCCGAGGGGTCTCATGTTTATTGGTGCTCCTGGCCAGGGTGCTTTGAGAAGTGTCTCCTCTCTGGCTGGTAGTGATTTAACCATTTGTGACTTTGGGTGACATTAGGAAGGAGTTTGGCCCTCGCAGCTGAGACGCGGGATAAAAGCTCCCTTGTTTCCAGCTTGCAGTGAGAGAGCAAATGACCTGGCAAGGAAACCTGAAAGTGCCTGAAAGTAAAAATACCCATTCCTGTGGTTCAAGCAGGGCTGCAGACAAACCTTTATCAGGTGAAACCACAAAACCTGTTTCCTCTACCCTGCAGAGCTGGAAAACCCAGGTAGGATTTGAAAACCAGTGACAAATACGAGTGGAGAGACGAAAGATGAACAAAATTTACATCTCAGTTCTTCAAAGTGACTCAAGACTCACAAGCATATGGAGGGTGGGGAGTAATTATTTATAGTGCCATCAGCAGAAATAATAGAATGAAATGAAGGGCTGAAAAGTTTTGCTGACTCTCAGAGAATGTGTCCTGGCACGGAATGATATTTCCCAGTCCCAGCCCTTTGCATCTCCAGAGCTTCCAAGAGTGCAGCCTGGACACCCAGCAAAGCCTCACTGGGATGGGACCCCATCCAAATGGACAGGAAGCATCAAGGAGCTCAGCCTGCCTGGAGGATGGACCTTAAACACCAACTGCTACACTGAGCCTCCTCCGATGCCCGAGCCTGGATTCACCTCCTGGTGCCCACCCGAGGGGAGCAGCACTCTGTGGCAGGGGGGCTGGATGGCCAGGTTGGGCTTTTCCATTCTAATTCTATGAACACTGAGACTAAGAAAAAAAAAAAGATGGGGGTGGGGGAGTGGGGGAACCATTTTCGAGAGCAGCAGTTAGTGTAATTCATTGCGTTGTCCTCTGTAATTAAGCTCCGCGTCTCTGCGTTTCAATAACGCTCTTGAACCATGATGACAAAAGGAATTAGGGGGATTGGCAGGCTGACTGCAGGTGGAGAATCGCTCACCTGGCATCACTCAAATTAAAGGTGACCTGCATAAGGTTCTCTCTTCTAAATTGAGAAAATTGAGTTTTTACTGCTCTTCGCAGCTTCATGGTGATGGAAAGGGCTCTTTTTTTTNTGATGAGCAGTAACAAGCTTGTCTCTCCCCATCCGGGCAGATGTGCTGGAGGGCTGAGATGGCCCCCAGGTTGTTGTGGATGGACAGGTTGAATTGAGTTGAGCAGCTAGCTTTCAGCAAGTTTAGCTGACAGTCAACCATCAGCCTGCAGAAATGATGTGAGCAAAAAATTTTCTGTAATCCCAGAACCCTTTTCCTCCCCCCTGGGCTACTTGATTACACCACGAGGGACCAGTCCCCAAGTGGGCACAAAGAGCAGAGTTTTATAAACGTCCCAATTGGCAGTTTGCTCCATCTTGCCCTGCTTGTCAGCCTTCAGCCTTCTGAGATTTTCCCAGTGCAAACAGGACTTGAATTGCTGAAGAACAAGCTGAAAAATAATTCTTTTTTTATTGTAGGTAATAACCTTACCCATTTCCTCTACTCCACAGACTGGAAAGAGCACAAACACAAAAGGCATAGCTCTCATTTGTGCTTTTTCTTCACCAGACACCTTTAAACAAAAGAAATACAGCAAGGTATCTGGAGCAGGAAGGGACCAAAATGGATCTGACTGAGATAAAAACTAAATTTACTCTTTCTAGCTGCTGGAGTCTAATATATTCTTCTGTTCAGAGCAAGGGACGTATGTCAACCCCATTCTACATCTCTGGCAGGGTATTATAGTTGGAATTAGTATGATAAATTAAAACCAGTCATAAAATTCCACAGAGGTCTTAAATCGTTAAAAAGTTTCGTATGAATGAAATTGCACAGTTATCAAGTGAAATGTGTGAGATATAAACAGCAGTGTGGGACATTGGTCGGGAAGGATGTGGGCAGTCATGTCCAGAGGACTCAGTGTGATCCAGATGTGGAACACCATGATCATCTTTGCTGATCATCTGGATGGACCAGCCGGGTTCAGGCAGTCTTTCAGAGCAGACTAATCCACCATCTCCCATAGTATTTTCTTCTCTGATCTTTTATCTTTTTTTTTCTTCCTTCAGGATATGCTTTTCCCCTTTGAACATAAGCTACTCTCAGTGTATTATTTAAAACCTATATTTTAATGGAAGGAGGTAAGAGGCTGCAGACAATGTAAACCTTGTTTTCCATGACCACCCAGAGACTGCCAAAAATCAATTGTCTGCTAGAGGCTGATCTTTAAATAAAGTTAAGCCAAATTGTATCAGAAGCCCTGGGGATCCTTGAAAGCAGGTTTTCAAGAAAGTCATGTACAGATGTTGCCTAGTTCAATACAGGTTCCACTCTTTAAATCCTTTTGTGCTGCGACCTGGTCTGCTCAGGAACTGAATTACTCTGAATTACTTCTGGCTCTCGCTGAAGCATTGACTCCATTTTGAGAACTGCCCAAGTGCTTTGGGAGCCTGAGGCACTGTTTCCAAGTGGATTAATAAGCCCTTAGGAGCTGCAGATGCTTTTCTGGAAACTGGTGGGATGCCCCCAGGTAATTTTGTAAAGGTTTCTCTTGGAGGCTCTAGGAGAGTGAAGGCAGGAACTGTCTGGCATACACAGACCTGTAACTGAAACAGGAATCTGTTTTAAATGTCTTTTTCTTTTTACTCCCTCATAAACACACTGTGGCAAAACAGCCTATGAAGCTGGGAAAGGATGAACTTGAGAAAAGGCATTGCAGGTTTGAGAACATGAAAGCTGCTGGGCTGCAGGACAGGTGCTCTCATGGAGAAGACAGGGAGTCAGGCTGCCCCATGGGCATCTGCTGTTCAGAACAGCACACGGTGCCGCTGACACCCCAGAACCGCCCCGGACCTGCAGCCGTGCCGGGGAGGAGAAGGGAGGAGCGTGTCGGCACAGGGAGGGATCTGCTGCTGGCCATGACTGCTGGGAGGGGCAGAACTCCGCTGTGGTCAGCACCCCGGTGATGGAGATGACATTGTAATAACATCTAAGTGTCATACGTGTTGAGATGGTTTCGTGTGTGAGTTGTGACAGTGTGAAGAAGCTTCTATTACCGTGGCATTGACCTGTGGCACGTGCAGTCCCTGTTGGTTTTAGAAGTTCCTTTTGGTGAGCTTGCAGGCAAACCCCACACTCGGGAACAAAATCTGCAGATCCAAGATCTGTTACAATGTTAATGACATCAGTAGGGTGCATCCGAGCCAATACCGGCCTCAGAGAAAGATCCAGAGAAGAACCAGACAGGGCAGGACCCCGTGCAGTGGGGGAGCAAATGCTCCAGCCTCAGCACAGCCCCCTGGGCCATGGTGGGCAGCTGGGGTGCAGGGCACAGCCAGGAGACCTGCTACTCCCACCCGATGGAGGCTCAGCCCCATGGCCATTTCCCTTCTGAGTTTCTAATGACTGCATGGAGCAGCAAAGAAGATTCAGGCACTTTAGATAATCCTCAGCCACAAAAAGCAAGCTGAAAAAACAGGTTGGTTCTTCTCCATCAGATTAGTTCATAGACTGAAGGTGCAATTCTGTCCTGTGACCTGCTGATTGAAGAAATGAAATCGGACACTGCTGTCATCAGGAAGTTTGATAAATGTTTTATTCCCTCCTGAAATGTCATTTATGAGAGACATGGGCTTTCACCAGGGTACAAGAAGACAGATCTGTGGAAAATACTGTCACTGCTCTTTGTGACCTAGCTGAAATGTACGACTTCAGCTAGAGCTTGTATGATGAAGTGATATGGGCTTATGTTGTTTGAGGCACAAAAGATGAGAGGGGCTCTACCTTGGGTGTCATTTAATGCTTGAGGAAACAATTACAGCTCTGGGCAGGCTGAGAGCAATCAGGAGCATCAAGAAACACCGAATGGTCCTCCTAATCCCTTTGGTAATGCTGACCCTGCTTTTGCCCCATCTCAGCTATTAAAAACACAGCAGACATTTTTCTGGGTCAGAGATGGGTCTCCCTAGCTGCTCTGGGATGGTCCAGGGTCAACTTCAAATTGCTAAAACCACTGCTGTGGACAAGCCTTGGCAAGTGATGAGGACGTTCCAGTTAGGATGGCATGAGAGAGGCCACTATGCATCCATGCATATCAACAAACAAGATGGTATAGGAGTGCCTGGGACCCTGGAAGCAGACATGGGGCTGCAGACCTTGGTCTCCATGTTCTTCAGTCTGTTATCACATTGGCATAGGACTCAGGGTCAATTTCTGGGAAATCTCTGGTAGACCTCTGGCTTGGCCTGGCTGACGTGAGAAACACTTGGATCTCCAATAGTCACATTTGATTTCTTTTGACAGATCGTTTGCTTTTTAGGAGAGGGAAGCAGCACTTCATGGGCATTGCTGTCAGAAGGTACCAGAGTGGAAGGAGAGGTTGCTCTGGGCTTTTCCAGAAAGGTTTGCTTTGGAATTGAAATCAAACCACATCTCAGAAAACAGAACTTTGAAGTGGGCTTTTCATAAAGAAGCACAGCGTCATAGCAGAGACCATCCTCAGTAGATATCCCATACATGTGATCTCACATGCTGCTAGGGAAAAAAACTTGAAGAAAATAGAGTTTGTTTATAAAATCATCAGGGCATGTGAGAGGATGCTGTGAAGGAACTATGAAGCTGGAGGTACATGCTAGTATTCCCCTGAGCCTGAGATAGGTCCCCAAGCAGGGGTGGAGAACAGAGTGATGTGATGTAAATCAGAGCAAACATCCTTTGCACAGGTGTTTGTACAGCACAGCAGGCTCTTGGTCTGTCAGTAGGAGAACAGGACTTCTGGGACCTGGAGAAACCAGAATCTGCCACAGTGGCTTCCTTCTTCCCCTCGCTGCCACCTCCACCAGACACTACCACATGGTATGCAACAGCTGCAGCAGGTCAGGAGGGACTTGGGAGCAACCAGGTCTTGGTGGGGACAGCTGGTGGGACATGGGCATTCTCCAGTTCCTGGAGGCCCTCTACTACTTCTGAGGTCTGCCAGGGGCATCCAGATGTGTTTGGAATATGAATTAATAAGCACAATGCTATCAAAGTATGTGACAAGGCAGAAAATCCATCCTTGCTGTACAGCTTCTTGAAGACAAACCCATAAGAGTTGCTGGAAAAAAGACGTTTGTTTTTTGTGATAATGTGCATTAGTCAGATTCACCATAGAGGATTTGAAAGAACAGATTAGCTGAGTTTAATAGTGTGAATTATGAAAAGAACCTGCTCTGTGCAAAGCAAAGGGTCACATTTGATGATTCACCGGGCTTTTTCTTGACTGTAAGTTGAACATTTTATGTCAAAAATGTGATCCACATAAAATTGCTGCAGTCTGACGGAGAATGTCTCCCAGCTCTCAGTGTCCAGCAGCTACAGAAGGAAACATTTTCTTCTCTGTTAGCAGAATAAAAACCAGATAGCCTCAGGACAATGGTATGGGAGCTCCATGTCTCTTGACATAGCCTCTAAATAATGAGGATAAATTCCCCTCTCACCTAATATCCTGGAGGAGGGTCAGTGCAGGACATAACTTCCCTTACAACTTCCCAGCTTCTCTCAAACACACATGGACCCTCCTGAGCTGAAGGCTGTGTCTGTCTCTGTTTCAGTGCATTATTTTGTTCCTCTTTGAATCTATTTCTGATTCTGAGCACCATGATGTCTTCCAGGAAATATTCCTCAACATAATTGTACACTAGTTTAAAAAATGCTTAATTGACTTAAACGATAAATTGTTTAATTTCAAATCTTCTCTTGATAATTTCATTGGATACCTCTTAGGTCTGATGCTGTAAGAAGCAGCAAGTTTGTTCTCTATCACCTTTCTCCACGATGTCGAGGGTATGATAAACCTCTGCTGTAATAGGTGTTCCTACATCACTTTCAACCACCTCTTCTCCAGACTGAAGGGCTCTAATTAGTCTATTTTTGTGTGGAAGCTGCTCTCTGTCTCTGTCCAAGCTAATTTCCTTCTTCTCAACCATCCTTATTCTTCCATCTCCTTTCTCAAATGCACAGAGCAGATATTTATTCATCGTGAGGGTGCACAATAGAATCATAGAACCATAGAATCACTTGGGTTGGAAGAGACCTTCAAGATCATTGAGTCCAGCTACAGCCTAACCCTGCCTAGGCCACCTCTAGCCCATGTCCTTCAGCACCTCATCTATTGGCCTTTTCAATCTCTCCCAGAATGGGGACTCCACCATTGCCCTGGGCAGCCTGTTCCAAGGCCTGACAACCCTTTCAGGACAGAAATTCTTCTGGATATTTAATAGATTCAGACAAAAGCATAGTTTTAATTTTGTTCTCTATTTCTTTGCCAGACATCTCTCACATTTGCCCATGGCTATGCTAAACTTGGGGTGGATCTATCCATACTCCTCCCAGTATTTATTGATGAATGGTCATGGCTAGCTCAGAGCTCACTGCCTGGTCAGGAGACTGCAGGCTCCTCTCGTTGCATTGTTTTGCAGTTTGGCATTGAAATTCAGCTATTTATTCCTCAGACACCAGGTTTTCTGAGAGTTGTGTTGGGTTTTTTTTGCAGCTGCTGCAAACAATTGTGGTTTTGTTTATCATGATTACTTTTGCATCATGAATAATGTCAATTCACTCCTCACACACCTCAAGTCCTCCTGGTAATTTATTAATAAATAGGTAGATCTATTTTACAATTCTCTCTGGAATTGCATTAGGAAGCTGTTCTCATTAGGAAAACAGATTGTTTGTCTCTTTTTCCTGCCTTCTTTTCCCATGCCCTGCTCAAACCCCGTTTCGGCCTGCCATGTTGTTCTTCTCCATGCAGTTTGTCACATTCAGGGATCTCTTTCCTCTTCTGAACATGACTTGTCCTTTCTGAGAAACACCTTTTAACTCCTCTGCTCTGCCGTGTAGCTCTACAAACTTTACATCCTTCTAGTTCTGGTCGAGTTGGCTCTGAATATTTACTCCAGGTTTGTAATACAGAGCTTAAAACCAGTCATTTTACTCTTTAAAATTCCTGGGTTTGTTTTGGTTTTTTTTTTTCAAGCAACTCCTTAATTTTTAGTATACTTTCCATTTTGAATGTCATATGAGCCATGCTTATGTCTTGAGTTGGTTGTAGGGGTGGAGGTCCAGCCCTTTGTACAACCCCTATATAACATTTCCACCCAAAGCAAGCCAGATGATTTTCCTATGTGTCTAAACCACATCTCCAGAAAGCAGAACTATTCAGTGTTAGAATCCACCAAACTCAATGAAGTCTTATTATTAACATCAGCCCTTCTATGGACAATTAAAAACCCTCTCATTTGAAGACACCGCTGCATTGCTGGGGCCGTGCTCATATTAGGGGTGGCAGGGCTATCCAAGTGAGACTAAATAAAGGAATAATGGAAAGGTTTGAAGAAAAATGAGTACACTTGCCAGGGTCAGCCTTAAATGTCTTGTAGAAAGGTTTTGATAAAAATTGCTGTGCTGTGTGAGAGATAATTGGGTTTTATTTCTAAGTGGAACAGAGGATAGGGAGGGAGAACACACAAGAGCACAGTTAACAAAATGGGTAATCAAATCAAAACTTTTTCACACTGATACTTCATGAGATAAAACATCAGAGTTTAAAAACAGAATGTGTTTTGTTTACCAAAAAAAACCCCAATATTTGAAAGCACATTTGACTGTCATATACATCCCATGCTTTATGGAGTATATATTTAACATATATAAGTCTGGGAAATGAAGCACCTTGTGAGTAATATCTCACAGTGCTGCTGAAAAACAACATAAGCATTGAAAAAATTGTTTTGCACAACTCAAGAGCTGCTTGCAAAGTCCTGTTTTAGAAAAACATTTCATTTTGAATGCAGTGTTTTAAATCGATGAGCACACACTGACGTTAAGCTCATGCTTATCATAAATCCTCACATTTGCTCTCTTGAGCCAGCTGTATGCAAGGACCCACCAGTCCAGGCCAGTTCCCTCTGCTTCACAACTGATTTCAGCTCCCATCACCTCGTGCTGTAACTCCCACCATGACACTGAGCAACTTTTAGACAGCACAACGGAAAGGACACTAAAGAGGAGCACTACAAAGGACAAAGGTTTGGGCATTCATCATCTGAAGGCCAGTCCAACCATGTTTTTGAATGCTGAGATCAAGCCTTAATGCTATCAGAGCCCTGCAGGCACTCACTGTCCCACACAGCCCTACCTAGGTCCCATCCACACTCCTCTCCCTGGTCCAGGAGCGTATTTAACCTCAGCCCTGGTCCTTTAAGATCAGCATATGCTCTGCTGAAGATGTGTCCAGCTGGGCTCTGCCTTCTGGAAGGATCTATGATTGTAGATAGGTTTTTTTCCCATTCTGTTTCCTCCATGGACCTACACCACAGCTTTGTTTTCAGTTGTGTCTGCTCCTGTCTGAACTTTTTGTGTGGAACATTGAGTTAATTTCTCACTTTATCTGGGAATGTTGTTACACCCTGTTACCAGTCCTCAGCTCTGCTCGCCAGGTTCAGATCCTGTAGAACATCTGTTGATGAGGGCACTGTTTGCACTAGGATCACCCTTGCTTGGCTCCTCATTCTGTTTTTCCCCAACATGGACCAGAAGCATTTCTGCTACTCCCAGACAACTGGGATTTTTTTAGTCTGGAGAAAAGGAGGATGAGGGGAGACATTCTTGCTCTCTACAAGGCCCTGCAAGGAGGTTGCAGAGAGGTGGGGTCAGTCTGTTCTTAGGTAACAAGTGAGAGGATGAGAGGAAATGGTCACAAATGGCCCCAGGGGAGACTGAGGTTGAACATCAGAAGAATTTCCCCCCTGAAAGGGTTGTCAGGCGTTGGAACAGGCTGCCCAGGGCAGTGGTGGAGTCCCCATCCAAGGAGGAATTGAAAAGGTGAATAAATGAGGTGCTGAAGGACATGGGAGGTGGACTAGACAGGGTTAGGCTGTGGTTGGACTTAATGATCTTGAAGGTCTCTTCCAACCCAAGTGATTCTATGATTCTATGACAAAGCTGTTCTTAACCAAGTGTTTCACCTTTGATTCTCTCCTGCTGCAGAAGCTCCACCATTAGTAGTGGTGCAGGTTGGGGTTGAGTTTGGCATTGTGATCTGCATAACTGAGAGCTAATGTTGTGGAGGTCAGGAGTAGGCTGTGAAAATGCAATGGAAGAGGTCTCCTTAGCTTGAGAGTTGAGCATATCTGTGTGCTCAAATAACTACTGAGCACCATCTGAACATGCCCAGACATCTCTTACATGTCAAGCTCTTGTTTTGTGTAACTCTTGTTTGACAGTGGCTTCAGCAGTTCAGAAGAACAATTTGCTATTGTACATTTATTTTGCTGTCCTTCCAGCCCAGCCACCCTTTGCTTAGGTCCAGGTCTTCCAGAGACTGACCAGAGCCCTGTGGCTGTTTATCTCCCTTGCTGCTGCCTGCACTCTTGGTTGGGTCTTGAAGATGCAAACCAGTTGCTCTGCACAAAGTGACAAACTGGCTGTTCCACCTTTGCAGCAAGAGCATCTCTGGTGAATTATCTGCAGCACACAGCAATTACATTGTGGAAATTGGGTGAAAGGGAGCAGTAATAATTTGCAAGTTCTGCCAGCAAAATCCCTTTCATTTTTGTTTTTGTTTTTCATTCTCCCCATACCTTGGCAAGACTCCTTCCTGTTTTTCTTTCCTTGCATGGCAAGTGCACAATGAGAACAGGGGGTCATTTACTCCAAATCCTCAATTTATAATTATTCTGATGTTGCCAATTGTTGTGGTTTGGGTTTTTTTTAAAGACTCTGAACAAGTTGCAAAGTTCTTGTTGAGTAACAGTCATAATTAGAAGCTTTCTAAATTTCTAATAGCTTTTGAGTTCTCGGCATACTTCATCCCTAATATTGATGGTTCCATATTTTTCCTAATAAATGGAGTTGTGTCCACTTGACCAAGAACTGCTGCCCTGCAGGTTTGAAGAGTAGTATGTGAAGGCAAAAAGGAACAGCTGGAATGAAGGATCCTGTGCAAGAATCCCATGGTGTCTGGGTTTATAGAGAAATAATATTTTTGACAAAGTTCTCCCAGAAAAATCTTAGAGGGTCAGCCCAGGTACAGAGAAATGAATAAGAAATTATTGTTATGGTTCCATGTGGTCAGATAAGCATGGCCTGGTGGACAGGAAAAAATATGAAGTGTTGCCTATGAAAGTAAAAATGAATGAACTTTCAGCTGGGTGGAGGTGAAAAAGGCAGCTACAGGGAGGAAAAAAGGAAATCTCTGTATGATGGAGCTGACAGTTCTTTCCCTCTGCCAAAATGGTACCTTCTGGTTTTGGGTCTGAAAGTGTACTTTAGGATTAACTGGTGCAGTTTTTTTAAATTTTGTGAATTCAGAATTGGAGGAATGTTTACCTTTTTTTTNTTTTTTTTTTTACAGTAGATTATTTTAGTTTGTACTGGAAGTTCTCCAAGGGGTGGAGTGGAGAGCTGAGTAACCCACATCTCTGGGTTTGGAGTGAACATGCCAGGAAGGTCTGTTGGACATGGCTTATGTTTGCAACAAACCCAACCCAGCTTCAAGGCTGTTTTGCAGGTCCTGTCTATGACCCCCTTCCCTCAGCTCTAGGGCATGTTAGATGTCTTGTGGTTCTTGTGATTTGCAGGCTCTAGGGTCAGGGAAACACTCTGGTCTCTGATCCAGCAGTGAGTCAGGAGGTGGGATGCATTGGCTGAAGGCATCTCTCTACTCAGATTGAAAGCAAGTCTTGAGCCAGGGACTTTTGCCTCCTGGTGGAGTTGCCTCTAAGGTGATACTGCATCTTTTGGGTGGATTTCTCTTAAGCTCTCCTGCTGCTGCTTTGTACTGGATAACTAACTAGATATTCAGTGGATGTGAAGAAAAAACAATCTTCTATTTCTTCCTGCTAGGATGAGGTGTTTGAACTGTACTCCCTGTCCTAGTAAGAGCTGGAGGCAGAGCAGCTCTTAATTTCTGATAGCCTGATATTTAGGCTATGCACTTTGCTGTTGCAAATACAGCTGACAGAGCTCTTGGGCATGGGTCAGCTGCCTGTCATCTGAGTGCCTGAGACCAGTGGTGCTCAGACCTGAGCTTGGACATCCCAACCACATCCTCTCTGCAGTGCTCGGTGGTGTCTGGCGAACTTAGTGTTTCTTGTCAAATGTTCTTGGCCTTTACCAAGTGCCAGACAATTAAGTGTTTTCCATTAGTTGCCATCTTTTGTCAGGCTGGCTTTTTCATCATTGGCTTAAAGCCACACAGGAATTTGGGATTGGATCGAGCAGAACTTCAGGTTCTGCTTGAGAAGATCATTTGCTTGACCCTGTATTATCATTGATGCTTGGATGGGCTGGATGGTAAGGGCCAGGGGGCCTTTGGCTTTATAGTTGCCTGTTATGACACATGAGCTGCAGGCTGTGTGTTTCAGGAACAGCCATGTACATGTTTGTCTCAGCCTCACCATTACCAAGGCTACTGCCCAGCCAGATCCTACCCAAAAATACTGGCAGAGATCAATTAAGGCATTTAGTACTGAGGGCAGAGGAATGTCTCTGGTATTGTGTTTCTATCCCCACCAGAAACAGAGCAGCTCAAGCTACTCCAGGTGCATTTCTTCAGCCTGCTCTCCAACTTAGAGGACAATGTATGCTTTAAGAAAGTCCGTACATCAAAGCTCTGGTAAGCCATATTAGTCATCTTGGATGCTACCAAGCGCCCTCCGGATGAGAGTGCTTTGTGTATGAAGGGGATGATGATGCACTATCTCACTCCACTCCTGTCTGCACTCTTCCAGCCCACTCTCATATCTGTGAACCTCTTTCTTCTTCGCTGCCTCCACTGGAGAGAAAAAAATAAGATGTGAAAGGAAAAAAGTAGTGAGGAAAATCTAGAAATCCACATGTCCCAGCATCAGAGGTGCAGTCCAAGCTCTGTCCTTTATGGCTTGTAATGAGCATTGGAGTGGCTGAGAGCCCTGACCCCCAGCCAGCCATTGTACCTGCTCTCACCTACTCTGAGAGGTGAAGTCTGGAGCAGCTGCTGATTTTCATTTTGAGTCTTAGGGTTTGAGCTATTAATAAGCCTGGAAAATAACCACATGTTCTCTGAATTATGTAACAGATGTTAAATTCCCCGAGATGAAGAGGTGTCAGCCTGATGGAAGAAGTGATGTGAGGACCTCTCTTTTTTTCTTTGAGCTGGGTTTCTCCTCTTATTAGTGAAATTGGTTATCTGCTGGTGGAGGTAAAAAGAAAATTAGTCTCACCTCATCAGTTTGGACCCAACACCACTGTGTCCCGTGTCCCATGTCCTTCCCCCTTGTGCCCTTTGCTTTGTGCCCATGTTTATGCATTTCTTGCTGTTCTCCAGCATCAGATTTTGAAGACAAGTGCCATCCAAAATGAAGCCCCATTGAAAGAATGTGTTGTGATGAAGAGCTGTTGAATGAGTCACCGCGCTCGTGCTGGCAAAGCGGCCTGCGGAGCAGGCCAGATCCTTACGCTTGGCACGAGAGAACGAGAAGCAAATGAGGAAAGAAAACTTAGGGCCAGAAGCGCTGCAGTGCTTGGCTGTCCGAGGGGCTGGGATGCAAACACTTAACCATTTCAGCAACGCTGCTGCCACCATGATGGAGATGTGCTCACAGCTTCATCGGGGTACTGGGAGATAGGCTGCAAGTGTATATGGAGAAGGTGCCCTAAGCAGAGCATTTAAAAGAGTTTCACTTCTGTTCTCTTTTTGACAACTTTTTTTTTTTTGGTAAGGTTGCCTTCTTCTTGACCTTCCTCTGTCCCAGAGTGAGCTCTCGTGGCTCCATGTGAGGAAAATGGGTGGCTCCTTGGGTCCTCAGCAGCTCTGGCTCTGTCCCTAGGATCTCCGTCTTCTGCCTCTTGGTACCTTGCATAAAGATGGAGGGAAGCTGTCACTGGCTGTGTAACACAGCTGAGCAGTCCCTTGGGAGATGCAGTCAAAGATAGAGATTGCAGACACTGGGCCCTGGGGGTACCACACTTTCTGTGGGGGTAGATACACAGCAAGGTAAATACATCAACTCAAGTGCTAATAGAGATGCCCTCTTGACTTTGACCCTACTGGCTGCTCTTTCTGAGGGGTGACTTTGCTCAGACATTTATTTCTGAGACCTGCTTTAGCATCTCCTGTTACATACCCGCTGGCGTGACAACTGCAAGCGCTCGTTCCAACACCATGTGCCCTTTCCTCATGGGGATGCTTCTGGGGAAACGTAGCTCAAGTCAGAACAGGCTCATGAGGGAAGGTCCTGCTGGTTGTGTGAGCTGTTCTCTACCACCACCTCAATTGTGACTGCAGACAGTGGCCCTCCTGGAGTCCTCCTTCTACTCATGTCCTGTACCAGGGAGTGGAAGAAGTTGTACAAAGTGAGCTCCTGCTAAGTGTGAAACATAGCATCAGTATGAACATAATGGGGATCTCCTGAGTACTGGGGTCTAACCTGGGCAGCAGTTTACCTGGAACAAGTTTGGGGCCCCTATGCCAAGAATGCTTCCATAGTTAATTGCCAGCCATGTTAAGGAAATAAGAAAGGTGATGTGGAGACCAGGGCACCAGATTCTGTGTGATGTTACCATTTCCCCACAGTTCCCCTTGGCTTGTCCTTTGGGAGCGGTTGACAGTCTTGCACTCTGTGTTATTCATAGCTCACTACTGATTAATGGGCTTCTAATGTCATTAGTTATTTCATTATCCAACCAATCTCGAAGATCAGCCATTATCTAGAGGAAAAAGAAAAAAGACAATTTCTTACTGGCATTAAGCGGTTGCCTAGCAGGCTAAAGTGCAAGGTTCACATTTAAGAATAAGACAGGATTAGCAAGAAAATTTTCAGTGAAATTCATCTGATAATTTTCATTACCCAGACAAATTCTGGAGTCCAGCTATCAGAGATGTTGCAAAACACAGAGATAAGTCAGGTGGTCAAAAAAAAACCCAAATATCCGAGGGCTGGAGCAGATCTGGTCTGGAGCCAGGCTGCGAGAGCTGGGCTGGCTAGGCCTTGACAAGAGAAGCTGCTTCTGTAGAGAGCTTCAAGACCCTTCCAGTCCCTTCAGGGGCTCCAGGAGAGCTGGAGAGGGGCTGGTGCCCAGGGCAGGGACAGCCAGGCCCAGGGCAATGGCCTTCAGCTGCAGGAGGGCAGAGGGAGAGGAGCTGGGGGGCACAAATCCTTCCTGTGGAGGGGGGAGGCCCTGGCACAGGGTGCCCAGAGAAGCTGGGGCTGCCCCTGGATCCCTGGCAGGGTTCAAGGCCGGGTTGGATGGGGCTTGGGGCACCCTGGGCTGGTGGGACTGTCCCTGCCCATGGCAAAGCGGTCACTGGGAGGCTCTGAAGTCCCTTTCACCTTTCATTTGAAAGGTCCTGAAGTAGAGACACTGTTTTGTCCTGGATGCAGAAGAGAAGGGGAGCTGTGCAGAGATATGTCCACAGTGGTGGGGAATGATCTTTGCAGATGTCTTTTGAATGTCAGTGCTGCAGCAGGATGGATGTGGTGATGGACAGGAGCTGAGTGACACGATGCAGAAGGAGTTGTTCAGACTCTGAGATTTTGTGTCACAGCTGGAGAAGAGATGCCTGCTGAAGGGGATGCCCTGCCCAGGGTCTGGAGGTTGGGTGTACCCAGGGCAAGTGGATGCCCTGCAGAGAGATCTTTTGGCAAGAGCATGGAAGAGCAGGGGCTACCCTGGCTCCTCCTTTTGTGCAAGGGTACTCACACCTGCACCCTGGCAAGAGGGGATCACTGGCTGGACCCAGCTCCCTCCTGGGAACAGCAGCAATATCCCAGTGGGAGGGGGGTGGGTACACATGCAGGGCCCCTGTGCTGAGGTGCTCCAGGCTGGTGGGAGCTGACATGGAGCAGGGCTTGCTGCCCAGCCGACTCGTGGCATCGCGTGTTCATGCTCAGAGGTGCTGCACTGGCATCTGCCGAGTGCTTCCGAGGAGATGCCTGCAGAGGCTGCAGCTCTGGGCTCTCACAGCTACTGGGCTGCAGCTGAAGGCAGCCCTGGGTGTTTCGTTTCATCTGTGCTAACTCTGCCCTGCAAAACAAATGAGCAAATCGCTGTTGCCCCCTGGAAGGAGCGGGGCTGTGTCCCAGAGCACACTATTCCCATGGCATTTAACATTCTCTGCAAAACCAGCTTTTATTTAGAACTGAACATCTGTTCCAGATGTGGTTCTTCACTGCCTGTGTCGCTGTGCTCCTGCCATTGTTGTCCTGCTACACAGTGAAAGGCTGGCATGAATTATTGAAAGATTGAGTTTAAATAAATGATAAAGTGGTACTGTGTGTGCAGTTAAGTTTCTGTCCGCTCCTTCCAGAGTCACACTGCCGCCTTTGTCCCCATGATGAGCTCGCACATCGCCCAGGACCTGCTGTCTCATCTGCCTGATGGGGCTGATCGAAGAGCGTGGAGAGGGGCAGCCCAAGCATGAAGGTGGCCGGGGAGACGAGTCTCCTGGGGAGAAGGAGGAGCCACAGCAGAGGAGCAGGCAACCGGAGTTCCCCTCCTGGCAAGTGTCTTTCTCATCTCGAACTGTTCCTCATGAGGGACGAGCTGGCATGGGGGGAATTGCTTGCTGAGGGCAATTGGGGTGGGAGGGATGCTGCCAGCTCCCAAGGGTGGGCAGCACAGGGGACCAGCAGTGGGTGCAAGTCTCAAGGGCCTGATAGTGTGAAGGATCCTCTGTTAAAATCCTGGAGTAAAACCTCAACCCAGAGAAACATCCTGTGCTGAACGCATCTGGACCTCCTACGTGCCCGTGATGTGAGGGTGAGGGGCACGCTGGGTTTGAACCACCTGCAGGTCTAAACCAGTCAGACCCTCTTTTTCTGTTGTGTCTTGGGTGGAGACTCCATATGGATTTTTGGAAGCCTACTAGTCTTGGAAATTGATTTTTATTTTATTTTTTTTCTTCACCATTTTGAAAAATGGCTTGACTCACAGTTGCATGAGGCTGTGGGGATTCACAGCAGACCATCTGTTTCAGCTGTTAGCAGTCATTAATTTTTTTCATATTTTTTTTGTTACTTTTGAGATACTTTGGGAAAAAATATGTTCTTGATGGCATTGGAGGACTTCAAAGTCACTTACATATTTTTTTTCTCAGAGAAACAATATATGGTGGATGCGGCTGTTATAAAAGAATTGTATTTTTATTGGGTTCTCTAAATGGGGAATTTGTCTCCTGTGGACAAGCAGGAGGACACAGTGTTTTGTTTATCTCCTTTCCACCATGCATTTGGCTAGTACCTGCTCTGCTACCGGACTGTGATACATCTACTAAGGATTTTTTTTTTTTCTGTGTTAACTCTGATGCACAAAGGCTTTCATTTAAAAAACTCCAGCGAGATTTTCTTTTAAGCCACTACTTTTCTGGAGCTAAGTACTTACTGATTAAATCAGCCTTATTGTCTCCAGTTATTCTACCCAGAAACTGGAAAATTACTCAACTCCTTGACAGGTGTTCACAGCTGATGGCTCAGATTTGTGGATTGAGTGCTGGGGCATATGGCATGATAAATAATAGTGCAAACTAATCCTATTGACACCGTCCACTCTCCAGCCTGAGCACATTTATCCTGTGCCTTGCTCTCTCTGTGAGACAGACCGTTCCCCGAGCCAGCTCCTCTCAAAGGTACTGCTCCCCAGCCACTGACTGACGAGTTTTGTTCGTCAGTGTTTGAGCAAAGTGTCGTAGTGCTGGATTTGCAAAGACTTCAGCCTGGCCTCATGGGCTGGTGTCCACCATGGGAAAGTGGTGTCCACCATGGGAAAGAACAGCCATGGGGCTGTTCTCTGTCTGCTTCTTTAGTTTGTTTGGCTGGTCCGTGTGATGTCACGTCATGCTGGGGTTGGGTAAGAGTCTCACTGGTGGCTTCCCTGTTGCTCATGTAGGGTTTTAGATGCAGGAGGAAAAACTTCCTTAGTGGAAATTATATCCTGGGCTCCATCAGCAGAGGGGTGGCAGCAGGGACAGGGAGGGGATTGTCCCTGTCTGCTTTGCCCTCAGGAGACCCCATCTGCAGTGCTGCATCCAGAACTAGGGCTCTTGATTCAAGTGAGATGTAGAGCTGGTGGAGAGGGTTCAGAGGAGGTCACAGAGATGATGAAGGGGCTGGAGCACCTCCCCTGTGAGGACAGGCTGAGGGAGCTGGGCTTGTTCAACATGGAAAAGAAAAGGCTGCGGGGGGGACCTCACTGTAGCTTCCAGGACTTAAAGTACTTCATGGAGAGAGGGGTGAGGGGCTGGAAGGGGCTGCCCAGAGAGGTGGGGGATGCCCCAAGCCTGGAGGTGTTCAAGGCCAGGTTGGATGGGGCCCTGGGCAACCTTGTCTAGCTGCAGGCCTGGAGGTTGGTGGCACTGTCTGTGTCGGGGAGGTTGGAACTCGATGGTCCTTGGGGTCCCTCCCAACCCAGACCAGTCTGGGATTCTGTAAATGGCAAAGGCTGGTAGCATGAGGGAAGGTGCAGTATCTTGCATGGAAACATGTGATGGGAAGATGGTGGCAACTCCTCCAAGCTGATGCTGATCCTTGGTTCCATGCAAACAAGAATCTGTGGCATGGTGAATGTCAGAGCGCTGAGATCTTCACTGGGCTTGTGGTCGCACTGGTTTGGGTCATGCATCCCTGAAAGAAAGAGATGTGGACATGAATCCCAGACCTCCAAACCTACCCTTGAGTCATCTGGTGGCGGGAGACCAGGTATCTCAGACCTGGGTGAGGTGTTGGCCAGAGAGCCGTGGAGTATTTCCAGCCATCCATTAGGACTGTGGCTTTCAGCTAAATTACAAATGTGTCCCGGAAAAGGCTCCTCCGCGCTGGCCAAAGAGACGTTGTCATGTCTGGGTGTGGGAGCTGGTCCTTGCCCTTAGCAGCTGGCATAGGGCCATACCACCACCGAACCCCACATGTGCCACTGTGGAGAAACCTGGCACCAGGGGATCCCATGGGATGGTGGTTCCTCCTGTCCTGCTGCCTTCTTCAGGGTGTCCCGTGCTGGTAAAACCCAAGTATCTAGTGCAAAGCAAAGAATCCATAGGATGGGCCCAGAGAGCTCAGCATCGGATCTGTATGCCCCTATGTGTAGTTTTGGGTATGGCCTGCATCCACCTCTTGTCCTTCAAGTGCAGAGTAGCAGGACGTGTCCTCTCCATCCATCTCTTGCTCTGCTTTCTGAGTGAGGCGTGTGCCCTGAGTAATCCAGGGCAGCCAGCACACCGCGGTGCGGGCTGCAAGCGTGCCGGCGGAAGGTGGAGGAATGCACATCTGGAGGCTTGGAGATGTTTGGGGCCTGTGTGGTTTTTATTTGGAGGCCTTTCCGTTGTTGATTGACTTAATTAAAATTAAAAAAAAAAAAAAGAGAGAGAGGCAGACAGGATTGGCCTTTATTTTTAATGAAATGCCTCACATAGAGAGCTGCAGAGCAAATTTGCACTTTGAAATTTCCTTTAATTTTAAAGTTTCCCCCAAAATTTTTGAGCTGCAAACCAAAAGGAGATGTTAGGCTTTGTAAACCAAACCCAACCCCAATCTATTTACTGACTCAAAACAAATTTTCTATGTTGCAATGTTGAAGTTTTTTGGGGAGAAAAATAAATATTTAATTTATTTTCTGAAGAAAATTTGCTTCTTTAAAAATCAGCTGAATTTACCACGGTATCAAAAATACTTCTCATGCTTTTTTGCCCTGGTGTGGAGAAATGTGGGTTGCTGCTCAGGCGTGGGATGCTCTTCCCCTTCCCCTCTGTACTAAAAGCCTCCTCCATGGTACAGCGTATTCTGGGACATGGCTCGAGGCTTGCAGGTTTGATGGAGAAAGTGGATGACTAACAATTCTGGGGCTCTCTGTTCTTTGTGCCCCAAATTGTATCTGCTTCTGCTTGCATCCACCCTCCCTCCATCAGGTCTGGCCTTGGAGCATCCCTGAGAGACCCCACTTGCAGCACAGGGAACAGCCCATCTTGGTGTGCTTGAAAATCACTGCCCAGATCCCGACCAAGAAGCCAAAGTAAGAAAAAGGTAGAAAATATCTCTCAGAAAATTTGCCTGTGAACACCCCAGACATAAACATCTCAATGGAGCTTTTCCCCTCCAAACCAGCTAAAATGTCTCTCACTGATGGGAAGTCTAAAAATAAGCGTGTTCTCCACAAACAGCTTAAAGATGTTGAAAATGAAAAGCAACAAAGGATGTAGAACGTATGAGTCACTAAATTACAGGGCTATCTTTCTAAGAGCAAAACAAAACAAACCAAAAAAATACCAACCCAAAACCCAAAAACCCCAAACCCCAAAACCCCAACACAAAACCCTCCCCGCTGAAATTCATTGTGAATTTCCTGGGTTTGGTTTGGGGCTGTTTGCCCCGTGGTGCCTGCACATACAGTCAGCGTGTTTTTGTGGACCGGTGAAGGGCTGAAACCTTATCCATTTGTGTTACATAGTGTGCCAGAGCTGCTCCATGTAAATAAGAAGAATAAAACCAGTCTGCTCAAAGGCATGAACAGGAGGTGCTTTTCCATTGCACATTGGCATTTCTGCTGGGTTTTGGGTTATTTTTTTTTAGGTTTGGTGTTTTTGGGGGGTTGTGGGGGGTTTTTTGTTTGTTTTTCTTTTCAATATACCCCTTTGCACAAGCTCACTGGATGTCAAGCTGCCAGGGTAGAGTGTAAGTGCACGTTCGTCCCAACAGTGTGTCCTTCTGGCCCCAGATAAGCCACAAGTGTTTGAGCTCTTGGGAGCGAGCAGATTTTTGTGGGTGTAATTGCATTTGTCTATAGCTCTAGTTTGTTCAGATAATGTAACTAGAAGGAGTTCTAGGTTTGGTTTGTGAGGTTTTGTTGGGTTTTTTCTTTTTCCCCTTTTTTTTTTTTCTCCCTGAAGGTCTCGTTGCGTGATGAGCTCTGATAGAGTTGACTCTGTTGCAAAACTGAAGCTTTTTTAGATTTGCAGATGATCTTGAATCAAAATCTTGGCGTCTGAGGCAGCAGGAAAGGGGATGGACACGTGCCAAACCTGTGCCTACATCTGATGTTTGCAGCCAGCCCCAATCTTTCTAATAGGCTGAAATGAAACCTTGGATCCAAGCAGATGGTTGGGCTGGAGATGCGAATCTGCCAGCGCTGCTGTGTCCCAAGCCTGCTGTTAGCGCGTGCAGTACCCTCACTGGGGTTCAGAGGAGCCCGAGGCTGCCCCTTTCAACACCTCAGCATCTTCATCCCTCAT
Source organism: Heliornis fulica (assembly GCA_013399135.1). NCBI lineage: Eukaryota > Metazoa > Chordata > Aves > Gruiformes > Heliornithidae > Heliornis > Heliornis fulica. The sequence goes on from VXBZ01009053.1 coordinate 163,764, forward strand.
CATCCTCGCTGCAGCGGGAGAGAGAAGGGCAGCAGCGACGGGCTAGGCTGCATGGGACCCCTTCCCTAAGCCCATTACTGAGCTGGCTGGCTCACACTTGGCCCAACTAACCCATTGATCAATAAATCAGCTGCCTGAGTTGGCACACACAGTAAAGGCTGTGCACGAGGATCATAAATCCTCAGGCGGAGCTCGCTCGGCAGTGATTTAATCTAGATATTTAGTTCTGAAATGCGCTAATTAAACTTTAGAATGAAGCATCCAGTGGAAAAGCGAGATGAATAAAAAGTAAAAATAAAAGTTTCTCCTGGAATAATTAACCATCATTAAAACATGAAAATCCAGGCTAGGGAGCAATTGTATGCCTTCCACAAAGTGTTTCATCAGAAATAATGGGATGAAATTAAGCAACACAGAAATGTAGGCTGGAAGTTGAAAAACTTACCGCACTTGTGAGGTCCATTAGGCTGTGAAATGTTACAGAACCCTCCCCAGGGAGCACCGAAATGTGTATTTCTTTGGATGTTTAAAATTGGACTGGACAGAAACCCTCTTCCTCGAAACTGTGGGGAATAATTACAACCCTCCCCACTTCATTGGGCCTTACAGATCTTTCTGAGTTTTAATTTCAGCGGGTCATCCCTAACTAAGCAAAGCTATTTAATTTCAGTAGAGGACTTTCTTATCTGAAGGACCCGCAAGTTGGACCCTACAGGTCTTAGATCTAGGAATTTTATAGGATATTTTTGAAACATCAGCCTCTTCTGAAATATGCTAGCTTGCCCTGCCTCCCCTTGGACACCTCATTTATTGCTGCCGTATTTGCCGTGTGCTCACCCGATGCTTCGGCCATCTCAAAAAAAGGCACCTGAAATGAAGCGGAGACTCCGCCATGCCCACGTGGCTGTGGGTTTGCTGAGCATTCCCCACCAGCTGGGTGGTATCCAAATGTAATCAGCCTGACTGGTGTACAACAGCTTGATGGCAAATTACATCAAGCGATAATCCACTTGTTATTAGAGTGACAGCTCAGCGCTGACAGTGACAACTATCACTGGTCCCCAACAGGCAGCCAGGCAGGTCTCTGACAACAACCTTCCCTGCCTTGCATAATTCTTCCACTGTGTAACTTTGTCACATCAGTATTATATTGTCTCTTGCCGTATCATTTTCAGGAGTGTAATGCGAAGGGCACGGTGCTGATTCCCAAGGGAGCTCTCCCATCGCCGCCCCCCAGCCGTGGGGAGATGCCAGCCCCACGAGCTGCCTCTCCGCCGAGGATGACACCCTCATAACAGGGTTTGACACGACCAACTCTGCAGTTTAACAAAGGAAAAGGGAAAAGGGCCACTGGATGGTCGTATTTACACAGACACAAGTTTGGAGGTATTCTGGATGTATTTAGGGATTAATGAGACCTTGGTCCTGTAATTATTTTTAATAATAAATATATAAACCTAATGGATTTTCCAGCTACTGTTTTCAGCCATGAAGGTCGGAACCTTTTTGGCTAATGTCTTCCAGAGCTGAAGGAAAGGAAATTAGCTAAAGGCAGGGAATAATCTTCTGTGAACAATGGTCTTTGCCCCCACTTGTCTCATGTAAGCAGCCCTGCTGAAGTGGAGGAGGTCACAGGTGAAAATTTCCTTATGGACTAGGGAAAAAATAAATTAAAAGCAGAAGGATATGAAGAGATAGGTTGGAGTCTCACACTGCTACACAGTGTTTGGTCCCACCATTCAGCTTCCACTGATGGTGCTGAGGGCCATGTTGCTGGAATTGGGATTATCTTCTCACTGGATGTAGAAATACCAATAACTTCATAAAAAATTGTGAAGTTTCAGGATGCATCCAGGCCTGCCCAGCCTCAATGGTTTATAAGGGTCTTGGACCATGGCTAAATCCATGTAGGCCCAGCACCTGGTGAACAGGCAGCATGCAGGTGCTGGCTGAGGGGCAGAAGGATGCAGAAATCCCTTCTTTGGTCAGGACTACTCAGCCAGCGAAGCAGCAATGGTTTTATACTGATGGAGATGGAATTTCTAGTCTGTGCAGGGAACAGGAAAGAAAAGCATCCCTCTGCTTGTGGTTCCCGAGCTGGTGATCGTGTTCCTTCTGATGGTAAAATCCCAGCATGGGAAATGGCATAAGCCATGAGGCTGAAAGGAAGGAGACAGGAGGGATTTTACACGAGAAAAGTACAACACAGGCAGGATGTGAATGAAACACCTTTGAGCCATAAAAGTGACACTTATTCTGAAGGCTTTGTTCAATGCTTACACAACCGTGGGAGTGTTGCTGTAGGTGCTGGGTGCCTCTCCGGGCTGTTTCCTGGATCTGACTAAGGCAGTTTCAGCTGATGTGTGTTGAGTGTTGTGTTCTCATCAGAGACTCTTCCACAGCCATCCAGTTTCACCATTCAAACATCACTTCATCTATTTACCCTAGGTTGTCTTTAGCTCAGTTTAACCCCAAAGGAAGTACCCTCGTCCAGCCTTCCCCAGGTGCAGCTTTCTCAGTGGTGGCAGTGATGCACGAGCCTCTGGTGGATTCAGAAAGGGAAGTACGTAGACAAGCAAGCTCCAACGAGCTCCAGCAACCCACTGGACAGGACTGCAGCAAGGAGAGGTGTTACCTGGTGATCCGCAGTGGGAGTCTGAGCTCACCAGAGAAGCGTAAGGTGGTGCTCAGCAAGCCAGGAGAGGTGCACTCCTTCAAGAGCTTGCTCTGCCATTGGAGAAGTCAGGACCCTGTGGAGCTGCAGGTGTCTGTAATATGTCTACCTGCTCTGCTCTGCTCTGCTGCCCCTCGGCATCAGAGGGGCAGGCAAGCTGGGCTGGCACTCTGGGGCTGGGGAGACACACACCTTTGTGCACAAAGGAGCACTGATGACACGTGCAGAAACGATTTCTTCTCCTCCTTTGCCGTTACTTGAAAAAGGACCAGCAGGCTACACCCCTCACACCCTCTGCCCCCCCCCACACCATCCCTCTGAGACCTGGAGAGCTTGTGGGGACACAAATTTCTAAGGGGCTCAGCCCCACATCAGTGATTCTTTTGGGGTCATGGACCACTTGGAGTTGTGCTCTTTCCTCATCACGTCTGGGAAGGAGGAAAGGGGACTGGAGCACCTCCCTGTGAGGACAGGCTGAGGTTGCTGGGCTAGATCAGCCTAGAGAAGAGAAGGCTGCTGGGGGACCTCACTGCAGCTTCCAGGACTTAAAGGGAGCGTATGGACAGGAGGGGAATTGGGTTTTCACAAGGGCAGAGAGTGGTGGGACAAGGGGATGGGTTGAAGCTGGAGGAGGGAAGGGTCAGGTTGGAGATCAGGGGAAGTTCTTCATGGAGAGAGTGGTGAGGGGCTGGAAGGGGCTGCCCAGAGAGGTGGGGGATGCCCCAAGCCTGGAGGTGTTCAAGGGCAGGTTGGATGGGGCCCTGGGCAACCTTGTCTAGCTGCAAGCCTGGAGGTTGGTGGCCCTGACTGTGTCAGGGGGGTTGGAACTTGATGGTCCTCGGGGTCCCTTCCACCCACACCAGTCTGGTTCTGTGACAGGCGGGCGGTGGGAGCTGGGGCAAAGGATGAAGCAGCCAGCGAGTTGGTGCCTCTCCCCTGCGCGCTGCATCCCTCGGGGGTTG
>VXBZ01009053.1:168047-204977 GCA_013399135.1 Heliornis fulica
GGTCCCCCCGCGGGATGCAGCCGGGTCCGGAGATGTCGTCGGGGGGGGGAGGGGATAGGATTCGAGTGTGGATGCTCATTCCCTCCGTCTGGTCCCACGCTGACTCGTGGAAGCACTTGGCACCTCGTCCCCTCGTGCGTGTGTGGTTTGCTCACGGGTGGCTCCCCCCTCCCTTTGACGGTGTGCGGTTGTGGGCACACACACGCGTGTTTGTGGACAGGGCCACCTAAGTTGCCATGGAGAGGCATAACATCACTTTTGTTGCCCAGAGAGCCCTTTTTCTTAATTTCTGGGCCCTCTCCTCATTCATACCGTGGATGATGTAATAAGTGCTCAGGGTATATGCGGTGTCTTGCTCTTGTGGAGTTAGATAAGAATGAAGATCCCAGAACAGAGGGAGCATCTGCCATCTGTTTGAATAGACGGGTCCTAATGAATCTGTCAAAATCAACAAACGTACTTGACAGGGGAATTTGGCCCCCAACACCTACTGACGCTGCTGCCGGCAACCAAAAGACTCCCAAAGAGAGTCCAGACTGTCGCCCAGATGCCTAGTAACTGCTTTAATGTATTCAGCCCGACCTCGTTTTATTTCAGATATAATTTCAATCACCAGATTTAATACACGATTTGCAGTGATTACCTCCTGATTTACCCACTTGAGCAGCAAAAGGAATGCATTAAGGAAGGCTGAGCTGCTGTGCTTTGCTGGTGTCCTGAGTGTGAGCTGTTTCTCCTGTTACTCACCAGCAGCTCAGACCTTTTCCACCCACCAAGTTTTACTGGTTTCCATGTAGCAGCTGCATCCCCCTTCGTACACGCCGCGTTGTGTCGCACTAATTTGTAGGGCGCCTTGTAAGCTTGTCTGGGTGGCTTTTGGAGTGTGTTGAAAGTCGTCGGGATACGGACGGGCTCCGTCAGGAAATGGTAGCGGGACAAGATCGGCTGTGGGAACAGCTCGCTGAGGTCTGTCCGGGCTGTGGTTGCCTGTAACTCCGCTGGAGGAGAGGTGCGTGATCCTGTCTCACTTGCTGTGCTTGCTGGACTACAAGAGGGTCTCCTCATTGCCTGAGAAATCAAATTTCCCCATTGTTCATCTGTAAAATAGCTGCACAAGGCCGTGGTTGGCAAAGGACTGGATCACCCAGGTTGCTTACATCACGTAGGCAGCTACCACTGAAATGACACACTTGATTGAAGGCCAAAAGCACCGTATACGTAACTGCCTGTGATTAAGCTCCATATGATGCCTCAGAGCAAGTAAAAACCCCTCCTTCATCTCATCTTGTTTGTAATGAGACAGCCGTTGCAGGGATATCATTTGGGTCATGTTGTGGCTTTTGGGGTTTTTTCTTGTTTTGTTGATGAGGGTTTATTTTGCTTCTGGCTGTAAACTTCCATGACCTGCAACAATCTGCTGTTGCACCCTTGCGTGATGCCCCATGACAGCCTGGTGCTGTAGGTGTGCTGGTAGCCGGGAATACGAATTTTATCAGGTAAGAGCTCCCGATGACATTTTTTAATGAGGAATATTCCAGCTGCCTTTTTCTGGGGAGGGAGAGGGTCTTTGTAAGCATCCTTTCCTCACAGGCATGTGCGTGTGGCGGTGTGACCGTTTATTTCTGGGAAGGGTTTGACAGGGGAAGCTTCATCTTTTCAGTTTTCAGAATCTTTGTGGATGCTTAACTGGTTCCTCAGAGTATGCTCTGTACCTGTAGATAAATCCTCTCTGCACTGCACCTGTAGATAAATACTCTGCTTAGGCTCTGGTGAGGCAGGTCGCATATCTCCTGGCTGTGAGGGATGTGGAGGGTGGTGGACCAGAGCCAAACCCTGCACCAGGTGAAACGTCCAGGTAGTGTAAGAACCGCAGGGGTCTCTTTGGGAGAGCCACATCCTGCAGGAGCTGGCTCCTGGTCCTGTGCACACTGTGTAGACCTTATCTGGTTGTCACAGCATATTCCTTTAAATTTTCAGTGGGGTAGGATCAGGATGGGGCTCAATCCTGCCAGCTGATGGATTTAATCAGTGAATAAAAGCACTTCCCAAGAATCTCCGTGCTATTGAATCCCAGGGCAAGACTTGTCTTGCCAAAGGAAAAAAAGCAAACCCACAAACATGTGTAAAGGTAAATGGCTTGCATGAATGCTAATTTTAACAAAACCTCCTTCCTTTCCTGTCATCTGCATGGGGACACAGGGTCGTACCTCTGTACTCACAGGCTGACTTCATTATCATACAGTTTTTGTCCAATCATAATGTTCTTGAGGATTATGCTGATGCAGCTAATTCCTACTATATCATGGTATGTGGATATATATATAAATATAGATGGACATACAAACAACATTTTTGTGGCCACTTGTCCAGGCTTTCCTTCAATAGCCAAAATCCCAGCCCGGTCCTGGTACTTTAAATGGCTGGTCCCATGCGTCTCCCACAGCCTCCAGCAAACCTTCTTCCTCTATAAGTTACCATGCAATGTAAGTCCTCTCATTTTATTTCTCTTTAAATGACCTAATTTCTAAGCAAAAATCCTTGCTTGACCAGGAGTGAGATGATAGCACTGTGCATGTTTATCTTGCAGAGTTATTGTAAACTGAAGAAAATACTTGTGCAGAAACTACTTGCATTAGAAATACCAGTAAACATCATTGTAGTCGATTCGTGCACATATAACTTTATTGATTCAGCGTGAAATATGGCAGGCGATCTGTTAGGAGATGCAAAATGAAACAGGCAGAGGCTTTCTGGAATATATTGGGAATGTAGAACGGTTTTGAGAGCATTCATTTTAGCCAGGTGGTGGATTGCTAAGGTAAATCAAAATGGGTTTTTATGAGTCCTGTAAACAATACCAAGTCAGTTGTATTCTGTGTTATGCAGTCCACAGTTGGTGATGTATTAGCTCAGCTCCTAACTAGGGGATCTTATGTGTTTGGAGAAGCTCTGCAAGACCGGGTAGTCTTTAATTGTTTTTTCAACCTGTGAAGGTGGTTTGTGTTAAAGGTGTAAGCAAGAAACTACAGTAAATACTGGGTATTATGCAATAATACTTGGGCTATCGTGAAAAGAGGGCAATAGAAACAAACTGCTTTATAGGTCTGCTCTTAATTAAATGCAGTCTGATAAAAGCTCTGAAACGTGAAAATGTTTCTCAGAATAAAGGCATTAAGCAGTGATAATTAAAGCCACAGCACAGATTTAGCCTGCTGAAGCTGAAGTCCGTGGGCAAGACACGGGGAATGTATAGAAATTCAGTGTGTGGTTCTGGAACTGCTTTCTCCTTGCTTGAACTTCGTATCTGCCAGTGGAGGCTTGCTGGGCATAACTGTATATACATTTTCACAGCACAGTAAAAGAAAACCTTAAACATCTGCACTGCATGCTGTCATTAAGTCTGTTCAGAGCTGAAGCTTTCAGGCAGCACATACCTCCCTTTTCCATACATTATCAATCTCTTTAACATGGATAGAGGTTTTGGATCCATGCCGTTCATTGCCCGTAGCCAAACCCCTCTGTGCTGGCATCCCGACAGCTTCAGTGGGCACCTCTCAGGGGGCAGGGCTTGCAAAGTGGGGTGCTAAGGCACAGTGGCTGCTGTTTGCCTCTGAACCCCCAGCAGTGAGCAGATGCCCTGCAGCACTGGGGAGAGAGTGTCGGAGGTGCTGGGGCCCTCTGAGCCTTCCCCTTCCCATGCATTTCCATGGTCTTCACACAGGTGTGTTGTAGCTCTTTCCCATGGTATCTGTGGACTGGTTTTGGTGTTTCTAAATGCAGCAAGGGTCAAAATTTGTCTGCTTTGTCATTTAAATAGGGATAAGCAGACACCGGGTTGGCCTGTGGTCACTTAGCACCCAGGAGGACCCTCGCGTGGGGCGGTGCAGGTGGCAGCGCAGTGGCCGTGTGTGCACAGGGAGAGCGTCCGCAGGCAGAGAGTTTCCTCGGGATCTTTTTCCCCTGGACGCTGGCACGTTAAACCTCAACGTGAGTGAGCCCCGAGAGGCTTGTGGAGTCAAGAGAATGGCCGCCACCGAGAGCCCGCACAAATTCCAACTGGCTTAATTCCTGCCTAACCTGAATTCTCTTTGTGTTTGTACTCGGTCCTGCCAGGGGCCCGATTCTGCAAAGAGGTCAGTAGGGCAGAGCCTCGCTGAAGTTAATGAGTTGCGGAGAGCTTCCGCCTGTGCTGGGATTGATCCGCTTTAATGAGGTTTCCTTCATTCTCCTCTGTCTGCAGGACCAGAGCTGTTTGCATAGATATGACGATCATTTTGAAGGGTTACCCAGTCCTGCAAAGCCTTAGGCAAACAGCTAAGCAAATAGCCCCTTGGCTTGCATGAGCAGTGCTGATGCTTGCAACCTGTCCCAGTGAAGGTAACTGGAGTGTTGCCATTGCTCCTGTGATCGCTGCAGGTTCTCCCTCAGGGAAGTGTGCCCCATGGGCATGCATTTGAGCATACAGATGTATTTGTGCTGCTAATTGGCAAGGTCCTCAAAGGGTCCTAGGACATGTCTAGAGGCTACCAAAGATGTCACAGTAATGTGTTCTTCGAGATATATTTATGCATTCACCCTTGATCTTAGATGCTGAGCTCTAACCCCATTTGAAAACTGCTGTTAAAGAGAAATGCCCTCTGTACGCTATTTCTCTTTTTGCATATTGGTGACCTCCATCAGGACAGTGATTTCCCCACAGAGAGCTATCAGCACATCAACTATTATGCAAATGATATTCCAAATAGTCGATCATCCCTGCCAGGTATTAAGGTTGGGAGCAGCCAGCCCAAGAGCAAATCCCAGGAAAAACAGGAAAATGAAGACTACATAACTGTCTTCAATTATTCAGTCTCGCTGGTTCTTCTTATGTTTCAAGACAAAACATGCAAATCTCTCTGGGTCTAGCTTGTTTACAGAGCGCTCGTGGGTTTAAAACACAGCCAGCATCAGATTTCTGTTGTACATTTCCTTCAAATAAATACTGAAATAAAAACAAGGATGCTGTAATTTGTGCCACCCCAAGAGCTAAATACTGGGCTCCAGCAGGAAACAATCATTTTGGTTTCTTGGAACAGCTTTACTATAATCTTGCAAAGACCAGTAGCTCACAAAGAGAGAAGTGCAGACTTTCTCAGGCTCTCTCTGATAGGATCTGGTTTCTTCTGAGCCATCCTAGGCACTCTGACACATGCTGAGATCCTGCCAAGTCTGGGGAGTGCATCAGCACTGTGCAGTGCCCAAGCTCCAGGGCTTACCCCCAGGGAGGAGGTCCATTCCTGCCAGCCACAATGCATGCATAGAGGTCATTCTAGGTTTGGGATCTACCTACACCCTCATCCCATAAACAGCTGAACAGTACTGTGTTTGGTGTTAAACAGCTGCTCTGGGCAGACAGCTCAGCGTTTGGTAGATGCCCTGGCACCTTTTGCAGTAGTGCTTCAAGTGCCGTGTGCCCAAAGGCAGGTGATAATTCCTGATTTGTGCATGGATTGGTGCCATGAGCACATCAGTCTCTGAACCCCTTCCTGGCTTAATAGTAGTTAATAATAACCAGCCTGGTGGTTCTGGAAATTTCTTTTTGTGGCAAGTCTTCATTGGGGTCAGCAAGCAAACTGGGATCTGCTTTTTAAATCTGGATCCTCTTTTAAAGCTGGGCTGTACTGGGTGGGTGAAGACACTTTCTCCAGGCAACTAACAGCCTTGAATGTTTGCAGTGGAGAAATGCTTGAAGTGCATCTTGGTTTGAATCTTACACTATGATCCACCTCAATTTATATGAAAATTATTCCAGTGTTATGGTTGCCCTTTCCTCTTTAATTACCTTCTGGCTCATTTATATATATTGATGGCTCCAGTACTCATAGCTCCTAGGGAACTTTCTGTAGGAATCATCAGCTATTGCTTTTAAAAAATAACCCTCACCAGATGTCCAAAGCCTCCTTTAAGTAAGGGGCCTGGCATAAGTCATATTTATTGGGAGTAATTAATTGTCCTGTTAAAAAACCTAAATGTTTTGGCATTTCGTTAATAATACACAATCAAGCAACAGGCTATTTGTAGTGTGTTACTTTGTTAAATCTGCTGTAAAAATTGTCATTATTTATATATTTCATGTTTATAATTACTCATCTGTGACGCACTCAGTCTGTTATGAATAATCCATTGTATATTGTTTTCTTAAATAGGCTGCTTGCTCAGTGTGCTGGGGGTGCCAGGAATTGCTGCTAATAATGTCTTTGTGTCTGATTTATGCCTATGAAGTGAAGGCAACTGGACATGAGTAAATGAACAGAAGCATGCTCCAAAAACTGTCTTCAGGACACTCCCGATAAGCAAACACCCCTCGATCGGGAGTGGAGGAGAAAACAGTCAAACAGCGCAGGGACACGTGTTTGAAATGCTTTCCGGGGGCTAAAGATGCACAAGTGACATTTCCTTGCTGTTTTGACATTCTCTTAATCTCAGCTAAAAGCTCTGTGTTACTTTTTTCCTTCCTGCCAACTGACCTCATTACCCTATGCCATCAGTTAGCTCTGCGCCGCCTTCTTGTGTTCTTCCACTTGGGAAAAATGAGCTCGGTTTTGGAGAAAAGAAAATAGATGTGATGGGTTTGGATTTGAGCAGCAAGGATCAATGTCATGGGTTTGGATTTGAGCAGCAAGGATCAATGTCATGGGTTTGGATTTGAGCAGCAAGGATCAATGTCATGGGTTTGGATTTGAGCAGCAAGGGTCAGTTTCATAGGTTTGGATTTGAGCAGCAAGGGTCAGTGTCATGGGTTTGGATTTGAGCAGCAGGGGTCAGTGTCATGGGTTTGGATTTGAGCAGCAAGGGTCGGTGTCATGGCTTGAGCAGATGCGGGTGATGGTACAAAGCCTCTCTTGCACCTAGGACCTGCCATGGGTGCTCACCAAAAGATGCTGGCTGTTGGCTTTGTCGGTACCAATAGCCTGGGGCAGGGCAGGAGGGGCCCCTGCTGCATGCTGACAGGAGAGGAAAAAGGAATCCTTGGGCATAGATGCAGCGTGGTCACTGCTCCCCTTAGCAGTGCTACCTGGGCAGATTTGGTGGGGAAGAACGAGACGAAGGTGAGGTGGAAGGCGCCTTGGTCAGCGCAGAGGGAGCTGGCATGAGTTCTCATCTCGGCACTGATGCTGCTCAGAGCCTTGTGCTGTCTTTGCAGACTCCTGTTTTTTTAAGGCCCAGGAAGATTCACCAAACATCTAATGTGGAAAACAATGTACCACGAGCCATTAGATTTCACTCTGTTAACTCCAATACCGAGCTTGGTACTTTGCACTTGGCTAAAGCACGTCTTCCAGCTGGGCATCTGGTCTTGTCTGGGAGACAGGAATGTGTCACTTGTTCTGGTAGTTTGCTCCAGTGGTTAATCACCTTTGTGGTTACCAACCTTTGCTTAATTTCCAATAAATGTTTGTACCCGTCAGCTTCTCACCTCGAACTCCTTTGCCTTTAGGTTTTAGAGCTTCTGAATAGCCTGCATGTTTTTATCTCATGAACTCTTACCTTGTCCTCAAACAGTCTTTGCTTGTCAGCCCCGTGTTTATGGGTCCTGTTGAGGAACTGAACAGGAGGAATGGGAAGTAGGTGCCTGCATGCTCCCAGGGATAAAATCCCTGTCCCCAAACTGATTCTTGAAGTTTTAGAGGGAGAAGAGGAGAAGCTTTGGAGATTTTTCTTGTGTTGTTGCCATTTCTTTTGCTTTTTAATATCAGCTCAGAATCTTCTAAAGAAGTTTTCTGCTAATCCTGGCTAAACTCTCCCTCCGCAGCCAGAGGCTGGGGGCAGCCGAAGTAACAGAAAGGAGAGAGAGAGGAAAAAAAGTAAAAGCTCAGGATTGCTGTATGTGAAAGGTGAGGATGAGTTTGGAGGCTAAGAGGAGCTTGTGTGAACGGATGAAATAGTGGTGTGTCAGTTACGATGGTTATTCAGTTACGCAGGTTTAAGCCTGTTTGGGATTGGAAAGGGACCTTTACACCCTTGCTGTGTGCTGTGCTTGCCCTGCAGATACAGAGCTCTCCGGTCATTGCCGTCCTCGTCTCCTGGCAGTTTAAACTGAGAATCAGCCTAAGCCATAGTTAAAAAATAGCAAACAACAACTGTGGTTTAAAACTGTCCCACTGTGTTCTCACATGTTCAGCTTTCAGGAAGAAATGTGTATATATTATACTTGACCTGGCATCTGCAGCTTTTCCTTTCTGCCACGCAGAATTCAAAGGCAGCCATGAAGCTTCAGTTGTTTAGAGATGTGATGTCTTTTAAAGTGACCTTCCTCTTCTTTTTAATTTCAAATTTTCCGGAGAAAGTGGGGAAAAAAAAAAAAAAACAGCAAAAAAAACATCTGAAGTGCCTATCACTTTGTAGTCCTCAAACCTGGAAGTTTATCGCTCATGAAGTGCCTCTGTGGCACTACATCCATTAGGCTTGTCACTCAGACTTTGTTTTCTGCATTTCAGAAGACTTTCTTCCCAGTTACATCCTTGGATGCTGAAAACAGTATCGGGTTTGCAAAGTACTTTTACCCATTGATCACCATGGGGAACTTTATTGCTAGTATCCCAACCCAGTGTCTGTTGGCATGATCTCCATCTTCCTGGGCATTGTCTGAAATGGAGGAATATTTTCTTAGGCTGACATCAGTAATCATCCACAGCATGAATGCGTGTGACAAGGACGAGGGCACATGTGGGTCTGGAGGGTCAGGGCTGAAAGTGGTGCTGGGGGGTCAGTTTTAGTCTGTACCACCAACAGCAAATGCCCAGTGAATCTCCCACATGGGGGTGTTCTAAGGCCTCATGTTTCCAGTCCATTGATCCTTGTAGAAGGTATGAAATGAATCAGGATGGAGCAACTCACTGGGTTCATCAATGGCGAGCCTGATTCTGATGAGCAGCCCTGCTCCCTGAAAGTGGGAGTACTCCGGTTTGCCAGGAGTAGAAGAAAAAACCCTTTCAGAGGAACCTTTAGGGCTCACTTTCACTCACAGCCCAATGACTTTGCATTGCAGTCTGAAGAAATTTGGCTTCCAAAAATGGTCCAGTGTGTTCTCTGCTCTGTGCAGTCTGCAGTGGCGGGCTGGGAGCAGAGAGGCTCTTGTCTTTCTCTTTCTGCAATAGATCTCTTTGTTTATAGCCCAAATGTGTCTTCTGTTGTGTTTTGGGGAGATTTGACTTTATTGGTAACAATAGTCAGAAAATACAAACTTCCTCCAAGATTTTCCTCTCTGGGAGCATCTATTTTAGGGCTTTCTTTTAAGACTCCCCCTGCACCAGGCATTATTTTTCCCAGTTCCACGGTGCCCTTCCAAGACCCACTTACATTGATTTTGTAGCTGTAGCAAAAGCCATCTGCCTGAGCACACTTGCACTGCTGTGTCTCTTTACACACCCGAGTTGAGACTGATTAAACAAGACTTCTGCATTTTATTGCAGCAGCTTAAATCCTCACACCTTGTTACAGAGCCCTCAATGTGCCCCTTGTCCCTTCATCTGCAGAGCTCCTCCCAGTGCCAAAAGGAGACTCTTTGGGTCCTTCAGACTTGGGCTCATATTGGATTTGAGGTGCCAAGTTTGTGCACAAAATAAATAATTATAAGAAAAATTAAAATCCCTAGAGCTATTGTTAGCAACAGGGAATGCAGGGGATGAGGTACAAAGTGACTTAGTGCTCTTTCTAGCAGAAGGATTTTGCCAAAGACATGTCTGTGACAAAACACTCAAATTGTCTTCCTGTGACTATATTGGCTACAAACACAGACACGGGGTTTCAGTCCAGCTCAGATGGAGCTCCCATGCTGGTGATTGCGGGATAACCACGAGATAGCCATGACCCTCAGCTATTCCTGCCTCCTTGGGAGAGAGGGGAGGGGGTCTTAAATAGGCAGCAATGCTGCCCATTTAAGACTCCCTCCCCTCTCTCCCAAGGTACCAGAATAGCAATGGAGACTTTTTGGGAAGTTGCTTGTGTCCCTTGACTGATATGTCATGCCCAGAGCACAGAGGAATCTTCTAGGTGGTACTCAGGGAGACCCTATTTCAGATGCTGAGCTCAGGGTCTATTTGCTCTGCTCTTCCCTTTCCATCCAGTTAGATATTACACAGCCTACCTGAAAAGATAATAGTAATCGTTCAGCTCTGGGGAAGAAGAGATAATTTTTTCGGAAGTCACAGCTCTTATTTGCCTTAGATGTTATAATGTTGTTCTGCCCCGGGGAGAAGCATCTTTAACATTGTTACTTCATTTGATGAATTTTTAAAGGGCTTTAGAGTGAGCTAGGGGACTTTCAGCTACTGTTCTGGTTTCTCTATAGTCTGTTTGCTTCATGGATTTTCTATGTGTGCTTGCATTCTTTTAAAGCTTGGTTTTCCAAGAGAACAAAGCCTACACTGTCGTACTGCACACACGTGTTTGGATACCCATGTATGTGTGTTTTCCCACACTATCAGTTTGAACCCTCTCTCAGCCTCAGCCAGGTTTGTGGGAGTGATGGAGATCCCAGTTTTAACAACTTCCCATGCTTCCCCACTGGCATCGATGCTGCCTGGTTCCTTTGACATCCATGGGGCTGGGGGGCTGGTTGGCATCCTGCATGGGAACCTGTTAGCTCAGGTCCTACACAAGACAAGCTTCTGGGCAGAAGTCAGGATGCATCAAATTACAGTTTAATAGAATCACAGAATTGTAGGGGTTGGAAGGGACCTCCAGAGGTCATCGAGGCCAATCCCCTGCCAAAGCAGGTACCCCAGAGCAGGTCACACAAGTTGGTGTCCAGATGGGTCTGGAATATCTCCAGCAAAGGAGACTCCACAACCCCCCTGGGCAGCCTGTTCCAGGGCTCCATCACCCTCACCATGAAGAAGTTCTTCCTCACATCAGTGAGGAACCTCCTGTGGTCCAACTTGTGGCCATTGCCCCTTGTTCTGTCCCCACAGGCCACTGAGAAGAGGTTGGCATCTCCCTTTGTCTCCCACACTTCAGATATTGATAAACATGGATGAGATCCCCTCTCAGTCTTATTTTCTCCAAGCTGAACAGCCCCAGGTCACTCAGCCTTAAAAAACAAAAAGCAAATACGTGATTCTGTCTGGGCATAACACCCAGGGAGTGCAAATGATGTCGTGTGTTAAGTGCCTGAGGCAGTAAATCCAGGATCAGCTCTTGGGAGTCAATTTGTGCTGCACATAGGAGAGAGGTTAGTGACAAATCTTTTCCAAATTGTGAACTACCAAGGGACATCCAGGATCAATACAGATTGATCCTGATTCCATCTCGTTGACTGATACTTGAGTTAAACCTTCCAGTTTAGTCGTCGTGACAATTTTCAATTGGGTCTGAAAGCCTCTTTAAAAAACATATCACAAGAGCTGGTGAAGAATGCAAACTGGAGCGAGCGTAGACATGTGAGCATCGTGTAACTGCCTTTTTTTTTTCCTGACAGCAAATTGCTTATGAACATCTTATGAATTTCACAAATGTGGTTGTGCTGAAAGGAAAGAGCGAGGCTGGCAGTGCTGCCGCCGGGCGTTCTGGGGGATGTAACCTGCTGGTGAGCTTGGCAGAGAGGCTGAAACCTTGGCAAGGTACCATGGTAACATTTCCATACACATGTTTATGGGTTCTTTGAGGGCTTTTTGGTTAAATGTCAGTGTTTTCATGACATTATTCAAGGAGATTTCATTGCTCCAACATCTCACTATGCCTTTGAAAACTGCTTGCAGTTTGCAAGTTGCTTGGTGGAAAATGTGTCTGTCTCAACTGCTCGGAGATGGAGAGCAAACCTCACTGCTAGCTGACTGCTCAGAGGCTTCTTGTACAGCTCTGTAAAATGGGGTGAGAACTGGGGCGTCTTCCCTGTTCCCATGCAGAGGAGGTGGGTGCACAGTGCTGTGGATTTAGCATGTTGGAGTGATAGAAAGCTGTTGACACCCTGTGCTCCGGCACCAGCATCTGCTGCGCCCGGGAAGGGCATCACCGTGGTGCAGGGTGGATCCCATTGGCACCATCTCACTTGTGGTTTGAGTTTAGCCAGGTTTCAGCTGGTATGGAAGGGGTGCAGAGCTTGCCAGCCTTAGGCAAGCTTATGGTCACAGTGTTTCTAACAGTTGGGCTAAATCCATTCTGGACTGATCTGGCTGATCTAGGACAGACCTCTTGTTCCCGGACAGACATCGGGACATTTTTCCATGAAGCTTTTTCCATGTTCCAGCGCAGGGTGCTTTGCTGTAGGAGCTCCCACACAGCCCACACCTTGCAGTGCCCTTTTTTTGCTGTTTTTTTGCACCGTGCAGGCTTGGTTCTGACAGCATGATCCTTTCAGCAGGGTACTGAGTGCTCCTGGAGTGCTGCTGCACATCCCTGTTTGGACATCTGGCACATTTGGAGCTGCTGCTGGTCCAGTTTTGAGCATCTCTTGTTAGAACTGGAGGCAGGCTGCTGAGAGCTGCTGAATTCCAGCAGGGTTTCCACTGAATAATGTTGTGATTTAAAAAAAACAAAAAAAAAAGTACCTAGGCTGTAGAATGAAATCCAGGATTTCTCACTCTGGGATATCATGAGTCCCCCTCCTCCCCATTACTAAACTACATTGCAGCATCCTGGGTGGGAGCTGATTTTAAGCACTTCAGCCCTCGGGGGAGATGCAATGTGTTTTGGTTTTGTTTTTTTTCTTAATGGTCAAGGCACAGAAAGTGATTTCTAAAATGATTCAGTGCACCTTAATGCACGGCTCGTGGTTACTCCAACCAGGGTGAGCTCTCAGGGAGAGCTGGGGGCTGAGCTCACTTCGGCTGGGGGCTGGGACCAGCAGTGCCAGCATCAGTCCCCACTGGCTCATCTCATGCCCTGTCTGCCCTGCAAACTCCTCACAGCTCTGCCTCCACCGTTCCAGGTCTCAGATTTAAACCTCTCTTTAATTTGGTGTGGTTTTGAAAATCAGTGTAATTGCTTTTGCATTGGGCTTGGGATTGTCAAGAGAAAACGTGGATCGATTGCTGACTGCAGTAGGACTGGAAGCTAATGCAGGTGGTGCAAAGGGCTGGAAGTGTCTCTCCAGCCCTGCTTGTCGGGATTGAGAGCTGTACCAAAGCTGGGATCACCTATGAGTTCCCCAGTGGGTGGGTAAAATTCCCATCTCAGTGCAGAGCAATATGTCAGAGTGAGAAATGTATCAGAATGAAATACATTAATTGGCAAGTGTTGGGAAATTACAGATATGCTTAATGAAAAAGAAAACCTTGTTTACGGTTTCTGATGTGCTGCTGAAGAAACTGGCTCCCAAATAAAAATACTTAAAACTACGATTAGGATTTATTTACATAATTACTACAAGAGAAATTCGAGGTACGTGCTAAGTAGTGCAAGGGAAACCTCATGGCTTTTCTTCTTCTCATTCCTGTGTCTCGAGGTTACTTTGCTCTTGGTGAGTCTATTAAAGGTTTTACTAACTCAGTGAGGCAAAAAGGCATTTGTTACAAGATTAATGCATATATGTGTGTATATATATATATTTGGTTTATTGACTGTGGTAAGAGCACATGGCTGAGTAAGAGCCAGATCATCCTTGTAATTGTAGTGTTGGCTGGAGAGTGATTCGGTAGGTGGCACTTACTTATTTATGGCGAAGCCAGCAGATGTCCCGGCCTGGCTGTAGTGAGAACGCCCTTGGAGTTTGTTTCCAAGGGGGCTGTTCCCCCCGCTGCTGTGAGTGAGGTTTGCCAAAGTCACCATGTAGTTTTGGATTAACAGTCGGTTCCAAGCTGTACTGCCCAGCATGTCCTGGCCACCTTCCAGCCCCTGTGGAGACCCTGGGCCAGATCCTCGGCTGATGTCTGGGTGGCTCTATTGACTCTATAGATTTATATCTGCTGCAAATGTGCAATATTAAATGCAATAGCCCCATGATGGGGCTGCGCTGATTGAAACCAGCCAAGGGTATGACAAATCTTCCTCTTAATATTTCAATTGACTTTGGCAAACTTGCCTCTTTCCTGTGTATCCTAAATCAATGTGTAAGTGCTGCTGACAGTAATTTCCACTTTTGTCTGTGCAGATGGCTGCCCTTCACTAGGCTGCGGTGTTTATACCTGCTAAGTTTGCAAACACTTTCCTGCTACAGCCTCCTATTGAGCAGTATTTTTCCTTAGCTGTCATATTTGTGAGATGAAAATGTTCTTTGTTGGGTCCAGCTCGAATGTGATTTTTCTTCTTTTAGCAAGGGCCACTGAAGTCTGCAGCGGAGGCACCGGTGTCTCGCTCAGCACGGACGCCCTGTGCAGGGAGGAGTTGAACCATCTTCGGGGTCTAGATGCTGGGGAGCAGGGGCTGAGAGTTGGTGTCCAGCCCCTTGCATGAGTATGAACGTTGTACTGATGGATCCTGTGACTTTATAATTGCATATCAATGTAGACCCCTGTGCACTATATAATTACTATCAAAAAGCAAATCTCTCGTCTGAAAGCTGCAATGTGAGTGGTAGAGACTCATCTTCCCAAGGCACCACTGTTCTGTCTCTGCAGACTCTTGTTCGGTGTAGAGAGAAGCTGCTGCTTTACAGCTTGTTTAGTTCCTGTCTTAGACACTAAATGAAATATGTGATCCATCAGTCACGCACCAAACTTCAGTGCGCGTTTCCAAGCATAGGATGCTTTGGTCCAGCTACACTTTCAAGGCAGGTACTGCACCATCGGAATAAAATGAAGATAGATAAATAAATAAAATAAGCCTTTCTTTTCCCTTTTCTCTTGTGCCCAGGGAGAAGATGCCATTCCACCATGTAACAGCTGGCTTGTTGTACAAAGGCAACTACCTGAACCGCTCACTCTCCGCTGGCAGTGACAGTGAGCAGCTAGCAAATATCTCCGTGGAGGAGCTGGATGGTGAGCAACTTCTTTGTGGTTTTCCAAAGGGGGCTGGGAAGAGGGAAAGGCTCGTTTTCACCTTCTCGGTAGCACTGTCATTGGATAACTGGAGGTATTCACCCCGTGAAGCAAGGATCAAAAGGCAGGTGTGAAGTGAGGCTGCTCAGCAGATCAGGGACAAAGAAAAAGTCCTTGGCCAGTGTTATGTTGAGAGCTATAGACTGCTTTTTAGCCTCTAAGTTTTTCCTTCTGCCCAGAAATAAGGCATCTATTTGAAAGGGTAAGGCTGGGGTTTATGGGCAAAACTTTGCAAGAGAAAAAGCGAGGCTGACATCTTTTGTTAAAGATGTCTTTAGCCCTTTCTATGGGCCTGCAGAGCTGAATCTGTCTGCCTAGCAAGTCTTCTCTTTTGCTTTGTGGCCTTTCAAAAGTGAGGTTTCTCTCTGTATCTCAATATAACAGGATGCATGGAGGTGGCTTGTCGCTTACAAACCTGGAAAAAGCTTTAAAATTCTGTTTTCCAGGTCAGTAACTGGGAGTACAGCCCAGCCTCAGGCTGGCAAAGGCCATCAGGGAGGTTGTCCACATCTGCTGCCTGTAGGGTCCCATGATCCCATGCTAATCCCTGCTGCCTCACAGATGGGAAGTGAGGCCAGGTAGACTCCCAGTCTGACTCGTAGTGGGAAGGTCTTTGTTTTTTTCTAGGTGATTTGTGTCAGGGTAATTTCTAAGCAGAAGTTAATATTGTTGACAGCTGGACTTTGAGGGCTGTGGAACAAATTTATCCTCTTGGTTTGTTTCCCAGTGGACATTTGGTACAAGCCATGATCCTAATCAATGGTCTCGGTGGAGAGCCTGATTGTGTAAATGAACAAAGGAATGGTGGAAGGTGGAAATGGTCCTTCCAGGTTTGAGGAATGTTGTCAAAACAGAAGGTGAATATTTCTGGTCACCTTCCTACTTTTCACCTGTATTTTGGTAAATCAGACCTCAGTTTTCAAGCTTTGTCAACTCAGAACTTATGGCTTTGGCTTTGCAATCTTCTCTTTGGTAAAAAATAGGGTTTTCTGAGTATGTGTAACTGCTGCTCTTTTTACCAGTGAGTATGTGCTGAATGCAGTTTACATGAGAGAAGGAACAGAAGAAAACACTTTCAGTGCAGTTTAGCTAGGACCTTGGGAACACAAGAGATTCTGGCCTCTTCTGGGTCACAGGAGCTTTGCTTGAAGAGTTGAGTTGGTGGGCAGAACCGAATTGGCTCAACTTCTGTGCATCCTATAGATGACATTACATGGCAAGGTAGATCTTACAGAGTAGTGGCTGGCTGAGACAACAGGAGAAGTTTGGATGAAATCTCACAGCTTAGTTCAAATGCAGAGTCGAGCTGAATTAAGGCATCAGGGCTGCAACATTCCATTGGGGCCATCCCATCGCAGAAGGGAAGCTTGTCCTTGATTTGCTTCCCTGCTGTTTATAGGTAAATGATCTCTGGCTGGGCACAGGAAGGAAGCCTGGTCTCCTTTCCATCCTTCCTCTGTCACCAGAGCCATGCTACGTGGTTTGCAAGCTCCAAGAGCCCTCTTGGCATCACCTTCCCTCTGGCAGCTCCAGCGTGGGAGCTGTGATAGTGGGAGGCAACGAGGAGCAGCCCCATGGCCAGACCCAGCTTCCCCAAGGAGAAACTCAAGAGGCTGGTGATCATCTCTGTTAATTAACATCAAATGAAGTGAGTTAGGTGTAGAGGAGCTGTCTTTTGAGAAGGCAGCTGCCAAGTTGCTGCGAATGTGAGTGCTGCATTCATTTATTGTGGTCAGTGCCCCATTATAACCCTGCTATTGAGTTGGAGAGCAGCAGAGTTCATTCATCTCCCTTCACAAAGAGTATCCTGCTCTTCTTCAGGAGAATGGTTAAAGCTCTTTAACTAATCACCCATTTATTCTCTGGCTGTTAAGCACAGGCTTCTTGTTAGAATTCAGTTATATTTTTTTCTGACAACCTTTTGCTTTACAAACACCTATTTTTGAGGGTTTGTGTCCTCGCCATGAAGCTATACTCCAGTTCTTAGCCTAGCAGAGAAGAGCTCAAACTCAGACCATTTTTTCCACCTGCAAACACAGAAGTGGTACCAAATTGATTCATGTCTGCTAGAGCCAGAGCAGCATAAGAAGCTGGAGATAATTTTCTGTGTGCCTGCTATCCAATTACAACCTAGTCTTTGGAAATGATATGTAATATCGGGTCAGCAGTCGCTGTCATACTAGATTTTGTCACTAATACTAGATCAGTGCTGGTAATCAGTGAACTGTTCGCTGCCCAAATCCTAAACAGAAACTGTCTTTCTGCCTTTAAGCATAAACCATCTCAGGGTGAGTAACAAAATGTTCTTCCTTGAGAAGTTAATGTCACTGTATGGGAGCTTCGTGGATATATCAAGCTGTGATAGCTTGATGCCAATAACATATTTGCATTTAATCTCACAGGCTGGGAAAGAGATGCCAAATTCTCCTTGGTTTCTTTTTCAATGAGATTTTGATCCCAGGGGATTTCCAGCCTATTGAGAAATCCCAGACACACATATTAAATTATTAAAGGTTTGAAGCCGAGGAAGTCAGTGGGAATTTTCTATAATGCCTCTCTGCATTCAAGGCTGCAACAAGTGCCTGGTCTGTTGGGTTTTTGCTAGCAGATTTGATTTTATTTTAAATGTTTTCACAATTAGCATTGAGTGTCTCAATGCCATTTACTTCAGGGAGGATTTCTCCAAGTCTCTGGGGTGCTGCAGGGCGAAGGCCCTGCACAGCCTGGCTGGAGCGCAGCGTGTCTGCCCGTGCAGTGACAACCGCCTCACGCCGTGTTTGCAGCCTGCGGGTGGGGGATGAAGGATAATGGGAAGATCAAGAAATAAAAAATATTTCTGACTTCAAGCAAACATAAAAGGGAAAGAGGGAAAAAAAAGAAGTCATGTGATAGCCCTTGATTTTTCAGATGAACGTGCGCTGCTCGGAGCAGCGTGCCTACGGTGCCGCTCCGCCTCTTCTCCGACAGGTTATTTTTCTCCTATGAAAACTTTTCCAACTTGCATCAGCCATCTGTCGAGCTTAACTCCGCTCTGTTTTTTTCCACCCTGCTTTAAATACTATGCTGGCAGCGAGGAAAGGGGCTGGAGAGATAGCAGGTCACTCTGCTGATGGCTTGTCTATTCCTAGCAGCGGTGTTTGCTATTTGTGGTTCTGTAGTAGCGTGAGGGTTTGTAGAAGCTGTCACCATCACAAAGGGAGCTGGCTCGGGGAGAGCTGTATTAGGTGATAATGACTTCGTAACATCAAGGAAATGTTGACAGTGGCAGGCCATCCATAGCCTGTCTCTTAGGGACCGCGAAGTATGGTGGGAGCTCAGATGGATGTTATTGCCATATGCTTAGCGGTTTCTATGCGTGAGATTATACATTAAGGCTGGGAGGAACTGTTTTACATATAGATTTTCTGGCTATTGTTGGTTGACATAGAATTGTGGCACAGTTTGTGCATCCCTTGTAAAACCAGCTTCTGTCTTCACATTATGAACCGCTTGGAGTATTTTTAATAAAAAAAAATGGTGGATGGAAATAATCATGTCAAGCTTGAATCATCCACCTCCATAGGCACTATCTAAAGGGTATTGTCAGGAGGTAAAAACATTTCTATAGTAGGAATCTGACAAATATCACCTGAAGGGAAGCAGGTGCGTTATAAGCAGGCTTTGCAAGCGGTGTCTGTGAAATGCATGCTAGTCAGTGCCTCACAGGGAAAACCCAAACGGGAACCACAGCAGCGCCATTTGTCCGGAAAGACACCGGATGAATCCTTACCTGACCCAAATTCCCTGGAAATCAGCAGAGCCTGTGCAGGAGGAAGCATTGCTGCGTGGTGCAAGGACTGCTATTGGACTATGTGTGCCCTGGAAGGGGTCTCTGGTATCTACAGGGTTTTTTCTAGGCTGGGAGAGTTTTGTTTTTGTTTTTTTTTTTTTTCCTGTTTGTAGGCATCAACCAGTCCTTGAGGTTGAGATCCAGGGTGGAAATGCCAGCACATGTTTTACCTTTCTAAACTGGAGATGTCAACAGAGAAAAGCTCTTGGCTGCAGGGCTATGGGGTGCAGCAGACTTCAAGGCAGGAAGCTGGGGGGGGTGGCTTCCCACTTTTCCATCGTTATAGACTACACATCATGTTGCAGGACATGCTTTACCTGGTTCTACTCCCCCTTCTGCCACCAGCAGAGGCTTTTAACTAGGCTGCTCTTTCTTGGACTCCTGTGTAAAAGCCAACCATGAGTAGCTTCAGTGTATACTGGGAAACAGCTCATGAAATAATTTAAAGGGTGTGGTTAAATGATGTCCATGTGGATTTTAAGTTAAAAGTTGTCTCCTGCATGCCAATAATGTGGACAATGACAAGGGGATGAAGATGTGATGGGGCTGGAGCTGGTTCTGGATTCCCAGCAGCTCAACGAGGTGGCTGGTTGTGGGTCTGGAGACACACTGGATCCCTGCTGGGGAGGGTGACCAGCTAAAATAGTTTCATGTCACAGCCACAGTACCACTGACCTAGCCCTGCCTTGGAAAATAAGGCCAAAATCAGGGATGTTTACCCTTGTGCATGTGGGATGATGGTCCTTGGATGTTGTAAGTCTGGGAAGGGAGGGACCATGATGCTGAACAATGCTGTAACCTTGTAGGCTTGTTTGGGGGGGTGTTATTTAGTAGAAATCCCACAGGCCATGAAGACTGTAACTGATCCAGATCCTAGTTCACTCTCACGTTATCAGGAAGCCTTGATAAACAGCCTCTTTCTGTCTGGAGAGCCAAGGCTGCCGTGCAGCTCCTCATATCTCTCTGCAGGTGTTGTCTTTTCTCCGGGTCCACTTGTTTTGCTGGCAGAGATTTTAATCCTGCTGATGGGCACAGGAGGTAGAGGGGCAGGTAGGTTCCCTCCAGCCAGCTGGCTGCACTGCATCGGCAGCAGGACTGGTTATCTTTGGTGTCCTAGGTGAGATCAAACAGTGTTTTGGAGAAGCAGTGTGTTTGAGGAGGGAAACCCAGGGGGGAGAGGCATTAGTCACTTGACTGACTCATGTAGCAGCCACAAGGCTGAGTCTGCTCTGCTTGGCTTTTTGTTGGTGGGAAGAAAAACACTGGGAAAAGTGGAAAGAGAGAGAAATAAGGAAGAAAGAGCATCCTGATGGCAAACAAGGTGTGGCAAGGATACTCTCCTGGGACAAGAGACACAGCAAGGGGGAGCTCTGTGTGCTGGGGTATGGCCACCCTGGGATGCTCTGAAGGCTGGCACATGGATTTGTGCTTGTGTCTCCAAGACTGTGCTTCAGCATAAGCACTGCAAGCTGCCTGTTAATTAACTGGATGAAACTCTATAAAGCTCATTTTCTCTCTTGCAGAGTTCTTTTGAGAGAGGGTTTATCCACAGCGCCTCCACTGTGAGTGATCATGGCTGGAAATGGAATAATTTATGTCTTATATTGGACTTTAATAGTGTTTCATGTCTCTGAATATAAAACTGCGGCATCACTATGCAAATTCTGCTGTGGACAGAAGCAGCTGTAACTCTCACTTCTGCTGAGCTCCTTCTGATAGCTTTCCAGTGACATATTTTAATTACAGTGTGGGTTTCCTTGGGACTAGGAGTTTCAGGTATGAAGCACTCTCCGTTGAAGATTAGTAAAAACTAAAGTTCTGCCTGGGATTATTTGATTATGGGATGCACGTTTGCCCCAGACTGTGTCCTGTGGATGGGAGGACCTGCTGATGGAGGGGCTGTGGTTCCCTGTCCCAGATGGCACGCTGGCTTAGCCCTAGCCCTGAGGAGCTTCAAGGGAATTCACAGGGAGAGAACTGTAATTCCCTGAGGTCTGCTGCAGCCTCGGTGGTGTCCAGAAGTCACCACTAACCAGAGCAGCCAGGTGCCTCTGGAAGGGCTCCATTGCCCTGCACTGGTTTGGGAAACTGCCCTTGCCTTGCACAGAGCTGTCCCACATGCCTCAGAGAGGCAGACATCTGCATTGCTGACATCTCCCTTGGCCTCCAGAAAAACTTGTTTCCACTGAAATTAGTAGCTCTTCTGACCCAAAATAGGCACTGATGATGTCTGACTGCCTGAAGGGGCTGTGCCCAGGGAGGTCTGGCTCTGGATTTCAGCAGACTTTTAGCTGCTGCATTGCCTTAGGGACCACTGGGGCTTGAAAGTCAGGGCTGAGTTTTCTCCAGAGCTAGAGATTCTTAGCAGGAAGGTGGCAGAAAGCTGTGGACTGGTGGGAAAACTCTGGGGCAGCAAGTATTTCCACCCTCCAGTGGTTTTCAGCCAAACAGAAGGTGCCAGTTCTTTGGCAGGTTGATTACCCAGGGTGATAAATGTCCTGTTTTGGATGCAGCCTTGGAAAGGGCTTGCAGAGAGTCTGTTCCCCCTGCCCTACACACCTTTTGCCAAGGGGGAAAGTTTCACCTGGACTCCCTGCCCCCAAAATGCAAGAACAGGCATCAATATCAACTCTGAGGAAAGAGTCCTTAAAGCAAGAGAGTATAAATAAAATGAGATTGGCTGCCAACAA
The DNA here is from genome assembly GCA_013399135.1 of Heliornis fulica. Classification (NCBI taxonomy): domain Eukaryota; kingdom Metazoa; phylum Chordata; class Aves; order Gruiformes; family Heliornithidae; genus Heliornis; species Heliornis fulica. Next base: position 189,521 of record VXBZ01009053.1, read on the forward strand.
ATTAGAATTGCAGGGACACCATCTGGACAACAATTAAAGAGATTGTTTGAACTCCAGCTATGCTGACATAGTTATAGGAACTGGCTGGCGAGTGAGCAAGTTACTGGTGGGTATTCAGATACCCTTGGTCAGAGGCTGGAGGGTATCTGGCTTATTGTAGCAGAGAAGGAGCCTCTTCAAGCTGGAAGAAGGTGGTTTTGGAGAGATGGCTGCAGAGTGTGTCTTCATCTGATGCCTTCTAAACCTGCTGGTTTTGTCTCTCACTGCAGAGATGCTGCTGAGGCCTTGGTGCCAGGCTGATGCTCCTCACAGCCATTTCAGATGCTGCCCATTCCCCTGCAAGTTGGGCTCTCAGTGGAGTGAGCTGATAACTCACTGCCTGCATTGCCTCAGGCCACGGGAATGGAGCAAATTCAGATCAAGAGCTAAACATGCTTTAAAAGGCATTTAAATCTTGCTGGGACATGTTTATACAAATTTTAATACGGATTTTTAATTTTTTATGCAAGCTTCTAGGCTGGATCATTAATTTTACAAGTTCCTTCAATCCTTCAAGCCTTAAAACCCTGGCTTTAGCAAGTCCTCCTATTCCACTAAGTGTTGCTGTGTGGACTCATCCTTGCTACCTTGTCACTCTGCAGATGCACTCCCTAGGCAGTGGCTTTTAGGAGGGTGGGGTCCAGGGTAAGTCTGTGCATCTGGGTTTGAAAGCAAAGAAGACCAAATGCTGCTGACTGCCTCATTTTCCAGCTATGGGTACGGTGGAGCATCAGCGTGTTGTGCCCTACACACCTGGCCAGGCAGCACCTTGGCCTGCTGGCCCTGCCCCAGTGACCTTTTTTGGGGGCACAGTCAATCTGTCCAGACCATCTTTCCCTGGCAAAGAGAGACTCCCATTTTCAGCTCAAGTCTGTGGCTTTTTGGGCTGAATCAGGCTGGCAGGGCCACAGAAACAGAGTTTTCCACCCAGAGCAGCTTGGGAGCAGCTTCCCAGTCCCAGCAGTGGAAACAATGGTGCTTGGTTTTTGAATCAGATGGGAGGCATCTCGGCTGTCTGCCTCCTTCCCAAGTTGTGGGGCTGAGACCTTTGGGAAACCTCAGCTCTGCAGAATCCACAGAAGCTCCATAGAGTCAAACAGTTGGTCCCCAACTGAAAATTTCTCTGATAAGCCATTTCCTCGCACTTCACTGCACAGAGGCAAGATCCCACACTCTATCTTGTGTTTAAGCTGCCTTAGACATCCCCTCCATAGCACTGAGTACTGAGCAAAATGACTCACTATTTATTTCACTTCCCAGGGCCTCCTTATCAGGGCTGGGCTCAGGGACTGATGCATGGCTTGCAAAGGGCCCAGACAGGCTGCTGTTAGTCAGGAGATGAGTGGCTCAGCATGCCAGTGCATCCCAGCAGCACCAGCCTGGAGGACTGGCATGGGTGGTTGCAAAGTGCAGGAGCAGGGTGGATCTGAGGGTCTCTGAGTGCTGCCAGGCATCCAGTCATCTCATCAGCATTAGGCTTCACAGGATCCTCCTTTAATTGCCATGGCTTTAACTACTTAAGGTCGTTGTGATACACGGTGCATGTGCCCTTTTTGCGCCTGCAATGCTGTGGACTGTCAGGTGCCCCTCTGAGTTGTGGAGACCGATATTTTAGCCAGGATATGTTAGTTCACTGTGTCTTTCAGCACGTCAGCTTTAATCAAGTCATAGCAAACCTGAACCAATTCCCTTGCTTCCTCGAGCAGTCACCTCACCAAAGCACAAGCATCTGCAAAAAGCCTCTGTTCTGCACTGCATGTACATGTTCTCTGTAGAGGAACATTCAGAAAGAGGTTTCTCCCTAAATAGTTGTACATAGAGAGAAGCAAGACTCCAGTTTTGGCCATCACTGGCTCTGTTTACTTAGCAGCAGACACACTTTTGAGGGGGCAGGAGAGCCTCAGAGCATTCTGTTTGCCACCACTTGGGATGCTGCGAGACCCATGGGTCAAGCATCATCTGTGGGTCTTGTCCCCATGAGAAAGGACATCAAGGTCCTGGAACATGTTCAGAGAAAGGCAACCAGGCTGGTGAAGAGTCTGGAGAACAAACCTTCTGAGGAGCGGCTGAGGGAGCTGGGTGGGGGTTTAGTCTGGAGAAGAGGAGGCTGAGGGGAGACCTTGTCCCTGCCTGGAATGACCTGAGAGGAGGTTGGAGAGAGGTGAGTAATCGTCTCTTCGCCCAGGGACAGGTGATGGGACAAGGAGAGTGGCTTCAGGCTGCACCAGGGCAGGTTCAGATGAGATGTCAGGAGGAAACTCTTCCCCCAAAGAGCTGTGGGGGTGTGGAACAGGCTGCCCTGAGACAGGCTGGAGTCCCCACCCCTGGGTGTATTTAACACTCCCAGGTGCTCAGGGATATGGTTTAGGAGAGGACAGGGATGGTTGGACTTGATCTTAAGGGTCCTTTCCAAACCTAGTGATTCTGTGATTGTATGAGTGGTTTGCTTTGACTCCCCTGTCCCCATACCACTGCTCTTGTGGTTACATGCGAGCCTGGTGGTGACACAGTGGGCACTGGCACAGCAGGACGCTGTCCTGGCACACCACTACTGTGGAATTGTGGGGGAAAAATTCAGTGATGTGGAGAGGGTTTCACCAGGCTCTTTTGAACTTACTTTTTTTGAAGGCCACTGAAGGCCATGTGATGTCAACGCTCAGCAGTACCGGGCAGCATCCCCATCCCGCCGCGGCCGGGCAGCAGCCATCGCCCTTGGCTGCTCTCCGTGAACCTGCGTTGCTGTGCTCTGCTGGCGGTGTCTGCAGTCCCCGTCCTCTTGCCCCCACTTACGAGAAAGTGCATTTATCTTCCTGAGGAGGAGGCCAGAGGCTTGGCAGAGTGAGAAGTCGCTTTGCAGGGTGTGAGTCTGGATGAGGAGGGGACAGTAATGCCAGTAATCGAGCTGGCTGTCCTCTTCCTCTGGCTGGAAATCTTTGTTCCCCTTGCCCAGTCATGGTCCTTAGATCATCTCAGCCCTATCAGAGGTGAGAAATAGGTGCAAAGGCTGGACTTATTAAATGGGTTGTGTAAGCACACTCCCTCCCAGGATTTGCACCAGGATTTGCTCTGAGAAGTCAGAGCTGGGGAAGACAGGAGGAGAGGAGGAGGAGCAGGGTCGGGATGGGTCAGGATGGGTGCTGGGCAGGAGGGAGGTGAGGGTGTGGAGGGCAGAGTTTGGAGCCAGAGAGGCAGTGAGAGGATGGACAGCAGCATCCAGTGTTGGATCTGCTGTTCCTGGAGCTAAAAGCGCTGCGTGCAGCACTCCTCAGCGTTTGCAGGACCCTGCGGCCACAGCCACCAGCCAGGCGGGTACCGGGGGATGGAGCTGGAGCCCAGCGGGGAAGCGCTGTGTTTCCAGTTTGACTGGCTTTGGCGACATCAAAGAAGATCAGTACAAACCCTTTGAAGTCAGACTTAGCTCCTGCCTCTGGAAACCAAGGGGCGCAGATCTCCCAGGGTGCGGTGATGCTCTGAGGAGGTGGGTGCTGCGCAGCACGGCCGGGCGGGTCACGGCGACGCTCCCGGGCCAGAGCTCATCCATCTGCGCTGTTCTGCGCCGACTCTCGGTGTCAGGGATGTGTCCATGGGCACATGATGTGCAGCGAAGCTCACCCCAGCCAGGCAGAGTGGTAGTTCATAAAATGCTTTGCCAGCCTTCAGTGCCAGCGCGGCCGCTGCAGAGGAGGGTGCATGGGCTGAAATGACTGCAGCTCCTAAGGCTGATGCCAACCTGGCTTAGATTATTCACTCTGCAAATGAAATGAGTTAAAACTGTGCTGGCATGTTTTGCAGACTGAGGTCAGCCCAAGGTCCTGCACCTCCTGTGTCACTGGGTGATGCTGCTCCACGCAGGACTGTGCTCCCAGTGCAACAGAGAGGGCTCAGCCGGGGGTCGCTGAGGGTTTGTGGAGCGGGAGCTGAGCCAGGACCTTGCTGCCTGCCTCAGTCTCCCATTCATCCGTTGGGATCAGCACCCATGTGGGTGTCACAGGGAACAACACTCCCTAGTGACTGCTATCACCGACCTGGTGTCCTCAGGGACTGGGTGCACAAAGTCGTGACACCATTCACCAGGGTGAAAAGTGGATGGGATCAGACATCCACCTGGAACGTGAATGGTTTGACAAGCAGTGAGTTGTTCCGTCCCACACTGGGCCTGCCAGGAGCTGAGGGGTTGCAGGCAGCACTGAGATGCTTTGCAGCAACAACCATGAGACAAGTAAGAGCAAGAAGGATAACTATCATAAACATTAGCATTTGGGATTTTCAGTCTTTAGTATTTCAAAACAGCACAATTTTTTTTCTTAAAATCTTTCCTTTATTTTGATAAGAATTCTATTTTAAAAGTATGTAAAAACCCAACCCCTTGGTAGTGAAAGATATTTATGTCTTACATTCCTGAATGCACATCATTAGGATGTCGTTTAAGAGTAAAGTCCCTCTTTCTAAATAAGCCATTAGAACACAAGCCTATTAGCAACATGTGGGATGAGGCAGGATTTTGTATTTTAGGATTATTCTTTTGGGCAATTTCTATTTAATTTGCTAGGAAACAGAAATCTCATTACTTTTCTTTCAACTAAATCTAATCCAGGGCATGAGATTTTGTGAATAGGTTTGGATGGGGAGGGGGAAGAAATATGGCTGTATAACTGATTGTAATTGCTATTACTTCCTGAAGGTAAAAAGGATTTGAAGCAATTTTTTTTTCCTCAGCAATTCTTCATGTTTGCACATAAGGAGTAAATTGTGCTTTGCAGGGACACAGTAATTTCTGCCTTTGAAATGTGAAACTGTGTTTGCCAATGTGTCTGATGGATGAAATGTCCATCACAAGTACTTAAATGTAGCTTGTCACTGCTTTGTAAATTTGATTTCAGTGTTGCAGAAGGGGAAATGAGAAAATAGACAGAGTCAGGGGATATCAGTGGAACAGTGTTCTCTCCTGCTTTGCCCCTCAGGAAGGTGGGCATGTGATGGGCACGGGTTTCCCTCTGTAGAAGCACCAGAGGTAACGTCATCCCTGGTTGCACATGGTGTAGGAGCCACGTCGGTACCTCTGGGGCTGGCAGTGAAGTTAACAGCACTAGGACAGGCGGTGCCTCCCAATCTCAGCTGTGCAAACAAGGGGTCTTTTGGCTCACTGGAAGCTTAAAAAAAAAAAAAAGTAGTGGAATCCATTTGAGTTTGAGCCCAATCAGCATATTTTTTATTTTTGCTTTTTTTTTCCCCACAAATCGGAAGCTGGGAAAAAAAGAATCTCAGCTGTTCCAAAACCAAAGTGTCTCACTTAGAATTTGAGCTTTTTAACTTATTTCTGTTCTGAAGGTGTGGCAAACTTGTAGGTTTTGGCTTGCCAAGTCATGTGTTTCCATTAAGAGTCAAACCCAAACATTTTATTTCAGTGGGAGCTTGGACAGGCAGCCTGTGCAGCTGCTGTGAGCTGATGAAGTGTTTCAAAGAAGCTGAATCTGTGTTTTCAATGAAAACAGTTCAGGAGACAAATTGTCTTGTGGTGTTTTTTTACTCTGGCCAAGGCATCAGCAAGGTGCCATTGTGGGACAAGGAGGAGGTTAGGTCAGGGACCTGTAGTTATTCCTCCCATCTTGGCCAAGTTGAAGGGGATGCACCATGACTGGTGCCATCATGACCTTGAGACAAGCAACTTGACATCCATGGGGTCTCCCTCCTTCAGTGTAGCCATCAACAGCCTCTCAAGTCCTTTAGTTGCTTTGCTGAGGAGCTCCCCTGAGCTGAGCTGGCCAGCCCCTGAGGGATGAATGATTCAACCCAGTACTGCTTCTGAGCAGTAAAAATATACAAGGTTTGGTTTGGATGGAGATGCAAAAAGAAAGTATGTTTTCCCTCTCCCTGTCCCCCATTTTGGGGCTGTTGAAGGGGTTAGGTAGCTAATGACTTCTTCAGAGTTCATTCCAGTTGCCTTCCAGGCTCGTTTCTCAATAGCTTTATTTTGTTATACTCCCCATCTTCGTTTTTCTTTCTGTCTCATTTTTCACAATAAAGGGTGGAATATATGAGCCGAGGAAATGGAAGCAAAGCAAATAAAGAGACTGGTTAAGTACAGGGCTCTGGAGGAAGGTTCTGTCTGGCCTCAGGCTTTCCCACTGTCCTGCTCTGAGGTCCAGCAGTTTCTGCCTGGCCTTTTTTTGCTCCGATAATAGTAAATGGGAGACGTGCTTTGGTTTCTGTAACTCCTATTGATAAGGGTAAGGCTTATGTGTCCTTTTAGGGAGAGAAGGTCACATAATAAAAATGCAGATGCATGTTGGATTGGCAAGCAGACTCTCACTTAAAAGCTCTTTATTGTTAGCTTTTTGGGGGTTTTAGAGGTATTTTTGAGCCAGTGATTGGAGGAATTTTTCTGCAGGTTAAGTCTATTCTGTGTAACAGTGAAGCAAGTCAAGGCTTTTGGCTAGAATTAAATGTGCCCGATGGACCCCTTGTGTGTGTTGCTATGGCACGAAAGGAGTTTTGCAGTGGGAAAGTGCTGACTCTGTAATGCACTGGGTGATGTCTCTGGTGGTGTTTATTTGCAATAACTGAAGCCCAAAGCTGCTGTTTTCAGGTGTTTTGTGCAGTTGCTGTGCCTTCTCACACTTTCCAGGGTCCTTTGTAGCACACAGTGTCAGATTTGGAATTTCAGTGTTAAGTCCTAGCAAATAAAAACCTCTTCTGATAACTTGTTGACCTTGGCAGCATGTGTTTCTCCATCAGAACAGTGTTTAAAGCCAAACCTTGCACATCCTTGAATTTCCCATTTGTTTGGCTTCATGGAGACATCACCCGTGAAGTGTCTCTTCAGAGGCAGAAGGGTTGACATTCTCCTCCTTGCCTGGCCAACAGAATAGCTGCTTTCAGCTTGGAAAGGGACTCATCTTCAAAGTAAAATGTGCTTTTTGCAAATGTGAAATTCTGATCCCATTGATATAGGGAGCAAAATTCCTATTGACAGAGCTGGGCTTTCACTCTCTGTAGCTAAAGAAATAAAGAAATCGGATAACTGGCTAAGCTCCTTAGTGTCTATTTCTCTTTCTAACAGAAAGCTTTTTAGTGCCAACTCCTAGAGAAAGCTGCGTCCTCACAGCCTGAGTGCATGTCCCTAATTTAGCGTTAAAAGTTTGGGCATCACGTCTCATCGTGGGCTGTAGCTGCACGTGTCCATCTGTGCACACGAGCACAGGTAATACTGATGTGTCCCACCTACTGCCTGGCAAGGATATGTCAGTTCTTCACTGCCTAAACCTAGTCCCATCCTGGTTTGCAATGCACCTGTGCAAGCCTGTCCATGTGAACGGGTCAGCCCAAGGCTGGTGTGGTGGGTGTTTAGACTGACAACTGATGATGGAGGCTCTTTTGAACTTTAGTCCTTTGGGTAATTAGCAGTATGATAATTTATGTAGTTCATTATTAATCAACCTTCTGCATTCCCTTTTACCTCTTCCAGCACTTGTTCATGAGGTCTCTGAGGCTTTGGGGAGCATGGGAGCAAAAGAAAATAAAAGAATGGACTAAAAAGAGAAACTCTGAAGCAGGAGGTCTGTGGACTTGTCTGTTTTGTCTCTAAAAGGTATTAAGCGAATTGGTTTTATGCCAGCTTTGAGTTTTCTTTCCACCCCTGCGGAGAGACATTTTCTGTGTCTCCATCAGTTGAAACAACAGAAGGAAAGAAGCCATCCAGAAGGATCTTGACAATCTGGAAAGGTGAGCCTGGGTGAACCTCATGAGGTTTAACACCACAAAGTCTTGCACTTGGGCCAGAAGAATGCCAGACGTCTGTACAGACTAGGAGAAAAACTCCTTGAGAGTAACCCTGCAGAGAAGGACCTGGGGGTCCTCGTGGCTGAGAAACTGAACATGAGCCAGCAGTGTGCTCTGGCAGAAGGCCAATGATGTCCTGGGCTCCATCAGCAAAGGGGTGGCAGCAGGGACAGGGACGGGATTGTCCCTGTCTGCTTTGCCCTTGGGAGGCCTCATCTGCAGTGCTATGTCCAGAGCTGGAGCCCCAAGTCAAGAGAGATGTGGAGCTGTTGGAGAGGGGTCAAAGGAGGTCACTAACATGATCAGAGGGCTGGAGCACCTCCTCTGTGAGGACAGGCTGNGAGAGGTGGGGGATGCCCCAAGCCTGGAGGTGTTCAAGGCCAGGTTGGATGGGGCCCTGGGCAACGTTGTCTAGCTGCAGGCCTGGAGGTTGGTGGCCCTGCCTGTGTCAGGGGGGTTGGAACTCAGTGATCCTTGGAGTCCCTTACAGTCTGGGATTCTATGATCATGGCCTCAGCTGTCCTTTGTTTGATGGTGATTTCGGACTCTCCATAACCTTGGTGGGAGTAGGACTGGCTCTGACCAGCCAGAGGACTAACACAGATGTTATCCAAAAGGGGAGGGAGAAGCCCTGGTGTGATTCATAGCTGTGGGCACAGGCCCTATTGCATTGCCACACCTGGAGAGCTCATCAAGACTTCACTAACCCCTGACCTTGTGTTGTCCATGGGGACAGATGGGCATTCCAAAGGGTGACCCTTGGGAGATACCACACAGTGAGTCAGCCTGTGTCACTTGCTACATAGCTATTGAGAGACCCTGAGCATCCATTTAAGTTTGAAGTTATGTGGGAAAATGCTGGACAGCTGTGACAAGCTTTCACGGGTGTCAACTCAGGGACGTGTAGGAATCTTCAAGCCATAAATACTTGGTGAGTGCTGCAGTGACTTTTTAATTTTAGTGGGAAAACGAGAATGTGGCAGCCAGGAAAAAAATAATACAAAAATAGTAGTATCCCTTTTGGGAAGAGGAAATGATATTCCACTAAGAACAACAACCCCAATTAAATGGGAGCCTTTAAAGAAGCAAATAGCTAATTACCTAGATAAGGATGAGGCAGACTCTCGCACATGGAAAACAGATTTATTGGGGAGCTTTTATCTATGTACATATGTCCAAGATGATGTATTTTCTTGCCACGAGCCCAAAATTGCCCGTGCTTTGTAAATATTGTGGTAGATGGCTGTAAAGATTTCCGATGAGATCAAGTTGGAAAGAGTCATATGGTCAACCACAGTTACCAGAGTTGGAGAATTTCATTAACGGCTCAGGCAGCGGAGGAGGCTTTGGGGGCATGGCCAGGCACATCCCAGCCTTTGGATTAAATAACCACTGACTTGTGAAGACAAGGGAGCCCTCTCCTCTGAAGCCCCCATTGTGTTCAGTGCCCTGGCGTGACTCTGTTGGAGCAAAGTATTTTTACAAGCTGGTTTGTGTTACGACTTGACACAACTGTTTGAGAAGGACAATACATCCATTTTTCTGGCTGGGATGTGGGAAAGGGCTCACAGCTTCACTGCTGCCACGGCTTGAGCAAGACCGTGATGTCCTTTTCTGTGCTTGCATTGCATGGGGTGAGCACTGGTGTCCTGCACCATTGCAGGGCTCCCTGTACCCACGGGGTGCCCTTCCCTGCTGTAACTTCTACTAATATGAATTTTCATCACATTTCACTTCTCCAGATCACTTAGGTTTTGACATTAATAAGAACAGCAAAGAGTTCAGAGAAAGTAGCTTTGGCATCGACTGTATTTAATTTGCACGAACTTTCATGTGGAGTTTAATTTAGACTGATGAGAGAGGCAGTTTTATGAGTATAAAACTCCATTAATTACAAATCCTGTCTTAATTATAAATGGGTCTATTTTAAAGTGAGTTTTACAACCAAAATTAAGACTTGGAGCAGTTCAATCAATACAAACATCAATTAGACCTGACTTTGTACTCCAATTAATTTATAAAGCTTCCCAATGAAGTGTAAAAAGTGTGCCACTTTGTACTCCTCTCTCTGCCATTCCCGGGCATCGGGAGGTCTCTGTGGTTTCATTAGCAGCCTCCTAATGATAAGTGTGGCTGGAATAACAAACCTCCTGATGGTCTGCTTTTTCCCAAATCAACCAACAGAGTTAACTGCTAAAATGGCCCAACACGGCACAAGTAGAGGGGAAAACAGATGCTCTTACAAGTGCTCAAATTGTTTTGTTCATTTGACTGTGGTCCAGTGAGGTCCGTTGTCCTGCCATGGAAAGCACTGTCCCACCAGACCATGACCGGTCCAAGGAGCTCCAGGAGGTCTCAAAGTAGGGCACAGTCACCTGTTACAAATCTGAAGCTATTTAAGCCCTGTTCAGGTTTGGTGTTTTCATCCTGATTTTACAAGGCAGATATGAGGTATGGCAAAGACTGTTTCTTGACGCCATCTCTTCAGCAGCTTTGCCCACTCAGAGTGTTTCGTGTTGCAGCTGCTGACTCTGGGGACATGTGTCTTGTACAGCCCTAGTCAGGAGCTCAGGATCCAGCCCAACTGAGGAGCCAGGATCTGTTCCTAGTGACGTAGCACTGATTCCTTGAATCCCTTATAGCATCTCCAGTCCGTGCTGCAGATGGTGGTGAGCTTGCCTAGAACAGGACTGCATAAACAAGCTTTTCCTCACCACCAGAGAGTGAGATGAAAGGACTTGAAGATTCTCATGAGGAAACCAAGCGTTAAGAGATGAAGTAAAATATCCTTTTGCTTCTAAACTGAATGTAGGTCATCTACGAGCTGCTGAGATATAGCAAATCTCGGTTCCTAAAGAGCCATTTGGGCATCCTCCTCCCTTCAGCAGAGGGATGCCATTTCCCCAGGTGTAGATGCCATGTGCAAGTTCTTAGGAAGAGTTAAATCTTTAATGTGGGACTTAGGAAGCCACAAAGCTCCCTGTGAGCTTTAGGCTAGTCCCAGGTGCCTTCTCCTCCTGCCTTCTCATCCAGGGGTACATGAGGGACACGGGCCTGCAGTATGATGAAACTATAATTTGACCATGTGTAAGGCCATGTAGGAAGTGGGGAAGGGTTGGAGCTGGGTGTTAGCATAGTTTTAATTTCATTTCTGCTGAAACTGGGTGTTTTAGTAAAGCTGAGCTCTGGGCTGTATAACTGTTTGAAGCTGGGAACCGAAAAGCAAGCGACAGGCAGGCAAACGAAGTGAAAACCTGCTCTGAATTATCATAAGCTTTTTTGTTGTTGCTTTAAACCCTTTCAAGCAGAGCCATTTGTACTGGAGCAAATTCTCCCAAGATATTTTTAGACGATATGAGCAGAAAAATATTACTCCACAGCAAGCTGTTTACAAATCTGCTAACCTTGTTTAGTGCTAGTAAAACTCTTGCCTGGGTGTGCTGTGGAGCACACTAATTACTTGACAGGAATTACGCAGTGATGTCTTTCCGAAGGACTGATACACGTTGGCTCGGCAGCTGGGCCCATGGACAGTGTTTTATATAATTAAGTGTGAATGTTTCTGCAGCTTTTCCATTAAAGCAGGGAGTGTGAGGCAGGAAAGAGAGGGACCCTGCCAATTACCAGCTGCTCTCCATCCTTTCCTTTCTGGCCCCTTTCTGTGATGGGGCCATTCTGCAAATGGCCGTTATCTTATAGCCGGCCGCTATCAGATGATTTGAGCAGCATCAAAGTACTGGCCAAGCTGCTGCTTCTGCCTCCAGAAGGAGGTTGGTGGAAATGGTCCAGGGTGTTCCTGCTGGAGATGACCAAGGTGGACACCTGCTGCTGGCCCATAATGTGTGTCTGGTTTAGGGGTCCATGTATTTGCTCTCTGTCACTCCCTGGTCCTTGGCTGGCCATGGAGTGGAAGTAAGAGCCATTCCCCATCACGTCATGGATGCATAAATGCGTGTAGCAGGGTGGTTTTCAGATGCTGTGGTAACAGGACATATGAATACATTGAAGGCAGATGTGGACTCCTATGGATGGGAGATCAGTGAGCTTCCCAGTGGACCTCACTGGCCTGTCTTTTTCATGGGTGTTGGGTTCAGGGGTGTGACCAACATCCTAGCCCTGGTAACCTGCTCACAAAGCAAGTCCAGACGAGGCCACAAAAACCATAGGAGGGCTGAAGAACCTCTCCTGTGAGGACAAACTGAGAGATGGTTTTGTTCAGCCCAATAGAGAGAAGGCTCTAGGGAGACTATAGAGCACCTTCCAGTACCTAAAGGGACTACAGGAAAGATGGAGAGGGACTGGTTATCAGGGAGTCTAGTGACAGGACAAGGAGGGATGGGGTTAAGCTAAAAGAGGGATGATTTTGATTAGACATTAGGAAGAAATTCTTTCCTGTGCAGGTGTGGAGGCCCTGGCACAGGGTGCCCAGAGAAGATGTGACTGCTCCTGGATCCCTGGCAGGGTTCAAGGACAGGTTTGATGGGGCTCTGGGCAACATGGACTAATGGAGAGTGTCTTTTTTCCATCTTGAATATTTAGGGTGTTGGTTTTGGGTGCCTGGAAGTTTCTATATATTCTTGTGGAAAAAGGGCTTAGCAATAGACAGATGATATTCTGAAGGTTTTGGTGGAAGCAGTGGTTGAATGCACCCAGTTGGAAGAACAGGTTAGACGAAGCCGGTTTTGTGATAGCCAAAGACTTTTCAGGCTGAACACAGCTGAAGATATGGTGAACCTCAGGCTATAAAGTGGGTGAATTCTGTGGAGAATGAGAACAGGGAACAGTTGTTTACTGTCTGTTCCAAAACAAGAGCTGGAACACATCAGATGGAAGTTGGAGGAGGTGTTTCAAAAGAGAAAATGGATCATCACATATTGCATGGTTAAACTGTGGAACTCCTTGCCACAGGAGAGACAAAAGTAAATGTGATCATAAAAGAAACTAGAAAAAATTGTGGAAGAGAAATCTTGGTACTGTTTGAAGTAAGCTGGGCCTTAGCTGAGTTTCAGATCTGCTCTGGCCTGCTGTCACCTTCCACAGGCATGGACAGGCTGCTGAGAACTGGAGACGTAATTGTATCATGGCTGGCTTCAGCATTCCAGGCGCTCCTCATTACCTATCCTTGCGTAACTCAGTTCAACAAACACTGCCCTAGGTGATCTTCCTCCAGGCTTTGGTGAACACAGGGGTTATGTGACTTTGTTAGAGTCCTGCCAGTCCCTTGTTGGGATTTGTGTGGTTCTGAATATGCGGTGAACCAGATGGGAGGGAATAGGAGAGGGAAAGCAGCTGATGTGCTGCATCCATAAACCTCCTTTTTCCTCCTTTTTTTTCTCTTCTGCACTATTACCTAATGACACTAAAGAGAATCTCAGATGGAGATGAAGAACAAGGAGCTGTGTTTTTCCTTTCCCCACCTCCCGGGTCACGTTGCGTGGTTGTAAAGCAGCTGTCCTCTGTGTCCAAGCTCCCCATGTGTGCTCATGCTGGAGCTCAGTCCCTCGGTAGGCAGCTGGCATGTGGATGCAGGCTATGGAAGGAGTGCTGCTGGGATTTCCCTCCTCCTTGTTATCCTTGGCCACTGTGAAATCCCCTGGAGCTATTGGCAACCTGCATAACTTGCAGCAGCTTCCCTAATAGCTCTGGTGATGTTGTTTTAGTGGAGTAACGTCTCCAAGATAACAGGCAGATTTTGTCCAGCACATCGAGCTCAGCTGGAGAGGGATGTGGGGAGTCTCTGTAAGCACAGCCTGGGACACAAAGCAACGGCGTGATTTCTGTTCGGAGCGAGAAGCCACTCTCACAGTACAGGGGTGGGAATATAACAGAAACTTTTTTTTTTAAAAAAAAACAAAACTTTTAAAAACTTCACTGTCTCTGAACTGACTTAGAAACATTGTTCCCTTGTCACTGGTTTCCCAGCAAGATACTTCCCTGGTTCTCTCTTTCTTGAGGTGTTTTCATAGGAAACTTCTGAATTAAGTTGTGCAGGTGTCTGAGCAGGGTCCCTGAGCTGTCTGCTCCCAGGCAGCAGACCTGCACAACTCCACAAGACCTCAGAGCAGGCAGCCATTGGAGCATGTTTCCGAGTCCCCTTCTTTGATTTAGGGAGTTACGTGGAGGTTGTGTTCACAGAATGTCAGGATTCGGAAGGCACCTGAAAGATCTTCCAGTCCAGCCCCCCCTTCCTGAGTGGGATCACCTCGAGTAAATCACACAGGAATGTGCCAGATTGCTCTGGAGTGTCTCCAGAGAAGGAGACTCCACATCCTCTCTGGGCAGCCTGTCCCAGGGCTCCCTCACAGGGAAAATTTTTAACTTGTGTCAGAACAGGGATTAATGCCACAGCCTTTTTCTTTCTGCAGTTGGTTTCTTCATGCTGGGAATCTAGACTAGCAACTAGATTTACTTTGAATTTAATTATGTATTTAATGGCAAAGCTGCCAAGAACTGTCAGGTGGCTTTTTTTTTTCTTTATTAAATTTCTTATGAATCTAAATAGATTAATATTTGCAAGAAATACTTCCAGAGTAATTTCATCAAACGACTTTATTATTGCCATGGGAAATTCAATGCAGTTTTAATCGGGGGCCAGTTCTGCTTTGCAGTCCAGCTGGACTATGAGTTTTAGTATTAGTTTTAGTAGGCTCTGTGTGAGTACTGTGTCCATATGACACGTGTATATTGGAATGATATATTGAGCCTACTGCTGCAACTCTGCACTTACTACCTAAGTGTCTGTGCTGGTACACCACACAACTACTGTGGTGGTAGTTAATTAGTTAATAGTTGATGATAATGAATAAAATCCTCTCTTTGCTCTGTTGGATTATTAAAAGTGAGTCAAGTGGTGCATACAGGTGAGGGAGACAATGATAGCAGCTGATGAGGATGAGCTACGTGAGAGCTGCAGCTACGTCAGCCTCTCCTTTATTAAAACTTTAGCTAAAGTGTTTATTTTAGCCATGAGTTGCTCCCCCCTCATCAACCTGAGACAGCAAATGAAGTATGCATGTAGTGGACCTGTGTGGCAGTCCTCGAAACCCGCTGTCAGATTGATTACATAAAGTGCATTTGAAATCAAGTGCTGTACAGTCAGCTCCAGATCATTTTGCAATCATTTTTTCATGTGCCAGTAAGTAAAACCAGTGAATAATACAGCTGGTTGAAAATGGGGAAGCTACTCTGTCTTGTAAATCTGAATGGACCTCACTGTCTCTTCCCTCTGCCCTTGAGTGCAGTGCAATCATCATGACATAAATAACAACCACAGCGATAGAATGGAATTACACGGGGTCTGCTATTGTTAGTGCTGTAGAAATAAGGCTGGAAGCACTTGGAGGACATGAGAGCAGAGCTGAAAGAGAGGTTGAGTTGATTTCCTTTTCTTCTTATCTTTCAGGAGAGAAGGAAAATGAACCAAGTCCTGCTGTGTTGGTAAAAACTTGCTGGAGGTGTCTGTGCAAACAGGCACAGGTGCCTGTTTGCACAGACACCTCCAGCATGGGAATCATAGAATCATAGAATCATAGAATCATAGAATTTTAAGGCTGGAAATGACCCCTAAGATCATCCAGTCCAACCATTAACCTACCGCCACCAACTCTACCCTTAGACCACGTCCTCAAGCACCGCATCT
>VXBZ01009053.1:213877-277204 GCA_013399135.1 Heliornis fulica
CTCCAGCTGGATTTGGCTATACTGACCACCACTGGTTGGGCCCAGCCATCCAGCCTGTTCTTACCCAGCAGAGAGTGTGTCTGCCCAGGCCTGTGGTAGCCAGTTTCTCAAGCAGATCTATGAGAAACAGTGTCAAAGGCTTTACTCAAGACCAAGTATACTATATCCAGATCCTTTCCCTTGCCTACTAAGCGGGTCACCTTGTTGTAGAAGGCGATCAGGTTAGTCTGCCAGGATCTGCCTTTTGTAAAACCATGTTGACTGGGTTTGATCCCCTGGCTGTGACACAAGTGCTTCATGATAGCACCCAAGACGACCCTCTTCATGATCTTCCCAGCACTGAGGTCAGACTGACATGCCTGTAGTTAAGGTAACTTAAACTTTAAAAGTCAGCCTGGACGGGACTCTGAGCAACCTGATGTAGTTGTCAGATGTCCCTGTGGGGAGGGAGGACTAGATGGCATTTAGAGGTCTCTTCCAACCCAAATGAATCTATGTTTCTGTGATTCTGTGAAACCCTGGGTCTGGTTGGGGACTTTGATATGTCCCCACATGTCCTGGCATTGTCCTATGTGGATGCAAACCAGCCATTCTAAGGATAACTGAGCAACACTTCCAAAACTCCCTTTCATTTCCCTCCCGGTTGCAACCATAACCTAACTCAGCAGAGCAGGTGCTGGGAGGGCAGCTCTGGGATTTCAGACAGGATTTTGGAAGAAGATTTGTTTGAGTTTCACCTTGACCTCTATGGCAACTTTTCACAGGGTTGTGGGGTTGCTCAGGAGCAAATTTTCATCTGTTTGTGGAGTCTCTATGGGCAGCCTGAGTAGGCAGACCTCACCTTAGTTTGTGCATGGCAGCCTGGGAGCCCTGCTCTAAAGCGATACTGTATCAGCAAGACAACAGGTTGGGGCTAGTAAATGCAGAATAATAGAGCATGTCCTGGATGCCAGGACATGTGGCTGGATGCTTCCCAGAGATAAAGTCCACAGCAATTTCCATTTGCCTCCAGTAAGGTCTTAACACAGTATCAGAATAGCTGCTCCTGATATAGATGCACCTTCAGCCAGAGAGAATGAAAATCTCAGATAATGTAGCTCCGGGGCAAAATTCAGACGTTTCGGTGATTTGCAATGAGTTTTCTGCTATCTGCATAAGGAAATGCTTTGGAGTTGCTGAAAAAAAAAGATGCTGAATCTGTATCAGTCTTGCATAGGAGCTAAAAGTGTTGCTGCAGTGTCCTTTGGTGCTTCCTGTCCCTAAACAAGTATGTTCTGACGATGCTTTGCAGTCACGTTGGGAAAAGCTTTCTCAAATTGCTTTAGACTTTGTAAAGCAATAAACTGGGCCCAAAAAGTATGGAGGGACCTGGGGAGATCAAGCTGGTTGTAATTCTTCCAGTGGAAACATTTTCCATCAGAAAAATGCAGATTTGATTATATTCCCTTTAACAATGGCCTTTTCAACTGAAAATAATACAAGAGCTTCATTTCAGTAATGCTGCAATGTTTCATTGTGAAAGTTTCACTTTTTATAGTTTCACTTTTTACAGTTTCACTTTTTAAAATATTAAATAACATGCCCATGAAATATTGGGACTTCACGGTGGTGGAGCCTTTTCTAGAAACAATTCCTGAACAGGAATCATAGACGAGCTTTGGTCTTGGTACACTGCAAAACCACTGAAAGAAAAGCAAACCAAAGTGCACATTATTGCAGTGTTTTCCTCACTTTTTTCTTTGTCTGGAATATTTCCAATTAACCCTTTTGATCCATCGTGGCCTGATCACAGTGGCTGTAAGACTGAGGAAGAGACAGTGTGCAGCAGAGCTGCCCGAAACCCAACCAAGCACAGGATTGTAATTTACCACCAGGCAGAGCTCACGTTTCAGGCAGTACCGCTGCCACGTCCCTCCTGCCTGCATCCCTCCTGCCTGCATCCCTGCTACCTGCCTCCCTCCTGCCTGCATCCTCCCTCCTCTCTGCATCCCTCCTACCTGCATCCTGGGCTCCTCCATCACTGTTCTCCTTTGCCTGCCGTGAGTTCTGCCGTCCATCTGCACTCTGAGAGCTTGCAGCCCTTCAATTTATCTCATCTTCAATGCAGCCTTATTTATCTGATGGCAGTCCTGAGTCTGTTTGGGCAACTAAGGGAATTTCCAGCATAATTAATTAATAGGTGTCAGTGGGGCGTTGGTGCTGCAGGGTTCAGGTAATGAGGAGTGAGGTGTACAGTCTGGCTTTTCTGTCAGGTTGTTGCTGGTTTCTGTGGGATTTGTGGATATAGGAAGATCACCTTGAGGTAAAAGTGCTCAGCAGAGTTTGGAGACTGTAGTGATTGTCAGCCAGAGAAGATAAAGCAGTACCCATTTTTACCATCCAGCTGAAAGTGAAAATAAAGGGGGAAAATGGCCCAAACCAAGGAGATAATAATAATAATTTAATTCACTGCATTAGAGTTGGAGTTTCTGTGAGTAAATAGCAGAAATTACAATTTGCCTCTGGCCCTCGGACCAAGAAAACATTTCTGGCATTATTGAGTGCTTCCCAGCACGTGTCATTTCAAAATGGAGCTGCCTTTGCTGCTCTCCTCCTTTTGAGCCAGGATTATTGTTTGTAGGACAAAGCTTATATTCCTGAGCCTTGTAATGGTGAAGAGGGAGAAATGGAGAAGGTGTGTTAAAGTCATATTTGGTTTGCTGAGCTCCTGTTCACAGTGCTCTCGGTGAAGCAATTTATGTGTTATAATCACTTTGGCTTTTAAGGAGAAAAATTGTCTTTTTCTGGGATGTAGCAGATTCTGGCACTTACAGAACAGAAAATGCACAGGAACAGGCAATTTTAAACTGAAGAGCATTAAATTGTAGGTATAGTTTGGTCCTTCCAAGGGGCAGTATCTCACCTTGGGTGGTGATAACAGATAAGTAGTGGGAATAAATCCAAGTGCCAGGTGATAAATCTGCTGATCAGAAAGGGACTAGGGGATGCTGAATGCGTTGGTCCCATCCCACCTGGAAAGAGTTGGTGGAAGAGCAAGGAGCAGTATCTCAGCATGGACTTAGAGCTGTGTGGGCTCATCTCCTAGTTCTTGAGCAGTCACTGCCAGGGACCCAGATGCTTCTCTGGTCCTTAGTATAACCATAGTAAGGACATATTAAGTTGGGTTTAATGTGCCACTGGGTAGCCATGTGGAAGTTAATTAAAGGCAGAGGGACTGGGAAAGCAATCTAACTCCAGTAAAACCTGCCACGGGTACTGCCTGTCCTGACTCGAGGGTCGTTTTGTGATGGGGAGAATGATGCCAACTTATCATCTTTGTCAGAGCCAATTCTCTGGGTGTTTGAGATGCTGTAACAAATGGGTCTCTGCATAGCTGTTTCGAGGACATTATTCTAAATGGCAGGTACCTATGTTTGAATATCAGGCAGTAAATTTCCAACAGAGAGTGCTCAAAGTCTAATTAAGCCACCTTTGCAAAGTCTAGGGAAAGAGCTACAAATGATGGGAGAGGTTATATTTCCTACGCAGTCATTGCCAGGCAAGACTGCAGACTGAAACTCTCATTTTGGTAAGAAATGTATGAAGACTGTTCTAACAGTAAATCAGTCCAGGATGCAAATTACATATATTAAAGAAAAAAAATAAAAGATGGGCAGCCATTATCTCTTCAACATCAGTGTGAGTCGTCCCTAAACAATCTAGCATCAAATCACTCTCGTTCTCTGAGATGCTCCAGGGTAGGGTTTTAAGCTCATTACCTATTTATGTCCAGCAAATGTTTCACTTCTGATGATGAATTGAGTATTGATGTCAATAAATGAAATCAGTAGCTGCCAGATATTGTAGGTTTATGTCTAGGCAGCTTAAAAAAAATGTTGAGAAGTTAAACAACTCTACGTGGCTCAACTGCTCCCAGGAGATTACACACTGTGCATGAGGTTCTCTGAAGTAGTGTAGTGTCTTGGGAGAGAGAGAGTATCTTGCACCTGCTCTACGTAAAGGATGAGGGAAGGATAAAGAATGTTTCATAATAAAAAGAACTAGTGAAAGAGGAGACTGAGGTTTCTTTGGAAAGCAGTGGAAATCTGTTCTCTCACTCACCTTTTTATTAGCATGTGCACATATTCACAGAATTGTAGGGGTTGGAAGGGACCTTGAGAGATCACTGGTCCAACCCCCTGCCAAAGCGGGATCCTAAGTTGTTCTGAAGTTGTAGATGAAAGTTACAGCGTGCATCTTAAATTTATCTTCTTTCCTAGTGACAAGCTTCCTTCTTTGTTAGGAGATACTTTTCCTCCTCTCCCTTTCCCTTTTTTTCTTTTTTTCCATTTTTCCTTTTTTTTCCCTTTTCCTGTTTTTCCTTTCCCATCAAGAATGAATAATGAATTTTTACTCTACCTTGAGCATCCACTGCTCCAACACTTCCAGAAAGCCTCACAAATCTGACTGCCCACCACAGCCCCATCACAGAGACCTGGAGGTGACCATAACGCAATCATCACAGGGTCCATGCAAGGGCAGAAGTGACTTTCACCAACAGTGTGCAGTAGAAGCTGAGCTAAGATAAGAGATAAGCAGACATGAGCTTCTGGGGCTGTCTGCAAAGTATTTTCCAGTGGCTCCATAATCCATGGCAGGAGAAGAACAAAAGCAGCACAAGTACAGAGTGTGCAGCTCTTGAAGAATTCTCTGAATTTGCATATTTTGACCCAACCTGTGTGTTTGGAAGTACATAGCCCTCTCCTTTCACTTAGCTGCAGAGTTTTGTGGGTGGAACAAGTCAAGAGATGTCTCTTTGATGGTTCCACTGAATACCCCACCCAATATGGCGGTGGGCACACAGGGCCCTTTGGGTTGTGTCAGGAGACCAAAATGCCACTCTGGAAATGGCATGAGGTGCAGTGCTGACTCCACATCCATCTCCTGCAGAATGACAGTGGCATCTTGCATAAAATGCTGAGACCTTTAAATTAGGCTTTCCATCCAGGGAACAGAAATAAGACATTTACTTATGCAGCCAACACCCATCCTGATGTTGCTATTTATAATGGTGTGTTCGATTGTGGATGCTCAAAAAAAGAGTCATGTTATGAGCCATTTGTTTGAGAGAGTGGAAGCTCAGAGCCAAGGATGCAGTAACACATCAGGAAGACCAGAGATCTGAGCAGTTTTCAAACAGGGATTGGCAGTTGATGAACCTCAGATGATGCCTCATGTAGGAATTAACATGAAATCACCTTGGGTTTATGCTGACCACTGCAGTGTACACTGATATACTTGGGGTAAAAATGTTCTCAGCACACAGAGGAGGAGGTACATGGGCTGGAAGAGGTCCTTGAAGGCAGTTACTACTGCTAGAAGTGACTTGGTCACAGAAACTGAAGCTGCCCAGAGTAGGTGAAACCCCATTTTGAAATGCTGCTCAACACTGAAACTTTCTTCTAAAAGTCAGGCAAGATTTGCTCATATCCATTTGTTCTTAGACTAATGTTACTCTTCACCTGAAATAGCTTTTCTCTGTCTTAGGGATGTCCCCTATATCTCCCTGCCCTCATCAGTGCATTGCAGATGGAAATTGAAGCACCTCCATCAGCCAAACCCTGCTCCTTTCTTATCTTGAAACCTGGCCATATATATCCTCTCCAACCTCCTCTTTCATTCTGAGTTCACCCCTTCTCACTCAGGACTACCCTGTACTTGGGCACTGGAAACTTGATTATTCTGTACCATGTAATGGCAAGGGGCACAGCAGTGCATCTCCAACCCCATGCAACCTTCCTCTGGCGTCAGAGGGAGCTGAAGGGGAGCCCTGCCTGTCTCCTGGATGAAATTCTGGCCACAGCAGGGAAATTTATAAGGAAGAGTGGAAGTTGTTATTTTGCCAAATTCTTCCAACAGATGGTTTTCAGCACCATGAATCCCCATTGGCTCCATGTGATGCTGCAGCTTCCGTGTAATCACACACTACTCAGCACGCAGTCAGGATGCAGCCACATTTACAGAGCAGCCTCATGCAAAGGTGTTTAAGTGCTGCTGTCCACACTGGCCTGTCTTCAGAGTAAATATCCTCAAGTGTTCCCAATCCAGCCCCTGTTGCTTGCACTAAAAGCTTCCATTTGAGTATCTAGTAGCAGAGATGTCGAGTGTTTATATGGTAATGGGGTGTTCCTGCAGGTTACTTGGCAGGTGTTAAATGTGTTGGGGAACATAACCACGGGAAATGTCATTTCCACAAATCATTTTTTCCTGGTGAAGGAGAAAAAAAATCTGCCAAATTATGTAGGCAAAAGTCCCTCAAAGGAAACACAAGACCAGGCACTTAGTTTTGAGGCAAACTTTTCTGAGCTGAGATACTTTGTCAAGTTGACTAGCACTGGCTTGCTTTGCCCATTTAACATGCTGGTGTCTGTGAGCTGCTGTAGTGATGAGCAGCTATTTTGCTGCAGTGATTAATGCTATTAAACCTGCATTATTTTGCCCCATTTTCAGCTGCACATTTTTTGGTGATGCTGACAGGGCTTGGTGCTGAGTCTTGGGACAGGTAGATGCAGCTCTTCAGGTAGTCACAGCCTCGGGTTGTAGTCAAAGAGTTTGATCTGGAGATGCTGAACTGTTTTGCTGGGATTGAGAATAACCAAGTGAAATATTTTGACACTTTCAATTGGAATATGTTGGGGGGGGGGCGTTTCCAATAGATGAAATATGTAGTTATTTTGACACTTTATTGCAATTTGCAGCAAAAAAAAAACAAGCGTAAGAATAGCAGATGGAGGGATGGAAATTTCCATTTTTTTAAACACACATAGTAGTTACAAGACTCACTTAACAGTTCACTCAAGGACGTGCTATTTGCAGCTTTTAGATCATTCGGTTTGTGCTTTGGTGCCCAAACCTGCAATTAAGTGAATGAGATGACTTGCAAGATTTCGGGTGGTGGTATTTCTTCTATCATACTAATGAAAATAACCATCTAGGACTCTGATTGTAATTACTGTGCACTTAGGGTGTGGTAGTTACAGTGTAATTACAAAATTTATTATGGTGGTATTTATGCCCAGTGAAAGGACCTGAAACCATCTGCAGCACCCGAGGGTAGCCAGTGGACACTGATGCCTCAGGCTGAGTTTATTTCCCAGAGAATCATGATTCATTGTCATTCAGGAAGCATAACCAGAAATAATGAAGGTTGCCTCTAGTTACCAGTCAGAGGGAAATAATCTGTAAATAAACCTTTTACTGAACTTGCAGAAGGGATGAGCTGGGGAAGGGAGCGCAAGGTCCTGGGCAGCTGTGAGTGAGGAGAGGGGAAGAGGATCTCCAGATCAGGGGAGATGGAACATGCAGGTGTTAAATGTGAGGAAAGAGAAGGGCATGAATTAAAATTAACACCCCCATACACAGTTTTGTAACGCTCAAATCACCCTGAGAAAGGAGTGCTGCCCCTTGGCTCCTGCGGGACAGAAATCCTCACCTGGAGTAAACCACCGAGCTGAGCTTTGCTGAGAAGCAGGTGGCAAACCCAGGTCACCATGCCTGCCTTGGCCCAGCTGGCTCTCAGGAGAGGGGCCTTCTGCTCCTAAATCTTGGCCTGTTCACACAGTGCTCCTTCCTTCTTGGTGGAATTTTTAGAATGATTAGAGTTGGAAGGGACTCCCAGAGGTCATCTAGTCCAACCCCCCCTGCAAGAAGCAGGGACACCCCCAACTAGATCAGGTTGCTCAGGGCCTCATCCAACCTGGCCTTGAACTTAGAATCATAGAATCATAGAATTTTTAAGGCTGGAAATGACCCCTAAGATCATCCAGTCCAACCATTAACCTACCGCCACCAAGTCTACCCTTAGACCATGTCCTCAAGCACCGCATCTCCCCGTCTGTTAAACCCCTCGAGAGATGGGGACTCAACCACCTCCCTGGGCAGCCTGTCCCAATGCATGAGGACTCTCTCAGTAAAGAAGTTCTTCCTAATATCCAACCTAAATTTTCCCTGGTGCAGCTTGAGGCCATTACCTCGAGTTCTGTCACCTGTTCCTGGGGAGAAGAGACCAACCCCCACCTCACTGCAACCTCCTTTCAGGTAGTTGTAGAGAGCAATAAGGTCTCCCCTCAGNTGGAGCCTCCTCTTCTCCAGGCTGAGCAGCCCGAGCTCTCTCAGCCTGTCCTTGTATGAAAGGAGTCCTGACAGCTTTTCCCAGCCTTGTATTATTTGTGGATTTAATTAATGTTGTGTCTGCTCCTTCTTTGCTCTTCTTCATTAATGAAGATGTTAGTAAGGATGGGGCCAGATGTTGATCCCTGCTCTCCCCTCATTTACTTGAATGCTGTTCAGCATTAAGCATTGTGTATGGTCCATCTGACAAAGTCTCTTTGCAGCAGCATTGCTTGCGGGTAGGTTTGAATTACTGCTGGAAGTGAGAGGGTTTATTGTTGCTGATAGTCCCTGCTTCCACGTGAGCATTTTTGTGTTGAAATCACCTTGCACAGAGAGGCAGTATCACTCTTCCCTTGGCCTGAGGAAACTGAGGCATGGGGAACAGCACTCAGGTCCTAGTCTGGGCTCTTTGAGAAGAAGTGACATTTCCTGAGGCTCAGCCCAGTGCCATCACCAGCAAAACGGGTTACTTTCTGTTCTCTAAATCTTTCTGTACTGTCACTTCTCATTTTGCTCTTATACTCTAACATATTTCCGTGTCACCTTCCTATATTTGGGAATAAAAGAAGATACTGTATAGCAGAAAGGAGAATAAATATTGACATTTGCTAACACCCCAAAGGAGGTGCAGTCTGAATACACATGCTCAGTTTGATGTGGAGGGCAGCTGCTAGCCAGGCTGGGCAAGGGGAAAGGCAGCTCGCTGCTGGGGCAGCATCACTTCAACACACTCTCCCCCAGTTACCTTTACTCTTCCTTTTAAAGAAAAAGCAGGGCTCTGCTCTTCTTGACCAAGGTGAAGCATCCCTTGTGTAGAGCAGCTTCCAGCCAAAATGGAAGAGGTCTCAAAGTTTCTCCCTGCAATGTCTTTGTTGAGAGATTTACTCCATGGACCACATCCCCTCCCAGTTCTGAGCCAGAAGCATCAGTTGCCATGGCAACTTCTTTGGGAAAGTCATATGGGGAAAGTGCTGATGTATTTTTAGCTTTGGGTGATGAAATTTAACAGCTGGAAATAAAGGTGAGGGCCAGCCAGCGTGCCACAGGTTCACGGACCACTATTTCAGACCAACTCCACAGCAGTGCCAGCGGGAAGAGCTGGTGGGGCTGTGTTTGGAGAGGATGCTCTGGCCTGTGGAGTCACTATAAAGAAAAGCTGATAAGGAGGTGGTGTTACATGTAAAGATAAAGCGGAGACACTGACTGAGGTCATAGCTGCTCCGTGTACAGTGTGTTCAACCTATAAATAGCTCTTCAAATATACCTCTGCACAAGTAGTATTTATAGATTGATGAGTTAAAAAAAAAAAAGCTCCACTTGGGGTCAGGAGTTGATGTGTGAAGGATGTTTCAGGTTTGGACAAAAGTTCAGGTTTCTGAGAGGTGTGGAACTGAGCTGGACCCCAGTGTTTAGGGTTTTCCCCTCCAGTCGAGGCTTGAAGTTTGCAATGCTGTTATACACACGTTCAGAAATCAGTGTGTCTGGGCAGGATGCTCACTAGTTGTTGGCATTTAGATATCCCACAGCAAAGCCCTTGTGCAGTCGTAATTTATCCCTGCACTTTGGATCAGTCTAACTCATGTGTAAACTTTTCTGAAGGTAGACTAATATTTTATTTTCTAAAATACTTTCTCAGCTCCCTGCAATATTTTTAGTTCTTCTGTCTTCAGCTGTCAAAAGTTTATTTTAAAATTAATTGATTTCAATATAATATTTACTGTGCTTTAGCTCTCAGCACAGAATATGAAAATAGATTTCACTATAGCTGGCAGTGTCTAATGGGATTCGCTCCTACTCCAGAGGCCCTTTGCAGTATGCACCGACACTGCTAGAGGAGCTTGCTGTGAGCAGCCTCACCATCTTCTCATGTCCCCCATCTTACACCAGCTTGGGCTGGCAGGGAGACAAGGGAGGCATTTCAGTTTAAGGAAGCCGCCGCTGCTGCGTACCGGAACGCAAAGCGTGGATGTGACAGATCTGGCCCAATATTCAGTGGAATGAATAGGTTCTTCCCTTTCTGCGTCAGCGGGCACTTTGGCTGGATTAAAAATTGATCATCTCTCAGTGTGATAACCAAAGCTGCTGTGAAGATTAAGCAGTGGGTCGTGGAGGTGTCCTGGCCCATCACCAGGGTGTTACAGCCTGCAGAAAGCAGCACATGGAAATTGGAATGGGCAACTACCACACTGGTGTTGTCAAGGGACGTGCTGAACTTTGATGTGAGGTGATTGAGACGCAGCCTTTCAGTTGTAAAGCTTTAAATAACCTGTTAACAAAGATGCCACTGAAGCCGTTTCCTGGTGGGTTATGATGACCTGGGGGACCAAAGACCCTCTGCTGCAGGGGGCTGTTGTCTCCCTTACGCCTGGAGCAGATGGATGGGATATGCTGGGAGCACCTGGCACAAACAAGAATATTTCCTCATTGGAGGCTTAAAGCCTGAACTGCTGAGGGCTGGGCAAACACTTTCAATCCAACCTCTTTCCTGGTATAGAGTATTTTTTAATTAGTGTTTTTTTTAAAAAAAAACAAACCAAACTGCTGAGTTTTTCCTCCCACTTCCCCAATGAAACTCTTTCACATGAAGATTAAACTCCTCTTAGCAAAGTTGCAGTGAGCCCTGGCTTGCTGGTTTTTCATATCTGCTCGTTCCCAAAAGAGATATGCTGAAGCATCCTGTGTTTTCCTCTCAACAGCATGGTGCAAAGACCATTTAACTCAAAACCAAAAAATCTACACCTCCTTCTCTCCCCACCTCCAACCAAATTCTTTGAAGTCAATAGGCTCCTGACTGGCTGAAATGTTAAAATTTCTCTGTTTGGGTCAGATCTGTGGAGANTGAGTGAGGAGCGGGAGATGTGCAGATCCATTGGGGCAGCGGGTGTGTGGGGGTCCTTTGGGTGCTGCATGAGTGGAGAGGGGTTGTTAAGGGCTGGAGGGGGCTGTGCAGAATTAAAAAGCAAAACTAAGTCAGATGTCGGAGGCCGAGCCAGGCTGAGGAAGGATGATGAAAGTGATTGCTTTGACGCTGTCAGCACTTTTATTGATCTGAGGCTGTTTATTGCTGTAAAACAGTTATAAATTAGAGAAAAGCTATGAAGAGGAGTGAGAGATGGAAATTGCCTCGGTATGGTTTAGAAGATGTCAATTCACGTCTGGGCTTTGGCTGCAGAGCTCTGTACCCCGGGGGGAGGCAGTCGCCACCCAGCTGTTCCTGTTCCCATAGTTTTTTGGGAGAAAGTCAGAGCTTGCTCTGCCCATGTGACATAAAGTACATCTGCCCTGCAGACATGTTGAGGGGCTTGGAGAATCACAGAATCACAGATTGTCAGGAGTCGGAAGGGACCTCAAAAAATCTTCAAGTCCAACCCCCTGCCTGAGCAGGATCCCCTGGATCAGATCACACAGGAACACGTCCAGATTGGTGTGGAGTGTCTCCAGAGAAGGAGACTCCACACCCTCTCTGGACAGCCTGTCCCAGGGCTCTCTCACCCTCACAGTTACAGAGTTTTTCCTTACATTCCCATGGAACCTCCTCTGCTCCAGCTTGGACCCATTGCCCCTTGTTCTGTCACTGGCCATCATTGAGAAGAGCCTGGCTCCATCCTCCTGACACTCACCCTTCACATATTTATAGATATTAATGAGGTCACCCCTCAGTGTCCTCTTGTCCAAGCTAGAGAGGCCCAGTTCCCTCAGCCTGTCCTTACAAGGAAGGTGTTCCATACCATCACCTTGGTGGCCCTGCACTGGACTCTCTCCAGGAGTTCCTTCTGGAACTGAGGGGCCCAGAACTGGACACAATACTCCAGGTGGGGTCTCACCAGGGCAGAGCAGAGGGGGAGAAGGACATCTCTTGACCTGCTGGCCACCCTGCTTCTAATACACCCCAGGATGCCATTGGCCTTCTTGGCCGTGAGGGCACGTTGCTGGCTCATGGTGACCTTGCTGTCCCCCAGGACCCCCAGGTGCCTCTCAGCTACGCTGCTCTCCAACAGGCCAGTCCCCAACCTAGACTGGTCCCAGGGCTGTTCTTCCCCAGAGGCCAGACCCTCCACTCGCCCCGTTCAATCTCATTTGGTTTCTCCCCCCCAGCTCTGCAGCCTGGCTGAATCTGGTCGAACAGCAGCACAACCTGCTGGGGTGTCACCACCCCTCCCAGCGCTGTGTCATCAGCAAACTGCTGACTGTGCACTGTGTTCCCTCAGCCAGGTCGACAGTGACTGTATGGAACAGTCCTGGTCCCAGTACTGACCCCTGAGGGACTCCAGTAGATACAGGCCTCCAGCCAGGCTCTGTCCCCTTGATCAGAACTCTCTGGCTTCAGCCCTTCAACCAGCTCTCGATCCACCTCACTCCTCTGCCCTCCAGGCCACACTGCCTCAGTTTCCCCACCAGGATGCTGTGGGACACGGTGTCAAATGCCTTGGATAACCTTGTCGTCAGCACCCCTGGAGCTGGGGTTTGCTGTACAGCTGTAGGTAGGGAGGCTTTACTGTAGATCAAGATGGTTCCTCCACAGATGTCCAGGGCAGATGCTACAGAAACAAATGGAGATCAATGTGTGATGAATAAATAATTTTGCATAGAATCCTTAACACAGAAAACAGCCAGTGGGAGCATGGGTGCTGTTGTATCTACCAGTATATAGAGGTGTGTATGCATGAGGGTGTACCACACATAGATGTATGACCATATCATTACTCCACCCTGCAGTGGTCACTGTTAGCATTAGGAAAGCAAACTATGATGCTTCTGTGTCCTGTGCATTCAGATGCATTCACCAGAGAGTCCTTCACCAACATAACTTGTCTATTCTTCCTTCTCCTTCACAGAAATCCGTGAAGCTTTCCGGGTGCTGGACAGGGATGGGAATGGTTTTATATCCAAGCAGGAGCTGGGCATGGCAATGCGTTCCTTGGGTTACATGCCCAGTGAGGTGGAGCTGGCAATTATCATGCAACGCCTTGACATGGATGGTGAGTCCTCACTGTTGGTTCTTCTCTGTTACTGGTGTGTGTGTGTGGGGGGGCTTTTCCAGCACATTGTAGCCCATGTTTTCGTCATTTGTGGTCTCCAAGGAAGTCTTGGGGAGGAGGCTGTTTAACTTGGCCATTCACCAAAGCAAGGAAAGGGCAGATGATCATCAACCTCCTGTAACAAACCTGCCTTTCAGGCAAACCACTCAAGTGAAATGCAACATCCTTTATTTGACCATCTGATAGAGCTGGGTGAAGGCAGACCAACTCTTGCAACCTTTTTCTGCAGAACTGCAAATGCTCTTTTGTAAAGGTGCTGTAACCCTCCTCTATGCATTCCTGGGCAGCATCTGTCCTGGTGCCACTTACTGGAACCTGGGTGCCCAGCCAAGCAGAAGCTGCCCAGTCCTGTGGCCTCACTGCTCCTTGCAAGTGGAAGATGCTGTGGATGGGAGCTGTGCTGTGTTGTAAATGAAGTGTTGATTGGTTTTGAAGGAGAAGCTTAGAAGGGTGGAATAATTTTGAGCAAAGTCCTGCTGTGAGAGCTCGTCAAACGATTACTAAGAGGTAATAAAAGAAACAGAACCCACCATTAAGGGGAAGAGAGAAATGCAGCATCAGGATCCTGGAGCCAGGGGGGACTTTTTTACTGCTGCAAAGCTACAATCAGAGCTGATCACAATGAGTGGGTTGTCTTTAAAATGTCCTTGGTCAGAGCAGGAAGGGAGACTTTCCTGATGCCTGAAACATGCAGGGAAGCTGGGATGTGGATCCAACCTTCTCCCTCCCTTCTGCAGGCAGCTGCAGCAGGGTGGAAACACTGTGCAAAGTTAGATGGAGTAATGCCAAACCAGTGCTGGATGCAGCCCTGGTCTGACAGGGTGTGGTTGGCACTGCCAGCATCCCTGGGAAGACTGCTGAGAGTAGAGCCCATGGGAGATGGTGGCAGAGGGAGTGAAGATATCCTCAGGGATATCCAATATGAATGCCCCCATGAGATGTGCAGCATAACTGTATTCATCTGGCCAGGAGAAGCAGGGAAGAGCCTGTCACCTTGCTTGAGGGTATTCAACATCTTCCTGAGAGAAGTGAGACAAAGTAATGCAAAACCACATGGATAGAGAAGATCAGTTGCTGAAATCATCTTGTACCTGAAAGAAAAGAAAAAAAAATCCATTATTTTTAAAAATATTTTCTCCAAAAACTTGTTGTTTGCACCTTGCTATGTTCTGTGGGCCTTTCCTAGCTGACCAGGTGATTTCTCTTTAGGTTTTGCAAAGGCCAGAGTCAGCATGGTACCAACTCACAGGGTCTTCTACCAAAACTGTGCTTTTTTGGAAAAAGTGTGCTGTGGACTTGGCTTCCAGTTCTGATTCATCTCCAGATATTCCCTGACTCGCAGTCTCACAAACTCGAGACTTTGGCACGCTTTTGTATACACTTCAGCGTGCAGGGAACTGTAATTGGAGAGGTGGAGTTAAAATATAGAGTAATGGGCTGCAGATGGAAGGTGTTAAATTCCTGTTTGAGACCTTTCAGAAAGCTTGGTGTGTTTTCTGCAGGGATGGGATGTGATTCTCCAGCTCAGCAGTTTCAACAGCTCCAAAGATACAGCCTGTTTGAGCTGGGTGTTTTTTATTGTCTCAGCTGCCTGTTGTTGCAGTATTTTGAACAGAGAGTCTGGGGGATGGACACAAGTCCGTGCTAGGGGAGGGTCAAATGGGCCATACATTAAAAGAAAACAGGTCAATGGGAAATTCCTTAGGCACTGAGCAAATAGGGGAACATTATGTGAAAGATTTACATTGCCTGCAGATTTAATTAATGCTACACAGTTTGAATTAATATTATATGGTTTATGGCTACTCTTTCTCTGATGGAGATTTTTTTTTTCTGGGATTTAACTTGAAATATGTAGCCAGAACCAGCAATATCTTCCTCCACTGTGCATGAGCATCACTCAGTAGCAGGTCTTGAACCCAGCAAGCTCCCAGGGATGCCAGTCTTGCCCTACACTCCCAGGAACAGCCTTCCCCTCCTTCCCCTATGGATATAGGGGAAGGAGGGTAAGGCTGAGACTTTTTCCAGGTCTCTGGCTCAGCATCAGGTGGGTGGGAAGCTTGGCTGGATGAAAGATCACGTTTAGAAAGAAGTCCCCTGTGATCAGGAAAGTTGGGGGAGATGGTAATCCTCCTGCCCATCCCCCGGCACCTGAGGTGAATTACAATGTGACGGCAGGTAACGCAGCCAGACGTCCATGTCTCCACTCAAGGCTGCTGCCAGTGTCTGCTAATAATGAGGTAATACAATTGGCAGTGGCTTATATTTAATCTGAACCAGCCTGAACAGACCTAGTGCAAACATAAGGTTTTCATCAGAAGTTTCCTCGGGAGTGCATTCGTATTGCAGGATGGCAGAGGCTGTATCTGCCGTGGCTTATTTAACTGATGGGCTTCAAATCATGAGCAACCAGACCTGGTCTGAACTTGGTTTTGATTGCAAAGCCTGTTTTCCATAGGGATGCAGAGGGAGGCTCAGGCCTGTCTCAGTCAGGCTGAGGAGAGGTTTGATCTGTGGGAGAAGGATGGCTGGGTTGGATAAAACATGTTTTAAGAGCAGCATATGCAACGTGTGCTGGAGCGGTTTTGCAGCTGAGCATAAACTGATGTGACAAGAGCATTTCACACCTGTATGTCACCTTCTGCCACAAAGGGTCTCACCGAGCTCAGTGAATAGCACGGGGATCAACACCAGAGATGCCCAAGGACAGTTCCTTCTGGGGGTGTAGCATGCAGCTGTTCAGTAACACGCAGTGAGGCTCCAAAGCAGGGCAGAAGCGAAGGCGCGTTTCTATCTCATTGCGTTCAAAGGCAGGTTGTAGTTAGTTAGGAAATGCTGCAGGAACTTGAGTGAAAATGGCAGTTGCACAGCTTGGATTTTGGATTTTGACCAGGAACTCTTTGCATCCACCTTATTATGTTTAATACCTCCATGGCTCTGGAGTGCTACCACAGCCTTCCTTCACAGGTGACGTGCCAGCATCGCTGGCATTGGCAGGCTGGAATTGAGCTCAATGAGTGTGTTTGCCCACAGAGAATGACACGAAGTGATGCAGAGGATGCTCAAGAACATCCAGAGTGTCCTCCAGGGCTCAGAGGGGCAGAAGGGGACTCCTGCCTGTTTGGTTCACAAAGATCACATTGTCCCATGCCATGAAGCCTGTGGTACTCAGAAAGATTTGGGTTTCTTATCTGTTGGGCTTCAGTGCCATGACAAAGCATGGCAAAGCTGGCACAGGGCTGGGGAAGAGGGAGAGAGGTTTAGCCAAGTAATGGTAAGAGGGGATTCCACAATGGGTTGCAGCTCATAAACAGAACAAGACATATTTTCCAGTGCACAGACATAGACTTAGAAAATACAATATATTAAGAAAGACCAAATCCAGCTCCCTTGTCAAATATTCTCAAGAGATTGACCACACCTTTGCACATTGCCTTGGCTTTTTTACCCCAACACCTGAGTTGACTTTGGGTCACCAGGGCAGGTGATATTTCATTCCTGTGCTGTGACAGTAGGTGAATGATGGGAACTGGTGGTGGCATGTAGGAAGCCCTCAGCTGTGGCCATGTGTCCTGAGGACACTCCGCAGCCCTGCAAAGGACTTTGCTCCTTTCAGCATGTCTCTGGTGAATGCTGATATTTGCAGGGAATACCTAATTCTTCCTCACTGGAGGAAGGCAAGCATCATGGACTGTCCACTGCATTTCCTACAGACGCCTTCACCACCTTTTCTTCCAGCTCCCTTTGCGGTCCTCAGGGCACACTCCACCCAGGTGGAGAGGAACGCAGCTGCCACAAGGGGAAATATCACAGCTGACATAAAAAACTGAATTAGGGAGAAAAATGAGAATATACTTGGAATATTTGAAGGTCTTGAGAGAAATCTTATAAATCATCAGAAACACCTTTTTATGAACTACCAGAAGCTGCTATGGCATTACTGTAACGGGGGAGATGAAAGTACCAAAATAGAACAGAAGGTGAAGGGGTTTTCTGTGCAATAAATGCCTCTTTTCTGGAAGGGAGCAGAAGAATGGTGGTTCTGTCACTCAGAGCATTAGATCCACATCAGGCCAAAGCTTTGTTTCCATCCTGATAGAAGTGGACCCTGACTGGATGCCAGGAGAAAGTTGCTGGGTACAGCTGGGCATCCATCCAGTGTGCTGTGCCGTATAGGGACATGTTGTTTGTTTTTGGTCTGGACATAGAGGTCAAATTTTACCTTAGTTTATACCCTCAGTTTGCTTTATCTTTTGACATAATTAGGTATTGCATGAACATAAACATTGTAGACTATGAGAGGTGCATACATTTCTGTCTGCAATCTGGAGAATGACCTGAAATGTTCTGTCAGTATGTGGAAAGTAAAATATTTTATATATTTATGTGCTGGAAAAGAAATTATTTGTAAATTCTTCCAATTGGCAGTAATGCTAATAAAGATGCAGAGAAATGGCACATTAAATGTGTTGCCTTATCTGGGATGCCTACTCTTTAAGCAGACTTTCACAATAAAATAGATGAATGTGTGACTTATGTGTCAAACTGTTTCGTTACAACATAAGACACTTTTATCTGAGGAATAAAATAAGCACTCAGTGTACTAATTAGAGGAGCAGCTGGTTTTCAGTACCCTGGAAAAATAACTTCAGGCTAACACGAGAGAGAAAAAAATCCACACCAGTGTGTCAGATTGTTTATTATAGTACAAATAGGAAAGGCTTTGATCAAGTGAATATGAGCTGCTTTCATCAGCGTAAAGCGAGCTACCTGTTACCTTTTATCGCATTATGTATGTGATGTGCTGGCAAAAATACAGCTATGACGTAGTTACAAGCAATAAAAATGGGAAAGAAATCCCAATTTAAGGTGCTGCATATTCTCAAGCAGCTTTGTGGTGGATTTTTGGGCTTTGTGGAGTTGAAGAGAGAAAATAAAACCCAACCACCCCAGTAAGCTGCTGCGGGTGCAATGGGGTTCTTAGGCTTTGCCTGCCAAAATTGTGCTGCCCTGCACAGCAAAGTTCCCTGAGGCACCTGAGATGTGCTGTGATCCCCTCTGGAAAGGGGATAAATCACAGAACATAACTGCATGGCATCGAGGAGCGGTGTCGGTACGCCATCTCCCTAAAAGTCGGTTCTCCCAGCTGCTGTGCTGCTGTTGGATCAGGGTTTGTACCCAGATGTTGCCTTAGTTAGCTTCCCCACACGAGGGAAAGGACTCAGATGTGGGTGCTCCACTGGCTGGAGCACATATGCCACGTCACAGGGATGGGAATGACCGGAGGATGTGGGCTGGGAGAATAAATCTGCCGCCTTCTGCAAATGAAGTGCCGAGCTTTCCCCCAGTGCCTGCAGAAGGGCAGCTGCTTTGCTCTAGAATGTTGCACGCCCAAACATTTGCTTCTGTCCAGAAGTTCAGCTTGCACTGCCCTGTGTGGGCTACAGGGCTGTTCACAAGCTGAAAACATTTAATCTCCTTTTTTCTCACCTTCTTTTTTCTTGGTGTTTCATCCCCCTGCCTTATTTCAGCATTTCAGTGTGACACTGTGAGATCGTCCAGGCTCTGGAGGTACCAGAAACAGTTCCCATGTTTAAAATGCAGAGTTAATAGGAAAAGCGTGGACAGGTTGTTGCAGACTTTGGGTTTGTCCTCTGTGCTCAAAGCCCTTCAGTTTTTATATGTGAGAAATGATCTAGCAGCCTTTCAGCATGACTGTCCTCTGAAATGTGTTGCTGCGCTGAGAAACTTGGTCGGTGAGATGGATTTGATGAGACTTGTCTTTATTTATAGAGGCCACTTTCTTTGTGTCTGCTCTGATTTGTAAAATGGAGATTATCATATTATGTGTTCTCACTGCAAAGAAAGAGGAGTAATTATTGATGCTGGTGAAGCTAGTGATCCACAGCTCAGTACCAGGAAGAGATTCATAAGTAATATCAAATTCTGTCTCCAGCATGGTGCTTGACAGCTGAGCGTGGCTGTGTTCAATAGACAGGACAAGAGGAAACTGCCACCTGCCACCCTGCGCTC
This sequence comes from Heliornis fulica, assembly GCA_013399135.1. Lineage (NCBI taxonomy): Eukaryota > Metazoa > Chordata > Aves > Gruiformes > Heliornithidae > Heliornis > Heliornis fulica. The sequence goes on from VXBZ01009053.1 coordinate 233,101, forward strand.
CAGCGGGGCAGGGACTGCTGTGGAACACAGCAGCAGGCTTGTGACCTTTCAGGCAGGGTGTCCTGTAGCTTGTGCACGTCGGTGGTTGATGTTTATTCCTTAAAACACAGTATCCTTGGTGTTATGATTTTGGTTCCACGGTCAGCGTGTGCCACAGGGAACACTCACATTCACAGAATCACAGAACCACAGGCTGGTCTGAGTTGGGAGGGACCCTGAGGACCATCAAGTTCCAACCCCCCTGACACAGGCAGGGCCACCAACCTCCAGGCCTGCAGCTAGACAAGGTTGCCCAGGGCCCCATCCAACCTGGCCTTGAACACCTCCAGGCTTGGGGCATCCCCCACCTCTCTGGGCAGCCCCTTCCAGCCCCTCACCACTCTCTCCATGAAGAACTTCCCCTGATCTCCAACCTGACCCTTCCCTCCTCCAGCTTCAATCCATCCCCTTGTCCCACCACTCTCTGCCCTTGTGAAAACTCAATTCCCTCCTGTCCATACGCTGCCTTTACATACTGGAAGCTGCAGTGAGGTGTCCCTCTCCCCGTGATTTTCTGGGCATCTCAGCGTTGCACCGATCTGTCTGATAGCTGCTGCCATGCACACAGAGATCTCCTGGTACTCCCAGGGTTTGGGGAGCAAAAACAAATAAGAGTCCTGGCTAACTGGTGTGATTTTGCTCTTCTGTTGAACCAGCTGACCCCTTCTGACAATGGGGTCAGCTGGTTCGAACGTGCCAGCCACAAGAGCTCTGCAAGGACCTGCAGAATGGTTTTACATGCCAGGTACCTTTGCATGGGGGAGAGGGTCCTGAGGGGATGTGAGTGTGGGCAGAGGGGGTGGGGGGGGCTTGCAGTGGCTGTGCTGGAGTCATGCCAGGCTCTGCAGTGCCTTTGCCTGCGGGATGGTCTGTCACAGACCTAGTAATTGGGGTGTCCTGTGGCTTTGCAGGCCAGTGTGAAGCTGGCACGCAGCTTGGCAGGTGTCTGATGGATATGTTTTTTACTGCAGTCACTGGTTTTGTTGGACTTTTCTTCCAGCCAAGCACTAACAGCATCCCAGTTGTTTCAGTTTGTGTGGTGGAGCACAGGATACCTGGCACAACAGAGGCAAAGCCCCCAGTCCTCTTCAATCACTGTCTCGCAGGTCAGCTCCTGGTCAGGCACCCCTTGGACAAACACAAGAGTTAATAGATTATGTTTGGGTTTTTTTTTTTAATGGGGAAGGAAACAAGTCCTCTGCAGCCATTTCCTCTTCCTTGCAAGATGAGCCAATGGGCTGTCAAAATGAGTAACTCTCAAGGTCCTCTACTCGGTGACATGATGGATGCACCCCTGGCTTTGTCTTTCTGGCTCCTTTCAGACCCCATGGAAATTTCCTTCTCCAGGAACATATGTCTGTATTGTTTGCTAATGGTTTATATGTAGCTGTCATTGAACCAGAGCAGCCAGCTCCACACAGCCGCTCCTAAAGCTGTGGGACATGGAGGTGCACTTAAGGGACAGAGTGGGCTCCAGTGGAGATGTTTCACCCTCTCCTTCAGTGCCAATGAAGTTTTTCCTCAAAAAAAAGTCCCTAAAGCTGTGGAATGGGTGGTGGAGCTAGTGACTGGTTAGAAGGATATGGCCTCTCTGACCCCCAGGAGCAGGAGAAAAGAGTATGTTGTGTTTCTTGCATGTATGCTGTGGTAGGGAATATCAGAGCCCCTCTGCAGATGGCTCTGTGACAGAAACCTCCCCAGGGAATGCCCACAGGACTCTGGAAATAGGAAATGTTTGTTGTCATCCTTCTCAATCCTGGGGAGTGTTTGCACATCCCATGCCTGTGGATCAGTGTGTAGGCAGGGCAGGTCTGACACCCAGCTCTGCTGGCAGCCCCCTTCCTGGTGACCTTCAAGAAGGTGATGCTCCATGCCTCAGTTTCCCCACTGCAAAATGTCTGTGTTGGCAGGGTAGTGGAGCTTTATCTGTTCATATCAGCCAATTTCATGAATGCCTGTAATTAGAACTGCTTTCAAAGCTGTTAGTTTTATGAAAGGCTTTCCCTTGTTCTGGTTGAAATCATGGACTGAGGCTGTAATTAGGCAGAAAGTCTCTGGGTCGTGCTGGGGAAAGGGTCAGGCTGGTGATCAGGCTGTTCTCCTCCGACCTTAAAATCTCTGAAACTGAAATACTCATCTGGGAAATATCCTGTGGCCGAAGCTTTTCTGTGCACAGTCTCTGCTTCGTTTCAAGGCACAGCAGCAACAGCCTTTGCCAGACTGTATTATTACAGCACAGGTTACTTTATGGGCACAAACAATGACACAGACTGGGACAGAGAGTCACTGCAGCTAGCTATTAGGAGAATAAAAATAAACAGGAGTGTTGTGTGCGCCTGGGACCCAAGCTGCAAAAGACTAGCTCATTAACTTTAAATATATCACCTAGCTGCACTCTGGAGGTCAAATTTGAGGGGGAAAAAAAAAGTGTGAATACTTATCAGTCTACATGCAGCAGATCTTCATCTCCGTTTGAATGCATGCCTCGTTTTAGTGCCAAGGCAAGAAACTCATGAGGAGGAAGGAGAACCCCATCATCCTGAGACTGGCCAGGAGAAAGGTTGGTTTAGGTCACAGCCAGCCCAGGTTCTGCAGGCTCCCAGTTTAAGGCACAAGGCTCTGAAAACCAGGTGTAAATCTCCGTTCTGCCCTTGGATACAGGTGATGAAATCCACACACGCTTTCCCCTGCTTTTTCTTTCCCTCTTGTCTCTGTCTTTCTCCAGCCCAATAAATATTTAATTGTGCCCTCCAAGGGAGCTGCTCCGAGGGGAGACTTTTGGACAGACAGCGGTCGCCTGGAGGCTGAGGGTTGGGGCTGTCTCATGGGATGGAGGGCGAGATGGGTTCATGCCTTCTGCTCTCCTCAGCAGTTAATTATTTCTTCAAAGCAAAGGGGCTCTGGCAGGAGAGTTTGCCAAGAGTCCACATACTGCTGCTACCTGGGACGTGGGGATTTGTTGTCCTGCCTCAGCCTGATCCCTCTCTCCTCTTCCAGACCATGCGTGGTTTGGGGGTGGTCTGCTGCTCATCCCTGCTGGGGTTGCCCTGCCTGGCATGTCCAGCCTGGGGAGACACTGCTGTGGGATCAGGAGAAAGGCAGGAAGGAACTCATGCCATCAGGTGCAGCTTGGTGTAAGAGTGCACCTGGGGGTATTTCATGCTGCAGTTGTCCGCCTTGGTGCTCCCTCAAGGTGACTGCAAAGCTGTGCCTGCCCTCCAACACTTGTGTTTCCTGAACATCCTCCAGCAGATACAGCCTTCCATTTCCCCCTTGCTTAAAGCCAAGGGGGCTGAGGGGAGATGAAATCATTGGGCTGGAGCTGATAGCCCATCAGCTTAGAGAGAGGGCTGTGATTTTCTGTGCTCAGCTCTGATGATGCAGTCACCAGTGAAGCACAGCACCTCCAGTAAGTGTGAATGGTAATGACTGAAATGTCTTTGGCCTGGGGGTCTGGGACCACAACTCCAACAGGAATGGATTGGTTTTGAAAGCTTAGGTGAGCAAATCCCTTCAAAAGTGCTGGAGGCTCCTTTGGCTCCCCCCAACATATGGATTCAACCCGGTGTTTGCTCCCTGGGAGTGCAGTGGTGATTTCACAGGTTCATCTATATGTTACACCATTAGTGCTTTTCCTTTCTCCACATCCCATTGGTTTATTTGGAAGAGCAAATGGCCACTTTTCAGGGGTGCAGACACCCCTTCCTTGGGGCTGCCATGGCCAAAGTGAACTTCCTTGGATCTGGAAGAGCTGGAAAAGAACATGGTTTCCCAGCTCCACACTGCCCTTTGTTGCCGCTCCGTCGCCTTGGGTGTGCTTGGCATAAGTGGATGCTGCACATGACATGGGACCCATGGGGCTCTGTGGAGCTCTGCAGTGGCAGCCAAACTGTGCTCAGGGTGTGGCAAATATTGATCCTGGGAGTTTTCAATCTGGAAGTATCCCCAAGATCTTTCTGCACTCAGTGAGTGAGTAGTGTGTGTTGTGGCTTTGGCAGGTCCAGGACCCTTTCTTGGCCATATGTTGTCATGGGAAACTCAAATGTTCCCAGAGGACCCACAGATGCTGCTGGGTGCCTTCAAGCATCCCTTTCCCATGATGGAGTGATTATTCAGGCTCACACAATTGGTCCCAGGGCTACTGACAGTGCATCTTGTTGATACTCCTTTTATTATCACGTTTGCCTGGGTTTTGTCAGAACTGAGACAGTGTCATGCAGGGAGAAAACCTTTGTGGTTATCTGGCAGCACTTAGCACCCAGCTGATGCTTAGGGACTAGTCATGATAAACAGGTCTGATTTGTCTCTGATGATGTGGTCAGCCTTGCTCTGAGTCATAGTTTTAGTCATGCGAGGTTCAGCCACATGATTGCTAACCCCCTCCTTACTCTTTGGCATTAATGCCAGGATTCAGGGGGAGCATTATGGGGAAGAAAAATGTTAGGGCATAACTGCCAGTAAATGCTTTAAGTGGTTTAAAACCAGGGGCTAAGCTCAGCTTCGGTGTGTTGCTGACATCACCCACACGAGTAGTGATGGTCCCTTGGCTCATGGGTGGTGACTCAGGGATGGGGTGACAACTGATCGCATGCTGCCCCAGAACCCCTCTGGTCTGCACCCACCTTGCCCCAGCTGACCTGCCCCACCATGCCTTAAGGTATCCCTGCCCTCCCAGTTTGTAACTAAGTTATTGCAATGTGTGAGTGGCTTCATCAGTCGGGGATGTCAGCATGGTTGGGGTTTATAAGTCTGCCCTTGTAATGGGTGGGAAAAGAGAGATAGATGCAACTGTCAGTGGATGGGGAACATAGCCCACTCCATCCTGGATGTAGCTTTTCACCTGCTCGTGTCCCATCCCTCCTCACAAGCTTGTGTTCCTCCAATGTGAGGAGTTCTTGCTGAAGTAGTGAATGTGAGCTTGGAGGCAGAAGGTGGGGGGAGAGGATGTGAACACCACAGGCAATATAAATTGGCCCCAGGGGGAACAGCAAAGGACTGGGGCTGTGTGATCATTGCTGAAGGCAGCAGTCATAGGGGCTTGCTGGATGGCTTGTGGGCAGGAGGAAGGGAGGGTGAAAGCAGCATAGACTGCATATGTGCTCCAGCCTTGGCATTTTCCTCTCTTCTTCCTATCCCTGAAACCCAACAGAAAGTTCATTTCTGAATAAGCTGCACGTTGCTTGCTCTGAATATCAACGACGCGCGGGTGAGGAGCAGGCACATCTGCAGGCACAGCAAAGCCAAACGTGGGGACATGTGCTGTGTTTGATTTGCCTCCAATGCAGATTCTTGAGCAGATGCTTGATGTGTGCATCACACATCAGCTTGTAGCACGTCCTGTGCATGACTGTGGCTCAGAGGAGGAGGAGAAGGAAGGAATCTTTTGAGTGTACCCAGCCTAAATTTCGAGCTGAGTGCTCCTGGGGTCTGATGGGTGGTCTGAATGCTTCTAGATGCTGCAGGGTATTGAGCATTACCTGGTTACACAGTGGTTGTGAAGAGCAACCCTCGGCATTTGTACCATGCAGCTGTGTGGAGTTGCACTGGGTGCCTTTGTGAGCCTATGTGTTGCTTTGTGTAATACTTCTCTCCTGGTTGTTGAATGGTGTAAAAAGAATTTTCAGCCAAATTTGGGAGTTCTTCTTCTTGATACTATGATGCTGCAGTCTCCTGAGGTCGTGATGGCAGGAAGGTTTGTTTTCTGCAGCTTAAGACGGATGTTAAAGGGGTATTTGTAGCAGATAAAATGTTTTGGGGTCTTGTTTCCTTGCTAGTTAACAGTTTTAATTGAAAAAGCAGTCAATAAGGGAGTAATGGGTTTTGTAATGGCATCTTTCTTCTGAGGTTGTGGAAAAAGCTATAATTAAGCTGATATTTAAACCCTGTGATGTTAGTTATGATCCCTGGCAAAGGCACATGGAAGTCATGAGCAAGGGTTTGCCCAAAGTCTTATTCTGACTCAAACACGGAGCCCAGGAGTCTTGGAACATGCATCCTCATGAGTCATGTGTAGGACAAAGTCCTGCTTCTCCATGGATGAAATGACCCTGTAGAAAACACAAATTTCATAACTCAGTATTTCGGGGTTACATATGGATAGGCCGAATTTATGCACGGGCAGGTACTAGGATCTCTTTAAAATGCAAATTGTTTTCTTGCTAATCTGGCTAATTTCTTTAACCCAATTTACATCATAGTGTATGGTTTTGTTGCTGCTTTTCCCTTGAAGTGATGTGCTGCAATGTAAATCTCCTCAATCCACTGTCACCTTGCATTACCTTCCCCAACGTGATCCAACGTGCTGTGACTGATACAATCTGACTTGATGTCATAAACTGATGCCTCCCGTGGGGAAGCGGCAGGAACACATTTTCTCGTACCCCATAAATGTTTTAAAGAACAGCTATCAAAGTGATGGGGTGCCCACACCTTTCCTTTTCTGCTTAATAAGCTGTCCCACAAATTAGCTCCATCCTGCAAGTGCTCAGCCCGCACCAGCCCTGCGGAGCCTGAAGCCCGTCAGTGTGTGCTGAGCCAGGAAGGTGTGAGCAAGTTTAGCATCTGACTGGGATTTTCTTGCACCTTACGGGATCAAAGCTCTTATGAATCCCTGCTGGGTTTCCTTTCAGAACCCCTGTCACCGGCTCACCCCAGGATATTCAGTCAAGTCTCCATGAAATCCCAGGCAGAGCCTAGTGAGTAGGGATCGCTCATTCTGGCAAACGAGCGTTTTGACTCTGCTTACTTTCACATGGTGTTTCTGTGAAGATAAGGACATGGAGAGATTTCAATCAGCAGTGCATATGCTCAGATCAAGCATATGAAATATAATAAAAAGGAGAGAGTGCGGTGAGGCTGTCACACAGAGCTGCTGCAGGTACTGCAGTCGATAGTGACATTTTAATAGTAGCCCTTGCATCGATCTGCTTTAGTCTGATGGTTTTAGACACTCCTTACACCTAATAATTTAGCAACAGCAACTACATGGAAAGGTGAATGCAGTCAGTTCCAGCTGAGCTGGAATAAAAAACAGCCAGCAAGTCTTAGAGTTGCTGATTCTGTTTCCAGATTTGAAGGAGGGATTATATATCCAGCTGTATCAACTGGTCTAATAATATGTAGGAGGTTATGTCTGTGGCCTGATAGACAAAAGAGAGGCATGCAGACCTTGAACTTCCCTGTTCAGAGAAGCAGGTATTTTTAAGCTCCTTCAACAGGCATGAATTTTCTTTTTTTGTTTTGCCATTTTCATTAAGCATTGCAGAAGCTCTCTGAGGGAAAATAATATTTGATACAATGCTCAGATATACTTCAAACAGCCACATGCCTCATTTACAAAACATACAGAGTCCTGCGGGGGCCTGGGACTGCATAGGCTCAGTTCATTAGTGGCAGGAGCAGCCTCCTCTTCCCACTAATGGCACTGAAGCTGGGTCTGCTCTGCATGCTGAGCACACGGGGCTTTTAAGAGATGGATGCTGATGGAAAGCTCAAACGAAATGCCTTGTGGATTCACAATAGCCTGGCTCTTCCCTCTGTGTGCACCCCTTTGCTCAGGAGGATGCAGTTGGACCAGTAAAAGCTTTGCAAAGACCTGGCTGTTTGGTGGCTCTGTGGAGAAGAGCCCTGGCCATGCCGATGGCTGCTGTCCTCCTGCCAGTAGTGGGGTTCTGAGAGGTCACTTGCCTACAAACTCTCCAGGGCTGGGGAACAGACCTCTTCATCTCTAATTGTTCATCACCTGGTCCTGCCTTCAGGTGCAACTATGCACAATGTGGGCCACTCGCAAGTTTGGGTCTGTAGGCACCATTAAGTTGATGTATGAGTTGCCGTAGTGTGTGTGGGTCCATGATGTGCATCACATTAGGCATTGGCACTGAGTGGTACATTAATCCTTTTCTTTCCTTCCAGGGGATGGCCAGGTCGATTTTGATGAATTTATGACTATTCTGGGACCTAAGCTGGTATCGTCGGAAGGCAGAGATGGCTTTCTGGGAAACACAATAGACAGCATATTCTGGCAGGTAAGTGGTCATTTGTTAAAATGCAGCTTTAGCCAGCTATCTGTAGCTTCCAGAAGTGATTCTTTTTTAGGCAACACAAGATGTTTTACTAAGCATGAATGCTTGTGTAAAGACTACAGGTCTCCAGCTCACTGTGTGCTGTGTAAGTCCATCCCACCTTGCTGGAGGGACCTGCTCTCATTTAAACCCCATGCAGGAGGAAGGAAAGCACCTACTGCAGATGAACTGCAGTTGAACACAACAGAGCACACAATTATTTGTGCACCGTGCTCGGGAGGATTTTGGAATTCAGTTTTGGAAGAGAAAAACGTGTTTCTCAATGAATCTTTTGACTTAGGACCCTTGAACCTTTGCGGCAGCTTTCCTGAATGTGTTCAACATTCCTTGGCTGGGGTGGAGGGATGCTCCAAGCAGAGTGACATGTGTCACTCAGGCCACATCACATTGGTGCTTGAGGTCCAAAGCTGAGTTTATGTTGTGCTGGTATGAGTTTTTCCCATGGTTCTGCCTGAGGTGGTTTGGTCCGGTGGGTTTCAGGCATCAGAGGGGAGGCAGGTCTGGCAGCAGGAGCTGCCTTATGTCTGTCGTGCAGTGGGATTTTAAACAGTGTTAGACCTTCCTGGAAAAGCAACACCAGCCCAGGCTGTTATAGCAGGGATTAAAAATCTCCCCAAAACAGTGCTGCACATTTCTTGCCAATGGATTAAATGTGTGGCTTCCTGTGAGATACTCCTCACTTCCAACAGCCTTTGCTCACTAATAAACTTTGGCTGTTACCAAGTTTATGTGAATCAAAAAGTCAAACCTGGATACAAACATTTCAGTTTAATTTTACTACTCTCCAGCACTGTCCAGACTGACTTGGGTGGAGTTTTGTAAAAGTCTTTTAAAAGTCTTTAAAAACCTTATTCCTGGCCTCCTGGCATGGGACAGAAATAGCCTTGGAAATCCTGGTCTGGAGTCCATTACTTGGTCGTCAAAGCAAGAGTTTGGCACTGGTGAAGCTGCAGTGAGTGGTTTGTGACGTGTCTGGGGGGACGAAGAGCTAAACTCGCTCCATGAGTGTTTCATTGCCTCCATCACATCTTGTGAGACTCCTCAGAGGAACTGGGGAGGAAGAAGCACCAGCCCATCCCACTGAACCATCGGTACCTCCAGGCCCGCCAGCCAGACTGGCCCCACTGGAGCCATTCCAGAAGCAAAATTACCCCTTAGGTAAACCAAGTTTATCATCTGCTGTCTTTGATGGGGAAGCAGAGAAGTCTGGAGGCCTCCCTAAGACTCAGTTCACAGGTTAACCTGCTGCCATTTACTGACCCTTCAGCCCATGTGACGGCCTGCGGTGGCTTTACTCCAAGGTCTGTGAGGAGGGAAGGGCGTGGGCTCCAATTTTATAGCAGCAGGACTCCTGGACTGAGCTTTTCCTTGCTCTTTCATGCAGCAGGGACCATGGCCCCAGTGCCCCCTGCCCCAGGCTGTAATGGCATGAGTTAAAAGCGTGCAGACTTCAGGTAACCAGCCCCACAGTGGGAAGGGACAGCCCGGCATTGTTCACAGGCAGTGAAGATTTCACAGAACTGCACAAGTGCTCCAGGGCCTTGGAAAAAAATTGTGAATGGTCTTTTAGTTGTCAGGGTAAAAACACATCTCTTTACATAGCACTTTCCTGGATTTCAAAGCCCTTGAAGAGAAAGCTTCATCTCACATTCCATTTCTCCTGGGGTAGAAGAGCTTATGAAGAATACAGTAATTTTGCTGCTTGTTTCCAAAGGAAAACCAAGGGAAACACCTTGTAGAGAAGTGCCATCGAGGGAACAGGTTCCTCGATGGCACTCTTGCCCATTTCCACCTGGCTTTACCCACTCAGTTGGCAGGATTGTAAGTCACCTCCTCTTTAAGTATCTACACTTTGCTCTGTGGGATTATGGCTACCTGGAAACAAAGCCCTTTTTAGAGTCAGTGCCTGGCTGTGTTTCCCATATGCCCTTGCCGGGCATTTTTCATGTTTTCTGGAAAAGAATGTCAGGGAGAGCAGGATGAGCTTGGGTTGCTGATGGAGAACTTCACCTCTGCAGTCATGCCCAGGGAGTAATTTTAAGGAGGGGATGGTGCCCATCAGCCTGTGGTTATGACTGGTGCTAGGTGACAAGGGTGGAGAAGGTGGGACATGAAGGGACAACTCTGCCTTGGTGTCAGCTGGCTGGGCAGGGCTACCGTGAAACCTCACCCTAAAGCTGCAGGCAGCAAAAGGCTCTTAAGTCAGTCCCAAGAGGAGTGAAAATCCATGTTGGCATCCAGACAGTGCCTTCTCCTCTTCCGTACAGCTTCCCTCCAGCTGACACGATTTTGGCTCTCTGTGCATTCTGGCTGAGGGTCCAGTTTTCTGTACTGTGGCACTTTGTGCAGACTCTGTTCCAAGCATGCCTTAATAACACTTTAAATAATGCAATGACAGAGTTAAATAATGAACAGCAGCAGAAGGAGAGAGGAATTCAAAGGAACAGGCGAGAGCCTGAAGATGCATTTGCAGATGAGGCTGGGAGTGAGTTGTGGGATACAGGAAGGCGCTTCCAGATGGCAGAAGGTGCAGAGCAGCTTCACAACAGCAGTGGGACAGCGGGAGGTGGGGAGAGGGTAGAAGAGTGGGACAATAGGGAAGGATCATGCTGGAAGGGGCAAGTTTGAAATTAAGGGTGCATCCCTCCTGTCGGATGTTACCTGAAGAGTGATGGTCAGCCTGGGAGAAGCAGGATGCGGCTGAGACCTGCGTGTTGGCAGGCAGTAGAGACATGGAGGGTCTCTGAGATGTATTTTCCTCCTTGATTTCCCATGTGTGCTTTAAATTGAGTCATAGCAGTATGTGTTTGAGGCGGCTGACTCTTGATTTTCAGGTAGCAGCGATCAGTTCTGCTCCAGTTGGAATGGCTCTGTGATACCTCAGTGGGTCAGAAGGTATTTAGCAGGAGGGAAAAATCATCCCTGCAAATACTATTTCAGGCCAACACAATCTAGATGAATGATATCAGTATCACTGAGGAAACATGGACTTTGCTCTGTCTCACAAAGTCTGTCTTCCCTGAGTGAGGTGCAGCATGCACCAAGCATCAGTTTCTGGAGAATATCCCCAGTTGCCTCCTACTCTGCTTTCAAATGTTTTTCTTACCTTCCTGCCATCCTTCCTGCCTTATCTTCCTTTCTTACCATCCCATTTGGCTGCTTCTGTAAGATCTGCATTTATTCAAAGCAAAATGTGAAGCAAAAAGAGCATAGATGAGTTTTGGGGAGTTGTGTGTTGAAGTCTCTTTTGGAAGCTAGTGAGAGCCAGGGCAGGGGAGTTAGCTATGGTCTACTTCCATCTCTCTCCATCTCTTTCCCTTTGTATTTTTTAAAATACCATCACTTACCTTCCTCTGCCAACCTTCCCTGAGCTGCTCCTGCTGGTGCTCACACTGACTGTCCTGCAGCTGATGGTTTTAGTGCCTCCAGCAGTGTTTCTTGCAGTGATGCAGTAGCCATTTCATGGTCAGAGAGATACAATTTCATCAATTTTCAGGCATGAGAATTTATTTTTCCAGAGCTCAGGGAATATGAGTCTGGTTCCAGTTACGCACTGAGGGATGTGTTTCGTACAAGTGAGTTTTGAGGCATTTCCAATGCATGGCCACTCAGGTCTGTAAAGTGATTTAGATCAAGAGCATTACAGAAAAGACAAACATCGCTACCAGTAAATATTAGCTTCTTTTTTTGGCAAACAGACTCCAAATCTGTCTACTGTGCTTTGCCATTCTGAGCCAGAGGGAGGGATGAAAAGAGAGGGGAGAAACTGGGATTTCATATTCATTTACAGTCTTTGCCCAGATTGTTTCTAAGTGCGAAGACCCTCAGGCACAAGTGATAAATAGTTTGCACAGGACATGGTGCAGAGGATCTCCAGTCCCTGGATGTAAGCAGCAGGAACAGAAGTAATAACAATCTGGGATTATAGGCTTTTAATTAAAAAAAAAACTCTCTGTTTTGGCTAACATTTTGTGAAGACAGATCACATTTGAATGGTTAAACAACAGGGCTGCATCTGCATCGGATCAGAATAAATTCTGTACCCAACAGCACCGATGAGATTATTTTGAAAAGTCAATACTTGGTACAGTGATCATCTGAGAGGGAAAGTGCCACCTGCAATTTTTCCTTCTCTCTTTACTGTGTGCACATGGAAACTGCAGGGAACATCATTTCAGCCAGTGCTGATGTGTTGCCTGTGTGGAGGTGTCTGGAAGCTTTGTCTTGCATGAAGGGGCAGCACTGTATCACCTGCTCTGACAAGGTCCCTATTCCTTGCATTAGATATTGGCCTGTATAATTCACCGGTGTTTGGAGGGGGTGGTGGGGTGAGCTGGTTGGTTTGGGGTAAATAAGGGTGCTCTGTGGGAGTGGGAAGACCAGAATACCAACACAATTCTTCAGATTAACAGAATGACAGAATCACAGGATGTCAGGAGTTGGAAGGGAACTTGAAAGATCATCCAGTCCACCCCACCCTCCTGAGCACGATCGCCTGGATTAGATCACACAGGAACTTGCCAGTGTGGTTCTGGAGTGTCTCCAGAGAGGAGACTCCACANCAGTGTGATTCTGGAGTGTCTCCAGAGAAGGAGACTCCACAACCTCTCTGGGCAGCCTGTCCCAGGGCTCCCTGACCCTCACAGCAACAGAGTTTTTCCTTACATTCGGATGGAACTGCCTGTGTTCCAGTTTGACCCTTTGCCCCTTGTCCTGTCACTGAGAAGAGTCTGGCTCCATCCTCCTGACACTCACCTGTTATGTATTTATAAACATTCAGATTGGGGAGGTGCTGCTCAGAGATCTTATTTTTCCACTGTAGATATATTTCCAGTGGATATATCTCCAGTGGATAGCCAGTGGACTTCAGAGGCAGGTCCTGCAAACAGAGCAGCTCAGCAACTAGGCTGACATCTTCTAGGCTTGGTAAAACCTTTTTGTCTCTCCAGGCTTCCACATATCTTTGCTAGGGGGAGGAGTACCCTGGGTTTTGTGATCTCTGGTGGATGGGTGAGTATAGCCAAAGCTGGATGCTGCAGCATCCCTGTGCAGGCAGGAGACATAGCGAGGGACAGGCCAGAGGCAGCAGAAAGCCCTGTGCTCTAAGCCACCAAGCTCAGCATCGTGCACCAAAGGGTATTTTATTCCCTGGCTGCAGGTGGCAAGGACCACATCCAGCTGCATGGTGTTGTATCTCATGCTGGCTGGGGAAGGGGCTTGGGAAGGTGAAGGGGGTCTCAGAGCCAGCTGTGAACATGGGAGGGCAGAGGGACGTGTCTGGGGTGGGACACAGTGGTCTCCTCCCCACAGCATGGCTGCTGGAGCTGTAGTGATTTGCTGTGCTAAACCGCCCATCCGTAATCCTGTTTGCAGTTGTCACTGGAAATGCAACAGTGTCCCGGGGGAGAGATCTGGGTTCTCGTGATCTGGTCAATCAATTAGTGCTCTAATAGAGTGAAATGAAGGAGAAAATGTGTGGGAACCTCGGTGGCGCAGGGCAGGGTGTGGAGAAGCTGGGCAGGCAATAGTGTGGGAGGGAGGACGGGACGAGGCAGCCGTGTGGGAGCCGCGCTGCCTCCAGCAGCGCTTGTCTCTCTACACAGACCATTTTGCTTAGAAAGGGATTTTCCTTTCCAAAGTCCAGCAGATAAGCCTAATGCAATTTCTCCCTACATGTGAGTTTCCTCCTCTTGTCCCCGCAGAGGAGTTAATTTGATGATGGTAAATTAGCCTTGCTGGAGTTGAGGAGAAAGTGTTTGTGTCTCCGTGTGCAGCTTCACTCGGTAGCAGACCCAGCGACGCAGCACCACTGCAGACCATGGCACTGCTGAAATAACAACCTGCCTCTTGAGGTAGGGCCAGCTGGGCATGGGGTGAGCATGGCCTCCCTCCTCCCCCTCCTGAGCTGGTGCAGGTGTAGGGTAGTGCCAGACCGCAGGATGGGCCATTTTACATATTGCACCATGATTTTTTTTTTTTGTGGGTAGTGAGCTGCTCAGCTGAAAACACCTCTTGATTTCAGGATTCACCCCAAATCATTGAGGTGCCAATCTAAAAATAAAACAGAAACATTAGTAGTAAATAAACAGCATGAGGTGGTTGCAGCTTGTGACCCCCCATCCCAGTACCTATATGGCATCAAGACACAGTAGTGAATAGGTTGGTATTTTAAAGCCCTATTTTCAAAATTTCTGTGGAAATCTGGGGACGTGGATTACATTGGATTTTGGAAACCCCCTGCAACCTTTGTCATTGGAAGTGGAGGATCTTTAAAGGTCCCTTCCAACTCAAACTGTTCTTTGATTCTATGTGATTCTGTGATTTCAGGTGCTGCTGTTTCAGCTTTTGAAAGAATCTTTTCCAATCAACTTCTGGGGAGAAAGGGAGTTAGATTTGCAACTCAAGGGTGATGCTTGGGGTTGGTATGGCTCCTGGCAGGGTAGGTTTCACAGCTCGGCCTGAGCCATGTGTGGAGTGAGTAAGGAACTGCTGCTGTACTGCTGCTTGGAAAAAAAAAGCTGAGATTCAGAGAGGAAGGATGGCTGAAGAGTATGTGCAGACTTAGTGCCCGTGTGAGTGGCCTCTCTCTGGATGACTACTGTCAAGTTTAAATCTAGAAATTGTAAAGCGATTTCCAAACGAAAGAAGTTCTGTACTTAAAGATCTACCCTTTCTTGGGTTTCACAAGCTGGGTATTGCCAGCCTGAAGGACTGGTTGAGAGCCTTGTCATTGCCTCTTCCACAGAAAACCACTACAGCTTGGCTTGGGAACCAAGGCACATTCCTTTCCCATGACACCTAATAGAGGGATCTGCTCAACTGGACTCACTCAGTTCATCTAGTGCACCTATAGCTCCAGTGTCCAGACCATATTTCTAATTTCAGAAATTAAATGGGCCCTACAATATCTGTTACTGCATTTTAGATTGGATGTGTGCTGTACATGGCTTCCTGTATCCAGATTTGAAGGGTTGTGAGATTTTCCATTGCAAGGATGCAGATAGCTGTGTTGCAGTGATGAGCAGGGTGACTCTGGCCACAGAACTGGCAGGTATGGATGGTGTGCAGTTCATCTCAGCTAGCCTGGGACTCTGCTTAGACTCCCTTTAAAATCAGCAGAGAGAAATAGCCACTTCTAGGGTGCAATTCAAGGGACAGCAACCTCAAGAAAAGGTGCATCTTGCCTCTAAAATGCCAATTTTTCTCCATTTGATATAAAGAAAGTGTCTCAGATGGAGATGTGTGCACCGGGGACAGCTAAATGTCATCTGATGAGTCTCACCAAGGCTTTCACCAGCTCTGCCAGTGCTGAGGCTGTTATCTGTGGAAAGTGACTGTCCTATTAGATCTTCTGTTGACAAAGCCATTCCCACTGAGTATGCGGCACTTGATGTTGAAACACAGTGAAAGCTGAGCACTTACAGGTGAATAATTCATCAACAAGAGACTTTTCTTTATTCACAGTCTGGGTATCTGGGCCAGGGGTGATGTCACAGCCTGTGGTGTGGACATGAGCACTGGAGAGGTTCATGGCCTGGATCGTTGTCCTTGGACAGTCACAGACCTTTAACCCCTTTGCTGTGTATGGAGTCAGAAGGGAGCTCCCCTGGGAGACAGATGTTTGGGTGGCCTCATTTCTATCTGCTCCTGTGAAGGTTCCTCATTTTCACCAGTATGCATCTTTCTCTGTAACAAAATCAATTGTCCCAAGTCACCAGGATGGAAGTTAGACCTCAAAACTGGAGAAACTGGCAGTGACAAAGTTTTGAAATCACTTGTGAACCAAAGTATGGCTGGTACCAATAGCAGGAGAAAAGCAAGATGTCATTGTCCATCTGTGTTTTGTAGCTACAACAAGGTTACTTAACACATTTTGCCCTCAGAAACACACTACAGCTTGGGTTTAAAGCCTGTTTGAAGCCAGCAGTTTCTCTCCAGAGGCAGCCTGCCTGCTGGGTGACTGCGTACGACTGTCCTAGCAGGTGGTGATTTGGCTTTGTGTATGCTCTGGAGCACTCATGGGCTTATACTCTATCCAGCTCTTACAGCACCGAGGTTATTTTTTCTGTGCCAGCTTATATTTAAACTCAGCCTGCGTCTCTGTGTGTCACTGAGATTTGTTTGCCCCTGCCTGATGGGTGACGCAAGAACTGCACTGTGGGTTTCTCAGGGATTTGCTCAGAAATGTAAGGAGAGGAAAGGCAAATGTGTCTGGTCATCATCTGACGTGTGCATGGGTACCTGGAACATGGTGGTGAGAGTTTCTCCCTAGCTGTGGACTCCTGGCTGAGGGACATCAGACACCTCGGGGTGCCAGAGTACATCCCTGGTGCTGGATGTGTTGGGGCGAGTATCTTTTTCCTTTGCATCCGAAAGTGCCTACGAAAGGCACCGCTGGGTGACGGAGCGGAGGTGGCGTGCTTCATGACATTTCAGTTTCAGAGGAAACTGTTCTGGCTTCAAAACCCACATCCACAGCGTCACTCCAAACTCCAGGAGGGATTTTTTTTTGAAACAGAGGATCCACCAGTCCTAGAGTCCTGATCCTAAGATCTCAGCACCCATCCTTCTGCTGCACAGAGAACGTGTGAGATCCACAGTTCAGGTGTCACCAGAGGACACTACATCTGGCTTGCCTGGGTACTTCATGTTCTTGTAAGAAAACCCTGTCTCTTTCACTGCAATGCTGTCATTTTGTTGAGGGAAATCTTAACTGACTAAGAGTCTGACTACAAAAGTCTGATTGTTATGGAGATCAGAGTTTAGGAACTGCTTAAAACAGACCTGATGGTCTTTTTCTATTTCTTTTTGCTAAAGGATCCCCACTTTGAGATGGAAATTTGTATAGTGACCTGCCTCTAAGCCCCAGAAAAGTGAAAATACTGTGAAAATTTCACCAAGGTTTTAGAGAGAAGAATAAGAGGGAAAATAATAGAAAAGACACTCATAAAAAACCAAACAAAAACCAACAAAACTGTTGGCAAATGTTTACAACAAACAAATGTATTTAGAAAGCAAAATAACCTTTTATGCAAAGAAGACCTAGAAAAATAAATTACTGGGGGGAAAATCCGAACAAAATGAAATATGAAAGACCTCTGTAAAAATGCGAAGGAAGGCTGTGAAGGACCACGTTGTTTGGGACACTAACTCAGGCTGAGGTTCACTAGTGAGAGGTAGAGGAGCAGTGGATGGTGTGGCATTGAAGAAGGATCTCCAGCTCCTGGCTGCCAGAGAATTTCTACAGCACAGTGCATATATAACTCAGATTTTCCCAGTACACATCCAAGATTAGCAGCGCAGTTTGCTGGAGCCTGACATCTGAAGCCAGAAGAAAGCTACCTGGTGCCACTGAGTCCTAAATGACACCCCAGTTAGATTTTGTGCTTCTCAGTTGTATCAGCAAAATACCTTGTGGCACAGCCCTGAAGTGACTGACAGCTGAGGCCTGCAGCAGCTGCTGGAGCATCTTGGTGCCTCTTCCAGGCTGCAGCTGGAAGGTGCAAAGTGTTGCTGGGTTTCTGCTTGCACAGAGGCACAAGAAGCAGCTTTGTGGTGAGAACTGCTTCTGGAGGAGAAGGCATTCACCAGCTGCCTCCGATTTTCAGGTGGCCATCCCTGCTATGTCCACCCAACCTTCACCTCCGCAGTGGTCCTCCCACAGCACAGGGCACATCCTTGCTGTCCCAGGCAAGTGTTCCTGAGGAGAAATGGTGGTGGGAAAATTTGTTTACCCTAACAGACAATTCTCCAGTCATCTTGGAGATGTTTCCTTGGCCATCAGGAGGGAGAGGTTTCCCTGGCTGTCCATACAGAGGATTTTCCCTGGCCGTCAGGATAGAGATGCCTGTGCCATGCTGCAGACACAGACACAACCAGCTCCATCCTTTCCTGCCTCCTGCCCTCCACCTGCCCTGAGGACAGAGTCAGGTGGGGACATGGCTGTCTGGCAGAGAGTCCAAGACATGGTCTTGGTCTCCAACACCATTTCACTTCATGCCACTTTTCTGACCTCTCGTCATGCCAGGAGGTGGGGCAGGGTCTGGGCCACACACCTCTCTCCACTTCCCCTGGGGTCTGCACAAGCCTCTGCCTTGGTTTCTCCAAGAACTTGTGTGATGGGTGCTGCACAGAGGCCTGCTGTGTGTTGGTTTGGGGTTATTTTTACTGTTTGGCAAGAATTTAATGGACTGATGGGAGATGTACAGGATGCAGGTACAGAGAGCTGTGAACTTTACCTCTTCCTGCAAACTCAGTACCACCACTCTGTCTCATCCAAACAGGCGCTGGTAGCCCCTTGCACCGGATCCAACTTCATTAACACAATTTTGCAGCAGAAGCAGACATAATGCAAGTTGAAAGATGCTGATCTTCAAAAGAAACTCCTGAAGGTCTTTTTTCAAACAAATTCCCCTCTAGGTTGAGAAACTATTTATTTGTGTGCTTTCTGCACCATCATTTGACTATCTGGGGAGGTTTGAGTGTATTTCTGTGCTGGGAAAGGTAGATGGCTTGTGCATGCAGTCTCGGAGCTGATAATCCTGATGTAGCCTGTAGTGCCACAGGGAAATGTTTTTTCACTATTACTATTGAGTAACACAATATAGTGGCAATTAAAATAAATCATTATGTAACCCAGTACATGTGCTCACTAAGAAAACTGTGGTGGTTTCACCCTGGATGAAGGCCAGACTCCCCCCAGAGTTGCTCTATCACTCCCCTCTTAGCTGGACAGGGGAGAAAATATCTATTGAGAGGCTCTGGAGTCGAGATAAGGACAGGGAGAGATCATTCCACAATCAGTGTCACGGGCAAAACAGACTCAACACAGAAGAAAGGCAAGAAAACTCTCTAATTTATTACACTACACACACAGAAACCAGAGTTGGGTAATGAGAAATACAAACAAGCTCTTGAAACACCACCCCCTGCCCCTCCCTCTCTGCAGACTTCACTTTATTCATGATGTTTCTCCTCCCCATGATGGNTCTCTCAGTCCCAGACTGCTGCCCCCAGCCTGGTCCCCCACAGAGTCACCAGCCCCCCCAGCAAACCTGCTCCAGCCTGGGCCTCCGTCTCTCTCTCTGCCTCTTCTCTCCCTCCAGGGGCTGCAGGTGCTGCCAGGGCCTTGCTCCAATGTAGGTCACAGATTCTTCCCTATTCCTCCCCCTGCTCCATGGTGGGCTCCTGCCTGGCCCAGGTACCTCTCCATGGGCTACAAGTGGGGTCTCTTCGTCCTCCATGGGCTGTGTGGGGACACCTGCTTCACCATGGTCTTCTCCACAGGCCACAGGGAATCTTCTCTCAGCACCTCCTCCTCCTCCCTTCACTGACCTTGGTGTCTGCAGAGTTTCTCCCATCTTCTCACTCCCTTCTCTGGGGGCAAAATGCAGCTGTTTGTGTTTTTCTCTCTCTAAAATGTGATTCCCAGAGGCCTGTGACCGGCGCTGATTGTCCCGGCCTTGTCAGTAACAGGGTTTGGGAGTTTGGCCTTGGGAGCCCAGCTGGGATTTGCTCTGTTGGACCTCAAAGAGGCTTCTAACTGCTTCTTAAAGACATCACATTGCAAAAACACCACAAAAGCCTATCAGGGTGCAGACATATCAGAAGTCCAGAGCAACCTGAGAAAATCAGTGGAAGTAGTCAATATATATGTGAGCTTGGTGGCATTCAAAACTGACTTTGATCCCTTTTTTTCATGGAAATAAGAAGATACAGTGTGTAAGGGAAATATCTCTGTTCAAAATGAGCCAGGATGATATTGGAGTTGCCTCAGGAGATGTATTCTGATGTCCAACATTCCTATGCTGAGCAGAGACACAAACCACAGGAGATAACCCAGCAAGGTCCATAAATGGAGTCCATGGAACTGCCTCCGCTTTTGGGGCAGAGCGTAGGAGACAGTTGCCTTACCCCAGAGGAGAGATGGGGAAAAGAAAAGTCATGTAAGAATGATTTGCATGTTTTTAATCTTGTTTAAAACTCTTGCTGAGTGTGTTAGTTTAGATGTTTTTCCCTGGGAGGCTGTTTTGCTCATGGGATTATTAATACAAGACGTCGCTGTCAATCCATCAGTTTCCCCCTCGCGCACACGAAGCTCCAATTCCTTCAAACTTGTGGAAGTGACAGAGCAATGAAAAGACAAATGAAATAAATTGATGCCTTTTAGGGGGGCAGAATCTGCAAAGAGCTGTCACGAAGCAGACAAGGCTGTATGTAGGTGCCAGATTTCAGGAGCTGTGATTCCCTGTGAAGATAAACCCATGTATCTCAGCTTCCAGCACTTGTGTTCTTTGTATTAGGAGACGACTGAGCTAATATATTTATTTTATGGTTAGTTGGTATATGGAACATGTTCTCTAATTTAGCCAGTGTGTTAGGTTAAAATATTTCTTTTCCCCAGTGCTAACTAACTTGCTCCATAGCAGCCCCATCCTTGCATTTTTTCTGATGCTACTTTTTTATTACTGGCTGGAGTGAAAACTCTGCTGAACTCTCGGCAAGAAATGTGTGTGTAGTTATTCAAATAGCCTTCAGAAGACTGTATGTCTTTTTCCTACTGACATTCAAAAGTGCTTGAATCCCAAGGGCAGTTTCAGAGCAGAAGTGGAATATATTATAATTGTAAAATCAAATAATGATGAAACCCTCCAGGAATTATTGGTTCAGCTCAGGAAAGACACTCACTCCAAGAAAGAAAGCGCCTTTTCCCCAAGATTTTTTGTTGTTTGGCTAACTTTGTAAAATGTTCAAGAGAACAAGAAGAAACCACTATGATGATGGTATGTCCAGGCAGGTGGAGAGGGACCTCAACTCTGGTCCTGGTGTGTCTGGAGCCACCAGAGACCTTGCTTTCTTTTGCCTCATCTGTAGATTTCTCAGCTTCATGTTTATTCCTGCGTAGGAGAGGGCTCACTCTGGTCCTGGATAAGCGCTTAATTTAGGGGAAAATTGCAGCAAATTAATGCTGCATCTGCCTCAGACTAGAGACTTGGTAATTGTTCCCTTTCAGTAGGGCACAAGAAACCTTGTGTGGATAAGGACTGGAGGATGGATCGGTCCAAAATGACACCCCAAAGCAGTCTTATGGGGTGGAAGGGGATGTGTGCTGGTCAGACCTCGCTCTCTGCTTGCTGTTTTTTGTTCTTAGCTCTGAATCTTCTTGGTTCATGCTGGACATAACAGCACAAGTATAAATCTTTCCAGTTTGGGATCTTAGGAACTAAGGGTAGAGCTGAGTCTTGCCTGTTTGCACTGTGATCCTCCCCCGTGGAAGCGGTGTTTTTATTTCTGATACCTCAGAGAGTAGTTATGCTGATGATTAGGAATAAT
Source organism: Heliornis fulica (assembly GCA_013399135.1). Taxonomy (NCBI): domain Eukaryota; kingdom Metazoa; phylum Chordata; class Aves; order Gruiformes; family Heliornithidae; genus Heliornis; species Heliornis fulica. Next base: position 254,553 of record VXBZ01009053.1, read on the forward strand.
CAAAATGTTTTTTTCGTGAGCCCAATTTCATTGAAAAATTACCCTTTGTTTTTTCCTAAGCAAAGCTTTCATCAAAACCTCCTTGAGATTGCCATTATTCCCAGAATTTCTGCATTGTTTTTACAGAATATGTGCCTCTTTTTTGTCAGAATGTTTTAAAATGTTTTTTAACTCACAAGTAACACAGCATTTTTACTTATCTGGCACATGTTTTTCAGCAAATAAATCAAATGGGTTTTATATTAGATAAATTGTAAGAGAAAATGGCTCCATTTAGAATCTGGCAAAATGAACATGACTTAAACATACTTGATGTGGGTTTTTCTAGTTTTAAAACTCATAGCAATTTATCATATATAGCTGTCGGGCACAGCTTTTTGCTTGCTACACACTGCCTGGCTGGGTACCAAGCCAGTAGAAATGCACCTGGTCTAGGGAAGGAACCTCTACAACTGGTGGCAGATACTTGCAAATCTTGAAAATTTTTTAGTGAGGTTTTAGGATGGGGTTTTTTTGGGGGGTAGTGGTAATTTTGGGTTTTTATGGGGTTTTGTGCGGGGTTGTTTTTGGGGGGTGTGGTGGATTTTTTTGGTTGAGATGGTGAATCGTTCTCTATACAAACTTCCTACAGATGTCTCTGAACTCCCCTGGGGTAAAGATGGTTATGATCTATATATTGAAGAATAATCACTCCTGGCAGCCTGCATCTTGCTTTCCCAACAGCCCCTCTCTCAGCGGCACTTCTGAGCAGTGCCAGCCCTGGGAGCAGGGGAAGGGCTGGGAGAGCCTCGTGTCCTGCTGGGCTCTTCTCATCTCCCCACACGGGCTGGTCTGATTGCTTTGGAGACAGCTGAGTGTTGATTGCTGTACAGGAATTAAATTAGGTGAGTTAAAAACCCATATCAATCACCGTCATGCATACTTGCATATGAAACATAGACTCAAAAGGTTTATGGTAATCAACATGGAGTGGATGATTAAGGTCCATTAAAATTCACTAGAAAAATTCTAATCCTCTCTCTCCACTTCCACCCTGGCTCTTTTCCGTGCTTGATAATTGCTGCTGACATCACTTCTCATCCCTGACAAAGTGCCCCAGTATCAAACACGTTACTGCTGGCATCACGGCAGTCCGGGCACGTGCTGAACACACACGCAAAAGCAAACGGGAAGAAAAGGTCTGAATGATTTGAGTTACAGCAGACAAAGCAGGGAAACTGTGGGAAGAATCATGCTGGAAGTGACCTATCACACTTGTTCATCCTGGGACATAGAATGAGTACAGATGATGGTCAAGTTTTAATTGCAATTAAAACTTGACCATCATCTGTATTTATCATCTCTGACTCCAGACACCCCATGGAGTGTGGTTTATTGCATCTTAGAAGTTTCTGGTGAATATGGCACCTTCCTTTTAAACATACTCCTTTTCTTCTCCCCAGTAACAGGCGACAGACCTCGAGGTAATGGCCTCAAGCTGCGCCAGGGAAAATTTAGGTTGGATATTAGGAAGAACTTCTGTACTGAGAGAGTCCTGAAGCACTGGAACAGGCTGCCCAGGGAGGGGGTTGAGTCCCCATCTCTTGAGGTGTTTAACAGACGGGGAGATGCGGTGCTTGAGGACATGGCCTAAGGGTAGACTTGGTTGCGGTAGGTTAATGGTTGGACTGGATGATCTTAGGGGTCTTTTCCAGCCTTAACAATTCTATAATTCTATGATTCTGGAGGTGAAGCAAGTCTGCTGAGGAGACCACTTCTAACTTTCTTTCTCCATATGCGTCTCCTCCACAACATGCAGAAACATCCCAGTTATTATTTCACAAGGTCGTTACAGACCTTGTTACAAGACAGTGCCTGTGACTAAATCTCCAGTGGATTGTTTGTGTTATTATTGCTGGATCTGGCTATTTCCAAACCTCCAGCCTGTCTTGCACGTGCCATTTGATAGACATCTAAATTGCTCCCAGAATTAAATCTCCATCCAGTTAATTTAACACCTGCAAAATTAATTCCTGGGCTTAGAGTCTTTTGATGAAATCAGGACACAACTGCAAGGTACTGCCTATGAGCAGACACTCGGGCTCTGATGTTTCAGAGCTGCCACCACGCCGAGGGCCCCGAGTCGGCTGGGGGCAGGGAGCACTGTTGCCTTACCTGCTGCAATACAAGCGGCAGCAGATGCTTTTCCAGCTTTTGGCTGGTTTTGATGCACCCCAGAGCAGTTGTCAGAGAGCTGAATGGGTAATGGAGTCCCAATTAAAACTTTATGTGGCCTTCTGTTATTCCCCTTCGTTATTCTTTCTGGTCATGTCAGCAGTTTGCCCTTCATGACTATGACGTTGTCAGTGCGTGATCTCCCCTTGATGACAGCACGCTGTGCCCCTGCCACTGCCACCTCTCCTGCCCTGCCTTCCCTGCCACGGCACAGGCACCTCTGGTCACACAGTGGGGTTGTGATGCTCCCGTGCCTCACTGATGTCCTCTGTTCATCACCGCATGCCCAACATACCCTTTACCTTCATCCCACCAGGGCAGCAGTTCCTGTTTTCTTCTGTGCTGGTAGAGCAGTTTTCATCAGGTCAAGTCTTGGACACTTAAATATTTTAATTCCTTCAATAAAAAGGGTGAGACAGGAGAAGATGTGCAAATGCCCCCACATACATCATCACAGACGTGTATGACAGGATGTGTAGAGAAGCTCTGTGTTAAAATGCTTTTTGAACATTGAAAAGTTACTCACATGCAAGAGAGGAGGAAAGGAGATTAGTGTGGTTCATCCCCACAGGGACAATCACTGCATCATTGTGTGCCAGTAGCCTGATTTACTCTTAAAGCTTGTGGTTGCAGGCTGCTTTTGCAGACCATCTGGCCTTTGACTCCTGGTCAGCTCCTGAGTGCATGATTGCTTTTGGTTTTCCCCTGTTACTGATCTGTAGATGATTAATACAAAGGTTAGTGTCCACGGGTTGATCCTACAAAACATGGCTAATTTGTGTGGCATTCCTGCTGACCTCAGTGCAGTCTGCCTAGGTCAGCACTGCTCCTGCTCCTTGCTTTGTAGGGTGCTCCTTGGAAATTACCGTGTTGTTGGAGTTTTAGCCTTGGAGATACTCCAAGGCTGAGTGGACACAGTCCTGGGAAACCTGTCCAAGCTTTGACAAGGGGTGGGAGGTGCAGTGGTAGGGGTCCTGCAGGAAAGCAAAAGATAGAAGGTACTCTACCCTGCTCTGGTGAGACCCCCGTCCTGCAGTGCTGCATCCAGCTCTGGAGCCCTCAGCACAAGGATAAGCCCTCTTGGAGTGGGTCCAGAGAAGCCATGAGGATAACCCAAGGGCTGGAGAAGGCTCCTGTGAACACAGGCTGAGAGAGTTTGGGGCTTGTTCAGCCAGGAGAAGAGAAGGCTCAGGGGAGACCTCTGAGCCCCTTTCAGTCCCTGAGGACTGGAAGCTGGGCAGGACTGTTTGTAAGGGCACAGAGCAATAGGACGAGGGGTGATGGTTTAAACTACAGCAGGGCAGTGTTAGATGGGACATTAGGAAGAGGTTCTTCACTCTGAGGGTGGTGAGACACTGGTACAGGTTGCCCAGAGAGGTGGTGGAGGCCCCATCCCTGAAGACATTCAAGGTCAGGCTTGATGAAGTTCTGAGCAACCTGGTCTAGTGAAGATGTCCCTGCTCACTGCAGGGGTTGGACTAGATGGCCTTTGAAGGTCCCTTCCCATGTAATGCATTTGGTGATTCTGTGATACTGGCCAAGGCCAGGTTTGGGCACAGGTTTCAGGAGGACTGTATGGGCTCCCATGTTTCTGCAAAACTTGCCAGCACTTGCACAGGCAGTGGGGCAATCTGGAGTAGCTGCTTCTCACATCAGTGTTATCTACCTGGGCTGAAACTCTCATGACACGTGCCATGCCCAGAGCCACAAAGGCTGCCACCCCTGTCCACCACAACCTCATTGAGGCTTGGTCAGAAGTAAATTAGGGTTTTCCTAGCTCCCTGTGGTTACAGCAAATGTAAAAGTGGTGATTTGTGGTAAATCTGACCAGGAGTCGGGTCTGGCTGTAACGGCACAGTAAATACCGCTGCTACACAGCAGCCCACAGCCTTCAGCCTCACAGGCTTTTTTCTTTTGTTCTCATTTTGCACATGGCCAGTTCCCCTCATCTGGGGCACAGCAACTGATTTTTGTTTGCAGATGCTGCAGTGAACCTGGCTGGCAGGTACAGCTGTACCACAGGCAGGTAGAAAGTGCCAGCCCACATGGAGGCGTGCTGGTAAGGGCATGACTTCGTGGCCAAGGGGTTCTATTCTCCACTTGAAATGAAGATGCAAATTTCTGACAGTAACCTGGAAAATGCTGGCTGTGATACTATTTGTTGGATGTCATGTGTAAACAGTTTCTCAAGTTTTGCAGGGTGCATGGATGAACAAGTGTCTCAGGTGTCTCCTGACTCCATCCAGGGCTGGTGCTCTGGCCATGCTTACTCTAGATTAGTCACAGGCAGGGGATCCATCCCTTAACCCCAAGGGCTGCAGTGAGGAGTGATGTGACTTGTAACCACCTGAGTGGTGGAGTGTTAAATCACAGAATCAGAGTATTGGGGTTGGACTTCTGGAGATCATCTAGTCCAACCCCTGCAGAGCAGGGTCACCACGAGCAGGCTTCACAGGAACACGTTTAGGAAGTTCTGAATGTCTCTAGAGATTGAAACTCCCCAACCTCTCTGTGCAGCCTGTCCCAGGACTCTGCCACCCTCCCAGGAAAGAAGTTTCTCCTCATGTTTAGGTGGAACCTCCTCTAGTCCAGGGTGTGCCCATCTCCTCTTGTCCTGTCCCTGGGCACCTCTGAACAAAGACTGACCCATCCTCCTGACCCCACTCTAAAGGACTTGTATGTATTTATAAGATGCCCCTTCAGTCTTCTCTTCTTGGGGCCAAAAAGCCAATGGAGCTGTTTGGTAGCATACCCAGAGGAAGTGGGACGCAGCTCTGGAGGATCCCTCTTTGTCAGCAGGTCCTGCTGTTATCCCAGTGGATGCACTGCCTGCTCATCATATTTAAATACAAAACCCAAGCAAGTGTAGTAATCACATCCAAAATAATGACTGCCAAAGGAAATATGATATGGAAGTCCATTGAGAAGACATACCTATAACTGGGGATAAATAAAATACTTGATTATGAGAACTCTGATTCTGCGTGTTTGCATCTGAAAACCTGCAGCCAGTGGTCAAAGCCTCTACTTGCTACAGGGGTGGAAGCATTTCTTGTCAGCAATGCCAAAGAGCAGAAAGAAGGTACAGCTAATAGGAAGCAGGAGCCTATACCAAGAGAGCCATACATCTGAAGTGGACAGTAACTGAAATGGACGTTGGAAGTGGAAAGCCTTAATGCTGGAGATGGGCTTATGCCTTAACGTGTGGAATCTGATGTCAGAATCTCTTGAACTGCTGGATCATTGTGATAGAAGAGAAGTTAATGTAGGTGTTGATTGAAAATACTCCACAGTAGCAAAAAGTGAGGGCATTTGCTGTCAAGGTGTTTTAAGCCAATTGCATTATATTTACTAAATTGGAGGATCTTTTGGGCATAATGACAATTCAATTGAATTTGAAGAGGCAGTAATATTAGATCTCAATCTGCAGGTCATCGTGGGTGGCTGGATGATGAAGTCTCATTCACTTTTAGTACGAACAAGACATTTACAGACTTTCAGATCTGACTTAAAATATCACTGACAATAAAAAGGTCACATTCTTTCAATATGATAAACTCAGTGATTCATAAGTCTCTCTTCTCTCTCAAATGGGGTGAGGTACCTAAGCTGAAAGTATTTCCTGTGTTCTGACCTAGAAAACCTGGTTTTCAGTAACTAGCGATGGGTAACCACCCTTAGTCAAGGGTAGGCACAATTTTAAGAGGTAATGGGGTCACATTTGGAAAGTGAGAACATCCTGGTGGGCACCTGTAAGCTGACAAAAGACTGCATCAGGGTGTGCACCCCCCATCAGAAATCAGTCTGTGAGACACCCGTCATGTAGCATAATCCCACGAGCAGATGCTGTCTAAGTAATTAGCTCTGCTGCTAGATGAAAGGCCCATGCTGAATCGTGCTAAGATTGCCTGTGTCTTCATGGCAATAGCTGAAATATAGCAGTGCAAAAGCTGAAGCTTGAGCTATTGCCTTGGAAAGTTGTTTCCATGCAGCTCAGGAGAAAAGTAAATCAGTTAATGGCTTTAATTAGCAATCTTTTCATGTCTTCCCCTCACTACGTGCAAGGAGCTTTGCAGAGATGGTGCTTTTCCCTCTGCACAGATTGCAAAGGTTGGCTGCCCTGGGTTTTGCCTCCAGCAATGGCAGTGGCATTCAAACCTCCTCTCTCTCGCTATGAGACACCATATGATGGACATTAGCAGCCTTTTTTTCTGGTCAAAATGGCCTGGAGGATTCATTTTAAGTACCTTCTCCTGTCTGGTCCATAGAACCCATGTGACAGAGCCTGTACCTGGACACAGTTATTGTAACTGCACTCATTTCTCTCATTTCCCTCATTCCATTTCTCCTTGGGCTACTTGGGGAATAAGTCCAAGTGCAGCACATTTTATTTCTTGAAGACTATGCAGCAAGCAGGATTTTAACATCTCCTGGAGCACTGTCTCGGTGTAATAAGGTATCAAGGGAGCATAACTTCTGAAATCCCAGTAACTCATTTTATCAGAGAGACAGAACTTGTGGTCGCTTTTAGGATATGATCACATCAATGAGATAAATTTTTAATTAAATTACAACGATTCCTGGTTTTGATAGTCCCTGCAGTTTTCACAGTTCCTGTAAACAGAGCACAAAGGATCTGAGCAGGTTTTAGATTCTGAGGAGTGTGGGGTTATTGCCCCCAACATCCATGGCAGCCGGGATTGCAGAGGAGGGATGACAGGCTGCAGCCTCAGCAGGCAGTGGAAATGTGGTGGCCTTGGGTTGGAAATGGCTGATGAATGAGGTCATCTTCTTGGTGATCACTCAAAAACTCCTGTTGCAAACTCGCTGAAGTGCCACCTGCTAAAGACTCGAGCAGCTCGTCGGTGTGCTCGTCAGCCCTGGAATGACGGAGTGCTTTGGGTGCAGGGGAGCTGGGGGGAACTAGATCCATACTAGTTCATCACCTCAGTCTGGAGGAGGTCAGGCAGCTTGATCCCCACGGAGATGCCAGCAACATAGCTGGTTCATCTCTGTCACATAACCCAAGCCGTCACTGCTTTGACAGCATCACAGGGAAACTCCTTCCTGCAGAGAGGACCCTGTCCCAAAGCTCTGGATCAGTGTGTTGAGTCAAGCCCAGGAAACCTTGTTTCTTTCTCAGTCCCTCACCCCTTCCTGCATTTGCCAGCCCATCTGCATTCCTTCCCCCTGAGCCTCTGCTGTCCGAAATTGGTCTTGCTCGTGCTTATCAGTTTTCCTTGCATCAAGGGCTTTTAGCACAAGCAGCATGGTTTTAATGCTGGCCATGTGCATCCTCCTTCCCCATCTGCTTTTTAATTGCATCCGAAATACTTAAGAGCAAAAATCTTCCCTAATGAAATTAGAGATGATAGTCCCCAGGAGGAGAGAGGAATGGGGCACCCCCTCCCCATATATTGTTCAGTCGCCTGTGGGGTGCACAATTAGAAATTATTGCAAGTATGTGTGTACACATTAGTATTATTAATAACTTTTGGCAGAGTTACAGAGCATCACAGGTTACTTAGAATGTGAAGAGATGCTGTGGTCTTGCCTATTGAAAAGCAAATTATCCTCTGTTGAAACCCTTTGTACACCTCAACCACACTGTGCATTGCGAAGGATGCTACAAGCCATCGTTCTGAAGGTCTCAGGGGGATTACATGAAAGGGAGAAACTGTGAGACACCGCAGACATTGCACACACCAGACCTTCTGCCATGGTTGTGCTCTCACAATTTCTGGGCCAAACCTTTGCCATGATCAGAAGGTGCAATGCCAGCATTCATTGTTTTCTGGGAGGCAGAGGAGGGATTTGCTACCTTGCTTTGTTCCAAAGGAAACACCCCGAGAGCATTTATTCCTTTTTCCAATCTGTCATTTTACCAGGAAACACCAGGTTGTTGGGGAGAAAATGGTTTCCTGTTTGCAATTTCGATTTTGTTCCCCCCCTCCCACCCTTGCTCTTGAGGGCAAGCACTGCATCTTGGATTTTGCTTAAAGCCAGCTCTGTGGAGATCAATACATTGCTGTAACATGTGTAAAATCATTTCAGATAAATAAAGCAATGCAGGCACACGTTTTTCCTCCTACTCTAATGCCTACCTTAGTCTCGGCCATAAGCTCCCCCATGAGAAGACCTGCCCCATCCTCCTCCAGTTGTCACTGAAAAGTATTTAGCTGTTTCACTTTGGTGTTTGGGTGCTTTATCCTACTGCTTTGGCTGAGATTTCTTCTATCTTTGATTTATTGTTGTGTGCATGTAGAGTTCTGTGTGAAGTAAGTAGTTCTCAGAAGGACTGCCAAGCAGGGAAGCAGTCTCAGATAATAATAAAAGTCATAACAACAACCTCCTTCCCAAACTCAAGCTATTATTTTCTTGCAGACATGATGAAAATGCAAAATCATCTTATTAGCTAAGCATTCAGTCCTGATTTCATGATTTTATGTTTGGCTTTTATATATATAATATCCATTTTTCCACTTTTGTAACACCCAACAAAAAGTCATTTCACAAACCACTTCTATTTTGTTTTTGCCTATTTCTAGTCCCATCAAACTCAGCAACAAAACAGCTGGCAGTTCAGATGCAAGTGTGATTGCAGCCTAATGTGGTATATTTAGCGAATTTCAGACCTACCACACAGCATTTGAGGTAGTAACTAAATCTGGTGTTGAGATGTTGCCTCTGGCTGACCAAAGGTATTTGCTGCCGAAGTGAAATAAGCTGGTTTCCTCTTTTCCTTTGCAGTGGGAAAGTTGGACTTTTAGTCAGAAGTATTAGGTAGCACATTTTCAAAGTGGAATTGTTGTGGAATCCCATAAACTTTGAGACTTTTTGACGAAAGTGATGGCTCGGGCTGGATTCTCATTCAAAATAATGCAATGTGACAAGCTGATGAGTTCACATCAGTGATCTGTATTAGCCATTCAGGGGAGGCAAATGATCCAAACTCCTATGGATAATTAGACAGAAGGGAGCAGATAGTGTCAGGTTTTCCTCTCAGTTGTCAACAATGTAAATAATTTCCAACAGCCATTAAGATGATTTTCACTCCTTTCATCAGGAAAAGGACACAGTTCTCAAAAAAGAAAAAAAAAAAGTACACTGGGCTCAAAAGCTCCAGGATTCAATTAAAATCTAAAATGTAGTTTGAAGTACTGAAAATATCTCAATTAAATCCACATGTTCTCTCAAAGTCAAGGCTTGGCTTCTTGGCCTGTCAAAATAGCAGATTTCTTAAATAGCACAGTTACGTGAAAGGCTGCTCTGGGCTTGCATCTGCTGGGATCAGCCTTCTTTGTGTGAAAATTGCTGCTCAAAATGATGCATGGCTTTGCATGACTGGTGACACGGTGTGGTGGTTTCTGTTTCTGCAACAGCCTGCACAACATGTCTGTGCTGCTGTGACACCAAATATTCCTCCACACACTGGTGACTCTGTAGTGTTCCCATGGCAGATGTCCATCTGGATGGAGCAGGAAGGCCACATGTCTATATGAAACAGCTACAAACTTAGATCAGCTTTTTCAGGACTAGACTTACCTTCTCTAGGGCCAGTAGTGGCTTCTTCAAGTTTCTTCTTGAAGTTTCAACATGCAAGATGATATCCAAATGCAATTTTTGGGGCACTTGGCAAAATCTGTCACAGCAGATATTAAACTAGGCAAGCTGAGAGATCAGTTAGTCTTGCAAGAAGTTGAGCTAGAGCCAGTCCTTGTCCTCTTGAAACTAGCAGTGCTCTTGGAGTAGAGCTCATTCTACACGATGTGCATGCATACTTCCCTTGTACTCATGTGCTGGAGAAGGTGGGAATCCTGACTCCTAATTCACTGTGTATGTTAGATCATGGTTATAATTGCCTACTGGTGCTGTACCTATTTCCATTTAGCTGATGTACAGATTCTTGAGATACATTTGGTATCAGCTTTTCCTTAAGTGGTGAATCACACTGATGCCATGTTGAGTATTAATAAACACTCGCCTGTGTTAGGAAGACGAGGGTAGAGGAGACCAATGTTTTTACAGCTTAAAAAGCCTGATTAGAATTCCAGCTGCAAGAGCAAGTGTTGGAGAAAGGGAGCTACTTGCATGTCTAGACACAGTATTGAGAAAGGGATGCAGGACACTGGCATGGGCAAATTTTTGGTGGAGGTTTTAGAGAAGCATTTAAGCTGCTGCTGAACATAGGTGGAACTGGACTGTGGGCCTTTTCATGCCAACTCAGTTTTTTTCCTCCAGGTTTTCCACAAGCCAGTGAACATGTTGTCTCTAGGGTGATGGTGGCTTGTTTGCCTGATTTCCCTATCTGTAGGCACTTGCTGGTGGTTTCTGTAGTGAGACACTTTTGGTTACTCCCTTGTTGTAGTGTACAGGAGCTTAGTTTAGTAGCAAGACTGCAGGCAAAGTGGATTCATACATCATGATGTCTGGTCTAGGTCTGTGGTTAATGCTGTCCCAGGATCTGCAGAGCAGTGAAGAGGGTTTCTGCTGTTCTTCTGTAGTTTGCATGGACCTTTATCATTCTGAAAGCAGCAGCAATGAACCTGTGAGACTTAAGAGAGTATCAGGGTATTTATCAATTTACTCCTGTTTCTCCAGTAAGTGTTGGCAGAGATTTCTGCTTCAGGGCTGCTTGGACTCTTGTAACACCCCAAGAACAAGACAAAGGTTTTGATGCAATGTCTCAGTTGGAAGCTTGCAGTCAACTTGGAGAGATCTCAGGATACAGACAGACATTGGTAGCTACCACCACTTTTTTACCTTATATGCTGTAATGGATCAGCCAAGGTGACAAGGGCCTGCTATGAGGGACACAGACCAACTTTTCCCCAGTGGCATTTAACACCTGTTGACACTCTTGTCCCTTGGCTTTGTTTCAAGAACTGTTGCCATCCTGTGTCAACCCAAAAATTGTTCTGAGCACTACACATCAAGTAAGAACACTTCATACTCTCCAGTATTTACTTGCAGTTTGACAAGGGTGGTTCTCAACTATCTTTTTGATGTATGCTGAGGGGTCTTTCATAGTAAAGACAGCTAAAAGATGAAGCTGCTGGCATTGGAGGCTCCTCAAGGCAGTAGATGATGAGCTGTGTGTTTGAACAGAGCTTGAACAGCCTCATAGCTGTCATTGAGTTGGACATGATGTTGCTTGGATACGGACCTGAGAGTTTGCACAGAGGCACCAAGGCAGGTGCTGGGCCTGGATCTTTCATGTAGAGGTGCTTCTGCCCCTAGCAGAAGAGAAGCAGTCCCATTTCACATGTGACACCTTGTTGCCACAGTTTGCCATCCTGATGGCTTCACTGTCATCTCAGAACCCTGGGAATGATGTTAAGGAAAGCACATGTGATAGGCTGAATGATCGACACTGCTGGGTGTGTGGCCATGCCAGCTGGAGCATTTGCTATTGCAAGCTACATGCAGAGAATGGGTCCATAGTGCAGGTCAGGATGTGGAAAGCAAGGCCAGTAGAAGAAAAATGCTTTACTTGTTGCTCACTATCCAGTACCCACCTTCTGTGACAAAAATAAGCAAACTCTGAGTGATGCCCAACCTTTTCCATATTGGGTGTCTTTGGAGCTCTGAGCTGGCTGTTACCACTCCAGAACGAGATTTTCAAGTTATTTATAATGGATAGATCCATGAGAATGTCAGCACAACCCTCAGCAGCAGTCATAACAGCAAGTAGAAAGCTAGAAAAGTTTCAGAGAGGAATAGGAAAAGAAACAGTACATCATTGCACTGGTGTGAATCTGTGGTTTGCTTCTTGGATGTTGTTGGGTAACCACATTTCAGAAGCGAGATGGTGGGATGGGAGAACTTACAGAGAAGGGCAAGGAAAAAGGTCACAAATTCCAGAAGGTGACAAGGTGACTTCTCAAACTGGAAAAGGGGTTTTCAGGTAGGAAAAAAGATAACGAGGGGGGGTGGGGAGTGGGGGGGAAGATATGTTTGAAGCCTGGAAAACAATGAATGGTTCTGAGAAGGGTGAAAATGAAATGATAGAACACAGTTTAAGAACAAGTGAAAGGAGAGGATTTCTCCTGCAAGGTGTGAAATTCTTTGACAACAAATTACAGGACTTCCAAAAATAACTTGGCAGATTATTCAGCCATGTCTCCCTTCTTCCATCTAGCAATAAGGGTGAGATTCTCTCCTGACATCTACTTTTGACCTGTCCATACACAGAGACATGTCCATCCATAGATTATTGCATCCACATGAAGGAGAGCTTCTTCCCAAATAAAGAGGTGACAGATTAGGGAAGCAAAAAACCAAGCACTATTGTGTTGGGGCAATACTATCTCTGGGACTGATGGTCTGTCCTGAATAGCAGTTTTTAACCATAAACCAAAAAGCAGAACTTCTGACTGGGGTCAGGACTCCAGTACAGTATTTCTACTCTATCTACCAAATCCTTTGATATCTCTATTTCCTTTTTGCAAAGTGTTGTGAGATAGCTAAATAACAGCTGTGATATACCATTACCCTGAGTTTCAGCAACCCACACCACACAGTTCCCACCACCATCAATGGAGAAGGTGACCACGTCCATTCTCTGAAAGCCAACGTGTCAGCTCCTCACCTTTCAGTAGTCAGTATTTCCTATTCCAGCATTCAGTACTTTGTAAGGAATTTCTTGTGACCTCTAAACCCTACAGTTGGCCTACTATGGCACTGGAGCAATGGATTGCACTATTAGCATCTAAATGTGGGGTAGAAAAACCCACCCAGCATCAACAGAAAACTCTGATTTCTGCAGTCACTTTTAGCTTTTATTCCATAAGTTACCAATGAGGCTGCTGATGTCCAAGCATTCCTTATGCCTTTTGTTCTGTAGCTTAGCAAAGTCTGCATCTTCCTGGCTAACTGCCACAGACCGCCGATCCGGAACAAGTCTCTGCCAAGGCTGAGGCGAAAAGAAGAAGTGGGATATCATTAAGGGTGTGAGGGAGGGATTTACTGATGGTTGTGGTTGCTGTGCTTGCTGCTCCTAAGGAACTACAGCACCAGCCTCAGCACAGCTACATGTGGACCACAACCATGAGCTGGGCTGGTGGCCCCTGGAGACAGCTCTGCATTAATCTGTGGGACACTTTCCTGTGTGTTGTTGGTGTTTCCCAGCGGATGGTGAGCCCATGGTTCTCAGGAGCCTGCAGAGCTTTGGTGACCACTCAGCAGTTCTCAACTGGGATAATCATCAGCATTGGGATCTCATACTCCAGCAACACAGACAGGCACAGTCCTGATCCCTCCTGTGCTGTTTTCTACAGTAACATGTAGCTCTACCCACTAAGTAAAAGAAAAGTCTGCAAAGCTGAATTTCATCTGCAGGCTGCAAATCACACATTTCACAGCCAAGAGCCATTCTTACAGCTGAACAGATTGGTGATGGCTCCTACTACTGGCAATAAAGATAACATGAAAAGTTTGTGCCAAGAGATTTGTTTGTAGAGCAGGGGACTACAGTTCCGTGCCCAGATCTGTAGGTGACCCTGAAGTAGTTAAATCCAAAATCTGAGTTTCTTTTCTTTTTTGAAGCCTTCAACGAGGACTGTGTTTGCTTAAATTAAAGCTACCAAGCTGTGAGAGGACTAATGAGAAAATGGGCACCAGCCTTATTTGGAGATGACCACAATGACCTCACATCATCTTGCTCCTCAGAACATGGAGACTGTGAAGGCTGCCTTGAAAAGCTCTCTTTTCTAAGAGAGAAATCTTTCAGTCTAGTCTGGCTAGCTCTTTAATTCTTCACTCTCTATTTATTGATTTGAGGTAGGGGTTAGCAGGCACAATGACAACCCTTCAGCTGAAAAGTTTCAGTTGACAGTGGACCTGGCTCCCCAGTGCAGAGCAGGCTACGCAGCACTGCTCAACCAGTTGACAATTGGTTGTAGCTTGGCAGAAGCATCCTCAGTATTGGCTGCTTTGTTGCTGCAGGTGGAGCCCTTTGAAGAGCCTGAAGCACTTCTAATTAAACTCAACAAGAATGACTTTTATACTCTCAAGACTCCTGACCTCTCTCTCTCTCTCTGCACTTTTTTTGAACTGGCAACTGATAAAAGGGAATAAGAAATGTGTTACAGGCCAGTCATGTGCCCAGGAGAAAGTCCCCCTTGTTCCAAGGGCTCTTCAGGAGTGAAGTTGTGATGGGTGCAACACCACATTAGCACATACATGTGGGGAGTGGAACAAGAAAGACGATTACCTGGCTCACATGAAAAGATTTCAAGGGCCTTATTGTGATCTGAATCACCAGCAGCTTAGCAGCATGAATATGATTTAAAAAACATGAAAGTGGCAGTTGCTTAAACTTCTATTGAAAACATGTGCCAGATGTCACGCGCTTGACTCACGTTGCGACCAGGGAGAAGGCAGTTCACACTCAACACATCTGCAGTAAATGCCAAGGCCTGGGAAGAGAGGGGGCGGTGAAGGATGCACAAGTTCAAGCCAGCTCTGAAAGCACCCATGCTCTCTCAGGCTACCAAGAAAGAGCTGCTGGGTGTCTTCTAGCAGTGAAGGCAGTGGGTCCTCCTGGATCCAGAGGCTTTGGTTTCTGCAGAGCTCCTGGTGGGCTATGATGCAGTACATCACAGGGAAAGAGGAGTAAAATTTTCAGGCAGTGTGATTTTGGTGTGATCCCATCAAAATGATGGATTGCAAGGAGGGTTTGAAAGAAAACTTTTTTTTCATTTGGGTTTGCTCCTTGTAGATCCTGGTTTTGGTGAGCATGAGGAGGGCCTGTTGCCTCATTCAGTAAGACCTCACTGTGGTGTGTTTGAAAGCAGCTTTATGCATCTGTATTTGCTCCCTGTCTGTGGGAATACTCCAGTCTGGGATCACAACCACATCCACTGACTTCTGTCATGGGCCCAAGTCATGAAGCTTGAGAGTAACTTGCAAGAATTAAGAAACAATGAAAACAGTCAACAGCCTAAACAGTTGGATTACTTTAAAATCAGGATACTTCCAGAAAGGCCAAAGCTACATGGATGACTAACACATGACAAATTATTTTTTTATGTCTGGTGACAACCAGAAGACTCAGAAAACCACCCTCTGCTAAAAAGTCCTTTATTCCTAAAAACCATTTCTCACCTGTAAGATTATTTCAGATATGTTTTCACAAAGCCGCATGACTTGTAATTAGCTAACACACAACAAACTATTAAAAAGCAATTAGCTCAAGGAAATTTATCTAAGCTGTTTGCAGGGCTGATCCAAGGTGTGATAGAATTTTCTTGATGGAGGCATGTCCTATGTACATAGCCTGACAGGGATCAGTCCCTGAATTTTTATAAAACCCTCAGGACTCCCCATGCCCCTGTTACTTTTAGGAACCTTCATTAGCAGCTGACAGTAACACCTCTCCCTGGGGATGCTCTTTCCTATCTCTTCGATGGCACTTTTGCTTTTGCTCTTCATAGGCTCTAAAAGAAGCAGATTCCTCTTTGCTCTCCTAGGTTCTGAGCAGCTCATTTATACCCATTCCTTTATTAATTGACATCATGTATTAAGTAGAAATTGGGTTTTATTCCTTTTTACTGCATATTATGTTGACTTGTCAACTCTAATAACTTCTCTCCTCCCAGTATAATTTGAGAATTATGCATGAATACTGCAAACTACTTAGAATTATATTTTACAATGCCTGCCTTTTAATTATATGCAGTTATGATGTATATGTATATGTATACAGGCATATATGCACGCACTCAGAGCAACAGGCCGTGCAGTTGCCGTGGGGCTCATCTCTGAGCTCAGTGACTCGGCAGCAGAAAGCTCACCGGGAGAACTCACTTCCCTGTAGCTCTTCTCATCTATTCCCATGGAGAATTAGCAACGTCAAACTTCTCCAAACAGAGTATGCAGGGGAAAAAAAATGTTTAATATGGAAGATGGTGGAGTCTGTTATGAACTTATACTACTTATATGTGAATATTATTCAATCAGCCCCGATGGCAAAACAAAAAAGAAAAAAAGCAAGCACAGATGAA
This sequence comes from Heliornis fulica, assembly GCA_013399135.1. NCBI lineage: Eukaryota > Metazoa > Chordata > Aves > Gruiformes > Heliornithidae > Heliornis > Heliornis fulica. Next base: position 270,773 of record VXBZ01009053.1, read on the forward strand.
AAAAAAAACAAAAAAAGAGGATGGATGATGTTGACAAATCTGCAGCCCAGAGTGTAACCTTGCTGTTGAAATGGTCTCCATTAGCTAAATCTCCTGTGTGGCCTTTGGAAGCAGCTGTGTAGTCAGGAAGACAAAGTGCAATTATTTTGTTTCAAATGAAAATTAACTCTGTTTTCCCTGGCCAAGGCAAGTGCTGCTGCCTGCAGCCTGTCTCCATGGGGTGAAGGGTCCCAGTCTCTCTGCTGCTGGTCCCTTTGCATAAAAGCCTTACAAAAAGAGTATCTCTACCAACAAGTGTATCTATAACAGAACAATAGTCCTCTGCTCAGGAAGGACTGGCCCTTTGTTCATTTTCACCTTAGTCTAAAGCATGAGAGACTTGTTCATACAACCTGACCAGTATTAGTGGCACACAAATGTGGGCACCTTTTCTGAAGAAGCCACATTTCCTTTTACTGGAAAAAAATACATCAGTGGAAAGTGAACCATTTTGATGCCCAAAGTAGAGGGAGGTATGACAGAGTCTTCTCATCTCACCTGTCTGATAAAATCCAGGTGCATTTGACATACTCAGGTATTGGACAAATATTTCAGCCTGACTTCCAGTGACAGCAAGATTGTGAACAGCCACCAGTGGGGGTCTGCAGAGCTATAGGGGACCCAGTTACCAAAGAGCAGCAGCTCTTGGTACTTTTTCAAATGTTTCCTTTTGGTTTTCTTTACACACTTTCCATGAATTCAGAAGTTGTGAAATGAATGCTTCAGGGCAGCAAAGGATGAGGTAGCCCAAGAAATTACTGCGGGACCACAAAGCGCATAGAGCAGGAGCACCCCAAGGGCAGCAAGCCGTGGCCTCGCCAGCCCTCGCTGGGGCTGTGCCAGAGAGGCAGGAATAAGGTCACAAAATGAGCCAGTCCAAAATTTAGCCAGATATGGATTTGTGTCTCCTGAGGTGTTTCAAAGCAATATCACACGGATGAAGCGCTCCAAGAAAAGCATCAGAGATGACAGGCTGATGGGAGTCAATCAGCTGGAACAGCTGGCCAGGGACCACAGCTTTCCTGCAGGGAAAAGCGGCTTTTTGAAGCATCTTTTGATGAGAAGTGAAAACAAAAAATTTGAAATGTGAGGTTCTACAAGCCCTGGCACCAGCAGCACCATGAGCTGTGGGGGCAGCCTGTGGGTGACATGGGTGTCAGGGTGGCCCTACCATGCACCACAAACACTGATGAGATCCTCTAGATGGATAGTCAACCAGCCCAGTGGTACTGCTTCATCCCCTCCAGTATTTCCTCAGCTGAAGAACCTCATGCATACCTTTTCCACCAGGAAAACAGGGAGGTTTTCTGTTCTTACAGAACATTTTGGTGTGTTTTCAGCAGGGTTCAACCTCTGCAGAGGAGCCCCCAGGGCATGGGGAAGCTTTAAACTCACAAAAGCATCTACGTTAAAGGGTGCAGAGAACTTTGACCTTGCTGGCAGTGCCCATGCCTGTCAATGGCTATATATGCAACCTCTATATGCACTGCAGTCTTGACCTGATTTGCTTATCTCCCAGCTGTGCTGGGAGAGCCATGTCTGCTGTGCACCACTGTCCCCAGTTGGTGTCTCTGGAGGCTACTGCTGTGCAAATAAACAGCAGCAGTGACAGGGACATGCGTGGCATTGATTTGCAGTGAGATTAACTCACCCCAGCTGGCCAGCCAGCGGCTTGTCACATGTTTGAAATGTAAATGTCACTTTCATGCTTTCCCCAAACATGGGCTGGCAGTGTCCGGCAGTGGGAGACACGGGACACGCAGGTCTGAAGCAGCCAAGGGCTCACAGACTTCAGCTCAGAGCACTGGGGCTCTGCCCAGCTGTTCCCCCAGATGTTTTCACTCTGTTCCATAATGCAGCAGTATTATTTGGGGTCAGTTATTTGGGCTTTTGCTTTCCCTATAGAAAGCACTGGGGTAGCCTTCAAAATTAGCAATGTAATCAGTCCAAGATTCTCTTGCAAAGTGGGAAGAGGTCACAGGAGATAAAATGGGGGAGTCAGGGATCAGTCATAAAAAAAAAAGACGTAAAATTACCTGCCTTTGAAACTTTACCTGACTTTGAAAGCTTAAAACAAAAACTTGCTGGGACCTTCCTCTGTGAGGGCTGTCAGGAAAGTGTGTGAAACTCTCCCACATGATCTGCCTGATCATGGCATTTTCCTCAGGGAAAGAGAGTGAAATTTGGATGGCTGCTTTCAAGTATAGTGTGAAATGAGTAGCCTTGTGTATTCTTTAGCTTCTTGTTAGCTCGAATCTTGCATGTTTGTACTTCTGGTACTGAAGGATGAATGTCATTGTCCTGGTTCTCCAGATGAGCTTGGCTACCCAGAACATTAGTTTGGCTCGTTGGGTAGGGGGCTATTCAACAAAAAACCACAAATTTGCTTCTGGTCCACTGATAGTCATGTGAGAAATGTTAGCTTCTAGAATTTAATCAATGTGAAATTGCTTCCCTGATCTTTGACTGCATGGTGTTACTGGGTGTTGTCACAAGTGGAAGGCTGAGCATGTGCTTGTCCCGAGGAAACCTGCCAGCACAGACTACATAAATGTGCAAGGGTAACTGTAGCCTGAATGTGCTGAGAATGGGTGCTGGGCAACTGCCTCAAGCATTTTTGGTATTGAATGAACCCTTCAGTTAAGAACCTGATATGGATAGGTCAGTGCAAAGCAGAGCAGCCCCAGTGTGGTGGTATAAAAGTCCTGATGTCCATATGACGACAGGTATTTTGGCAACAGGTGATGCTCTGCTTTCAGAAGGACACAATTGCATTTGTGGGAAGGAATGTCTTTTTGTCTGATTGTTTGGGCTTTTGAACAGAGGCAGTTAACAGGCTGCAAACACCATGCCTCCAGAGGATGATCCTCACCCAACAGGCAGATTTTGACCTGGAAATGCATTTGTCTATGAGCAAGCCCATCCCTAACCCAGCAATTGTCTGGGCAGAAGTACTTGGGTAGCTGCATCTTACACATTCCAATGGAGTGGAACATATCAATAACTGAGAAACCTCTCTCCTTTTTTCATCTCCACTGAATGGGGGGTCAGGCAGAAGTGGGGTTCAGTTAAGTTCCCTAAAGTTTTAAGAAGTTGTGCCCAGGAGCACAGTGAAACCTGAGAGTGCTGCTGGGCTGCACAAGAGGCTCCCAGTGTGGGTTGAAAGTCTGAGCTGACACTGGCTACACCAGTTCTAGGTAATACAAAATATTTTTGCCTGGAACCATGCAACAGATGGGCTTCTCCAGACTCACAGAGGTGGCTGGCCACAAACCTTTCATTTCACACCCTCTGTGCAGGGAGTTTTCTTGCAGTGGGGGCCCTGCACACCTCCTCAAGCAGGCAGCAGCTCTCTCCCCATCCAAAAATCCCTTTCCACAGTACTCTGGACATAATTTCTTACAGCTACCTGTGTTCAGGCATCTCCTGTTAACAGGCTGTCCTAAGGAAAAAGGGGGAAAAGGGTTTTCTGGAGCTGGTGGTGAAGCTTGACCTTGGACAAGGAAGGGAGCAGCACCTGCACAGTCCTTTCTAAAAGGCACGTCTGCTGTCAGGCAGAGAAGGTGTCTCAGCTCTAAGAGCTGTGAGAGTTTCATTAGGGCTGACCAAATCACCCTGAAGGGTTATTCATAAGGCAGCAAGATTTGCATTCATTAAGACAAACAAGCAGAGTTCAAGATAAATCCTAGGACAAGTTCAACCACTCCTCTCATGCAGAAAGATGAGTGTTTGCAGCCTGTGTGTGTCAAGATGCCAAATACCCTAGGAGACACCAGCAATCCCATTTGACTACTGCACTTGATCAGACATTTTGTCCTGTGTAAATTGAGCTGTAAAGATGTTCGAAGGTCAGGACTGAATGACAGGCATAAGGGCATCCTTGCTTTACAAGCCACAGCCTGGACCCTCCTGCCTCTGAGAGTTGCAATATCGATTTCAGTCTCTCTGTTTTGTTATCCATTTCTTTTAGAGTTTGTTGCCTTTTCCTTTAGAACAAGGAGGCTCTTCCCTAGCAGACAGGATGGAGTCACAATGCTGCAGTTGATTCAAGGCTCGTGGGCAAATGATAAACATTGAGCAACATATGCAAAGAAACAGAATTCAAGGACTAATGAAACCATGAAGCCTTTGAGGCAAAAGTCCACCCCAAAGCTTGTAGTGTTGCTGGTGTCCCTCATGTCAGACCTTTTCTTCCAGGGATTAAATCAGTCAAATAAGAAGATGCCATTTTTCATGCTCCCTGCCCAGGGTGAGTGTCTGCAGTCAGCTCGTGAGTCAGCCTGCCAGGTCTATGCTGGAAGCAAAGACCAGCTGCAGCTTTCCCTCTCACTGTTAGGCCGCCAATTAATGAAGTTTTAATGAAATCAGGGTTTAGAAAAGAGACAGAGTTTTCATGGATCAGTGACATTTTCTATTAGAAAAAAAAAAACCCAAACAAATCCTGATCAAGCTGCTGAAGACGCATGTCCTTCTTCAGAGCCAAAACAGAAGCTGATGGCTCCAAGGGTGGGAACAGCTTGATCATATTGATGCATTTTGTAATTTGGTGAGAAAATGGAGATTGGCACCTGTAGGGCAGAGAAAGCTTCAGCAAGGCTACAGGTGAGATCCTTGGTCTGGTGGGATGGAAAAAAATGGGGAATTGCTGCCAGGGGAACAGTCTGGTGTAAGTTGAAAGCAGTGAGTGAGAAAAATTTTATGTGCCATAAACCTTATTTTCCATGTCCAGAAGAGTTATGAATTTTAATTCCTAAGCATATTTCTCTCATAAATGAAGTCTCTTAGAGATGGGGGTGTGCAGGGAGCAGGCAGGGGCTTTTGTGCCCAGAAAACCGGAAGTTGTGGATGAGGAGATGAGTGAAATATTCCATATTTTCTTGTTCCTGGTCAGCCTCTGGGTGGGATGTGTCAGCCAGCAGGAACTGCACTTCAGATGAGCACTTTGCTGAGACAGTGCAGTGCTTGAAATCTGCATGGCAAAAAGCCCAGAGAACATCTTTTCTATCAAGATGGTGTCCTCTGTCAGTGTTGGTTGTATCTGTTCAATGTTTGCTGGTGTAAGGGAATGGGTGGCAATCAGGGTCAGTCAGGGGTATTTTTTTCATATGCAGTGACTTTGTTCATCTTCTCAGGTGGCTTCTTCAAAGGCAGAATGATTTTCCCAAGAGGAAAGTGTCTTATGGTGTGGAGATGATCTATTCAGGGCTATGACATCTGTTGTCCTCACAGAAGGTGTCTTGGGGCTCAACAGTCTCTCCCAGCCCTTGGGTATTGTGCACAGTGTTTTGATGCTTTTCTGGCTGTGGATTTTTCCCACATCTTTTTTTTTTTGTGGATTGTCATGCTTTAGGTCATTTATGGTATGCCTAATAAAAATTGATCTCACCTTTTCTGGGTAGGAAACATCCCATTTTTATTGAATCACCTAATCCTGTCAGAGATAGCTTTGAACCAAAATAAATTATCCAAATATTTCTGCGTAACTGTCAACACGGTGGAACAGGATTGTGTTTTCCTCATGCGTATCATGAGAATTATCAGCTGCTTTATGGTTGCTGTGCATTTCTCACTGCTGATAAAAGTCAGCCTCATGTTTTGGCTTGAGGGGAAGCAGGAGCACTTTGGAGAACTGCCTTGTTTCAGCACACATAGGAAAAAAAGGTTTAACATGAGATGTCAGAGCTAGAGCTGCGTGTTGTCAGCAGCACGTGGTCTTCTTTTGTCCCTAAAGACTAACAAACATGCCAGGGCTGCAGCCAGTCATATGCCATATTCCTGGGGTACCAGGGAAGATGAACATCAATGCAGCAGCAAAGCTTCGCTCTCTTCTCATACAGCCTTGTTCCTCCGTGCATTGGAAGAGTGGCCCCTCATGGCCACTGAAAAAGACTTCTGGGTACAGGGCTTGAGGTCTGGTGACTGACAGACTTGTGTTTGGCTCAGACTGGAAATTCAGGTGTGGGTTGCCCTGTCCTTGGGCTTGCATCGAGCACAGCTCCAACAGCCACACCAGTGAAGCGCCATTTGCACAATCAGAGAGCTGGGCTGTCCTGGGATGGTTTATTATAGTGTGAGAAGAATCCTTAAACATTTCATACATAACAAGTCCATTCAGCAGCCCAATCTCCCAGACCTGGGTCAGACGTCTCTCCCATGACAGGACTGGGCTGTGACTGTGAATTGCAAGATGGGAAGCTCAGGGTTGAGTTTTGGCTGAATTTCCCAAATCATAGAATCATAGAATGATTAGAGTTGGAAGGGACTCCCAGAGGTCATCTAGTCCAACCCCCTGCAAGAAGCAGGGACACCCCCAACTAGATCAGCAGTGTGCCCAGGTGGCCAAGAGGGCCAATGACATCCTGGCTTGGATCAGGAACGGTGTGGCCAGCAGGA
>VXBZ01009053.1:277679-326573 GCA_013399135.1 Heliornis fulica
GATCAGGTTGCTCAGGGCCTCATCCAACCTGGCCTTGAACGTCTCCAGGGATGGGGCATCCACTACCTCCCTGGGCAACCTGTTCCAGTGCTCCACCACTCTCACAGTAAATCCCCATTGGCACTTGGCTGCTGGAGCTGGTGAGACATCACTGGGGCCAGTTTTGCTTTACACTGCCATGCAGGCACAAAGCAAATACACCAGAGGGTTCACAGAGACTGGAGCAAGCCCAGGTTTTGGAGAAAGTCTGCATTAAGTCTCCAACCCTCTTGTTCAGCTCCCCTTTGTTTTGCTGTCTGCTGAGAGACTCATGCTCAGATCTGCCATGAAAGATACCCTGAAGCATCCAAGGGCATTTATGTACTGTGATATAGCACAGAAAATCCAACAACAAAGCAGTTCAGCAAGATAATGAAAGAGTTTATGCTAACACAATGTACATCCAAATGTCCTCTGCTTTGAGGAATGCGTCGTCTGTACCACGTGAGAAAAGACCTGTCCCTACCTGGGGAACCAGGTACCAAACCAGAGGTTGGTTTACTGGGGGGATTTCCATTGCATTCCCAGTGCACCCCAGACAAGCAGGGTGTTTGATGCAGAGCTCCTACATCTGTCCCCAAAACCCATCATCCCTTCTGGTCACAAACCTGAGAGCTCCACTGCTCTTACTCCAGATCACTGGTGTGTGTGCTCACGTGTTTGGTGGGCAGTAGAGCCCAGAGCAGACCCATACACCTGCTGCCATCCCCAGTGGCCTCCCAAGCTTCTCTGCAGCCTGGCAGCTACTGGCAGAGATGCTCATTTTTCCCAGTTTCGAGGCGCGAGTGCTCTGTGCCTCCCTCCTTGTCGCAGACCTGCTGCTCTGAGTCATGCATTAAAATTACTTTCCTGAATTTTATTTTTTTTCAGTGACAGCTGATTTGTATTTCCTTCCTTCTCTGCTCCGGCGTGTTGGTAGCTGGCAGGAGCTTGCAAATGCCAAGTGAATTGCTGGAGGGGACTTCAGAATTGATCACCTTGTTTTTACCATAGCAAAGAAAAAAATCATGTACTCCTGGCAACAGAGTAACTTAGCAGTTACTCCAGGCTTTAATTGAACTTTCTACCTCGCAGTTTTCAGTTGAATTAATCTTGTTTGCAAACAATGGTCATTATGTGAAGAGCAAAATGTTATATAAAAATAATTTTAAAATGCAAATAAAATGAAAGACAGATCCACATTGTAGCTCAGTGTGTCAGAGAGAAACAAATCAGAAAGTATTAAAGTCACTTACATCCTTTCCTCATATCCTCTGAGCCTTGGTGCACAAACACCGATTTTTCATATTTTCAGCTCTCAAGTTGCTAAGCTGAAGTGCAAAGGAGGAGGGGGTTTGCTGTGTGTTTCTGTCTCTAGCTGAATTAAATATTCATCGACTTTCTTCAGGGCTTTAGACTTGTTGAGAAGGATCTGTGACAGCCACAAGCCAAGCAGGGACCTTCATCACCATCGATGCTCTTAGCTGATGTGTGACAGTGCGAGCCATGGGCTTCGGAGGGCAGACAGACGTGGTGGACTTTGGAAGAACTCCAGCTTGTTCAAGTTGTAGGAGAGACTGTGAAAAATAGCAAAAAAACAGGTTCTTTGTGTGCCTTCACTGGGCAGCTGCTGGGGGCCCAGGTCACTGGGCAGTCCCCACTGGGACAGGCTGGTGCAGGCAGTTCCATCTTGGCATGTGGCCAGTCCGTCCATCGTCTCCCGGGCCCCATTCATTATGTCAGTGACTTCTGGCACTTTAAATTTTTCATTTTTTGCTTCTCTTCAGAAAGTGCCAGTTTGACAAGTCATAACTTTTACCTGCACAGATGAATTTCTCATTCCTTATGTGAAGTTCTCACTGTGAAAAAAAATGTTGCTTTTTTAATAATGCATGTCTTCCAAGTGAGAAGGTCCTAGTCCTGAGGTCATGATAACTTCCAGTTTTGAAATACGGGCCAAAAGGTAATAACACACCCAGTGTGAATTAATAGAGGTCAAAATGAAAGCCCTAGGATTGTACCATAATTACCAAAATGAGATTTTGTTTTTTTAATGACAGCATTTGGCTTTTTTCCCCTCTTCCTTCATCTTTTCAGATCCCATAACCTTTGCAGACGTCCTCATTTTGTTGCAGGGAAGCACTGCAGGATGGGACAGATCTCCCTGATCTGTTTTCATGATGCACCAAAGGGAGATAAATGTCCAAAAGTACCATTATTCTCCCAAACAGGGTCCTATATTTCACTGTGTATACTCTACAATAACTCTGCTTAATCTAAATCCAGAATGTAACTCCAGGATAAAAAGGCAGCATATGCACAGAGGAGGAACTGGCCAGTTATAACAAAGCAGTTAAAACCAACCAGGTTAATAAATTAAATTTATTTAAATAAATTAATTAAATAAAACAAAAATAAAGCCATACATGCCACTGAGCATCCTATCAGTTTGTGGCAGTGATGTAGACACTGTGCCTCAGAAATGCCTGCAATGGGTGCAGAGAGGTGCCAGGCACCAAGCACCTCTGGGAAGAGCCCTCACAGAGCCCTGAGCATCGTGCCAGCGGTGGCTGTCCTGCCCCATCCACCCTCCTAACCACAGCCTCATGCATTTATCCTGTGACCTGTTTAGGATAAAGTTGCCCTTTCCCAAGGTGTTTTGTTGTGCAGTGCTGATCATCCTACAAGTTACGGTGGTTGCGTTGGACTAAGATTACTTTTTCTCTCCTGTGCACTGTGCAAGCTGTTCATTTATTTGTTTGGGGACTCTTCACAGGTGAGGTGGTTTGAGCCTGGCTGAAGGCCAGATGCCCTCCAAAGTCACTCTGTCACTGCCCTTTTCAGCTGGAGATGGGAGAAAAATATCTGTGAGAGGCTTAGGAGTGAGATAAGGACGGGGGAGATCATTCTGCAATCAGTGTCATGGGCAAAACAGCCTCAACATGGACTAAAAAGAATAAAAAAAACAGAGAAACCAGAGTTGGAAAATGAGAAGTACAGCCAGATCTTAAAACACCTCCCCCCACCTCTCCCTTCTTCCTAGACTTGAATTTGTTCGTGGTTTCTCTCCCTTCCCCCCAGGGTGGCACAGGGCTGGGGGGAGGGGGGATGGGAGGAATGTGGCTTTCAGTCAGTTCCTCACCACTGATTTTCCCTCTTAGCAGTGGGGTGGCATTCCTCACACCCCTACCCTGAGCCAGCATGGAGTGCCACCCATGGGAGACAGTTCTCCATGAACTTCTCCAACGTGAGCCCTTTCCTACAGGGCTTCATCGCTTCACCAACTGTCCCGGTATGGGGTGTGGTCATAGGATCATCAAACATCTCTCAGTCTCTCAGGCCCAGACTGCTACAGCCTGGTCCCCCACACAGCCACAAGCCCCTTCTGACCCAGCAAACCTGCTCCAGTGTGCTCCTCCGTCTCTCTTTCTCTCATTCTCTCTCTCCTGGCAGGTCCTGCCAGGAGCTTGCTCCAACACAGGTCACAGATTCTTCCACCTGTCTCCACCTGCTCCAGTGTGGGGCCTCTCCACAGGGAGCAGGTGGGTTTTCCACTCCTTGTCATCTTCCATGGGCACAGCCCCACCACCTCTACCCACACCCCGCATTTTTGTGTCTCAACTCCTCCCAAGAGCTGCAAACACAACAAGGAGCATCCTGAGAGATGAGGGACCTCTACAAGGAGACACCCTGCCCCTGCTCAGCCTGCAGGCAGGGGTTAGGTGATGACAGAAGAGCAACAATTGCTCTCACATCCATGTCAGCATCTGCACATGGACCATCCCCTGCGCTGCCCTGGCTGCTCCTGACAGCTTCATTGGTAGCACAGGTTGTGTGGCATTGACACCTCTGCTCCCCAGCCCGGAGAACCCCGCTCCTGCTGGGCACAGTTGTCTTTCCAGGGCTGGCCATGTGAGGAGCAGTCGTGTTGGTGAGCAGCAGCCCAGTATGGCTGCACACAGACCCCTTGCAGGGGAAGGGAAGGGAAGGGAAGGGAAGGGAAGGGAAGGGAAGGGAAGGGAAGGGAAGGGAAGACACAGCTGCACCTGCACAGTGTCCTGCTGATCCCTTTCTGTGTTGCTGTTCACAACTGTGGTAGGCTTTCCACGTGGTCAGGAGAAGGGGTGTTAAAGGGTGAAATAACGGTGATGCTCCTGTGCTTTCTGGGATAGGTTGGTAGCGCTGCTCATTTTATCAGCAACACCGTTTTGGCTTTGTAGCACAGCCCAGATGGGTTAGGAGAAGTCTCTGGGGGCCAAACATGGTCAAATACTCAAGCACAGCTTGCAGAAGGCTCCTAGGGATCTGTGTGCCGATGGGGAACCCTTGCCTGCATCCCTAACAGTGTGAGCACAGAAGCTATGAGGCCTGTGCCAGCTGAGCTCATACTGGAGGAAACAGGAACACTTGTTTCCTAGGAGCTGGGTTCTCCTCAGGACTGTGTAAACGAAATAAATGAGCTAACCTGAATGAATGTACATCTCTGCTCTCTCCATCTTGCCCACTCACCAGTAAAACACACCGTAATGGGGCCTGGGGGTACATGTGCTGCACACCCTACCAGACCTGCTGGTGTATTTCTCAACCATTTCCCAGTTGTCTCCTCTTTATATTTGTGACTGCCACTCCAGGACAAACCTGTGGAGCACTGCTGATTCTGCCCCCACCACAGCACTGAGCATCACAGCACACACTGGCAATTGGGGCTGGACAGGCCATCGTGAGCTGTGAAACAAGGAGGCCAACCTAAAAAAAACAAACGTGGTTTGTCTAAACACAGCAGCCTGAGAAGCTGCTCCCCATCTATCTTGGCTTTGTCTGGTGCTAGACAGCAGCATTAGAAGGTCTGTTCACTGCTTCATTGTTATTATTGTTAACCATCCTCTGCAGCATCAAGGATGCTTCAAGCTTCCCACAGTAGCTCTTGGTCTCCCTGGTAAAGCTTTTATTAATTATTAGTGTCCTTTATGCGTTTCAGGAACATGTCTCACCTTCTAATCCACTTCTCTCAGCATTCTCAAAACATTTGTAACTGTTAAGTAAAAAATTGGTTTCCTCTGGCTAAAGGCTTTCAGGAGACATTGGGCATCAGGGCTACACAACTGGTTCATTTACTTCACTTGGGTTTCTGCTGCCTGATCGAATTCAGAAGCAACTTAGAGATTGTTTCTCCCGGCAGTGATGCTGCCCGCAGCCACGTGTGGGAACCGGGCAGAAGAGCAGTGGGTTGAATCCAGTCTGTGTTGTGAAGCAGACAGGATGGGTTATGTTTGCTGGGTGTTGGCTTTCCCTCACTCCATAACCCCTCTGTGCTTGCTGGGTGTCAGGCTGATGCTGGTGTCAAACAGCCCGTGTGCCAGGTCGTGCAGCCGCTTTGCTGGCCTCTCGCACAGCACGAGCTCAGGCTCCGGAGCAGGGGAAGCACATCAGAGCTCCTCACATCTCTGCTTGGTGTGTGCCCAGATCAAGACTTAGCTGTGAGTTACCTGGGGCAGGTGCTGTCCCCTGGGTCCCAGCACATCCCTCTGGGCAACCAGGCTGGGGAAGGGTCTGGAGAACAAACCTTCTGAGGAGCGGCTGAGGGAGCTGGGTGGGGGTTTAGTCTGGAGAAGAGGAGGCTGAGGGGTGACCTTCTCCCTGCCTGGAATGACCTAACAGGAGGTTGGAGAGAGGTGGGTGATGGTCTCTTCAGCCAAATGACAGGTGACAGGACAAGGGGAATGGCCTCAAGCTGCGCCAGGGCAGGTTCAGATGAGATGTCAGGAGAAATTCTTCCCCCAAAGAGCTGTGGGGGTGTGGGACAGGCTGCCCAGGGAGGGGGTGGAGTCCCCACCCCTGGATATATTTAATTGACAGGAGATGAGCTGCTCAGGGAGATGGTTTAGGAGAGGACAGGGATGGTTGGACTCAGTGATCTTGGTGGTCATTTCCAACCTGGTCATTCTGTGATTCTGGGTGGACCCCTCTACCCTCCCCCGATGGAGGACCATCTTGTGGGACTGAGAGTGAATGCCCTTTTTTCTTGCAAACCTTGGGGTTTTGCCACACTGTGGAGTGGCACTATGTGGCTACATATCCACACTGTGTGGATAGTGACCTGCCACAAAACCCCCTTGTTGTGCTCTTGTTGATTGAAGGGGGAGGATGGACACAGGACTGCCTAAAATCCACAGCCCATAGCCAGACACACAAGCATCACCAGCACAGCACAGGTTTCACCTCATCCCACTGATGGATTCACACTGGGGAGATGGATCCATCAGGAACTCCATATCTGTGTGGTGGGCTGAAGGCGCTCTGTCCCAAACAGAAATGTCCAGATTTAGCCCTAATTAAATCTTATGAGTTTGCTTCTCCAAAAGGCTCCCACAGGCTTTGCATCAAAGGTCAAGTTGTTGCAGACCTATTTATGTATGCACTTTGATTGGGATCAGACCAGGAGCCTGTTCTCAAGGCCCGGGAGCTTTAAAACTAGGCAAAAGAAATCGTTAGAGCCTGTTAATTTGTACTGCAGCCTGAGAGCATTCACTAATTAAAAAAAAAAAACCACACCACCACTTGTCTCTGTTTTAGTTAAACTATTTAAAGTTAATTGAATGGGCCCAGGATTAATATTCCTGCTGTGTTTTCTGCAGAGGTGTTACTGCAATTTACCTATCAGGGGGCCTATTTCTCTTAGCCCAGTTTAATAACCATTATATCCCAACTGCGAGGTGAGGAGATCCGTGCAGAGGCAGAGGTGATGACCCACTCCAGAGAGTTACAGCCTCAGTCTAGTGAAGGATGGCACCAGCCTCACTGAGTGCAAGGTCTAGCAGAGGGGAACTACATCTCCAGGTTTGTTCCTGTGTCACCAGGATGATATGAGAGGATTTCTCTGGGGAGCATCAGCTGCGTTTTCCATCATCAGAGGCAAATGACAGTGGCCGTTTTAGAAACATGCTGGGTGCATGGACCCATGTCCCAGGAGAAGGTTTAAGGGATGCTCTGCACTCACACTGGATACAGGCAGGGACATGGTGAGCAAAGCTAATAGCATCTCTGAGGCTCTGACAAGGGACTGTGGGGGGGACTGTGGTGAGCACTGAGCATGTGGGACTCACCAGGGGTCCCCACCCCTGCTCCATGGGCATGCTCTGGCACTTGGCATGAGCTGGAGCAGCCCTGCATTGAACTTGTTTGCTGGGTAACTCTGAGACCTGGGGTAGGATGTGACAGTGGGGGTGGCTGTCCAAGCCATTGGCAGCAGCTCCAATCAGATACATAATGGGCAGGGAGCAGGACAGCACACACAGGGAAAGTAATCCTTGAGGGGAAAACAGGAGCTTAACTCTGCTCTCTCTGAAGGAAGAACATGTGGCTATCAGAGTGAGGACATCATGAAGAAATAAGGATCAGTGGCACCATGATTCAGAAAATGGCATGTGAAGCATCCTGGGCACTGGGACGGGGGAGAGGTGGGACCTGCACAGGCGGAGCAGGGGCACGGGCTGGTGATGAGCCCCCAGTGCTGGGCTGTGGAGCTGCAGGAGCTGTGCAAATGGTTTCGGTGGTGTTTGTTGCCTTATTCCAGGGGTTGAGGTGTAAGTACCCAGGGACTGGGCTGTGAGAATTGGTGCAGTGGATGGTACTGTGCCAGCAGCTCTGAGCTATCACTGCAGCCTGAGAGCAGCGGGATGGAGTGAGGAACACATCTCCATCCCCACCGTGCAGGCCAAAGGTGTTTCTTTCCATTAGATTTAGCATTGTACTGAGTGTGGGAGGGTTTAAGATGAAATGTTATTTTCTGCATGGGAAAATGCCAAGCTGTCAAAACCTGAATGAGTGCCCAGTTGTGCATCATTTCCAGGCGAGGGGATGTGGATGATACAGATGGGGATGGGGAGCAGGAAGGGGTGTCAGCCTTCAGTTCACCACTAGGGAGCTGGAGAGGGCACCCCAGCACTGCTCATACTTCCCAGACACATTTCCATGGTGAGCCTTTGAGTCCTCCTCATCAGATGGCCTCCTACCCAGGTACATGGCAGGCACAGGACTGTGTCCTGTTCTAGAAGGTGAACAAGGCATTGGTGGACATCTATGGTCTAGAGCATCCATTCTGCCTTTCATTTTTACTTATTTTTCTCCTCCCTGTGTGCAGTCAGACAGGTTTCCTGTGCTGAGCACCACCAGCCTGGGGTCACCCTTGCCCTGAGGAGCACCCAGCATCACTGTGTGTACCCAAGTGCTGTGGAGGGCAGTGCAGGACATTCCTGCCCCGGGTCTCAGGATGGCCAAGACCCCCTGCACCCTTTTGCAGACACTGCTCTCTGCATGGTCCAGTTCCCCTCCCCAACAAGGTTGTTTTGATGTAGGACCCTTTGTGATCTGCAGACGTCGGAGCAGATGTCCTTGCAGTGTTTCTCCACTGTCCCACGGGGCTGTAGGTGGCTGGTGGGACACACAGGGGGTACCCAGGGGCCAGGTTAGCTCTGAGTGACACATCATTTCCTTCTGATCCAGGCTCTCGCAGTTAAGGGTGCTGTGAATAAGCATTTAAATGTGATTTTAATTCATCAATGTGTGTACAATTCCCTGCTGACAACACCACCGGGAAGAATGGAGCAATCTCCTGTTAGCCAGTGCAGCAACCAGCCCGTTTCTATGGAAATGAGCTTGTTAACCCTTCCCGCTCCCGGCAGGCGCGGGGCTCGGGTGCAGCATCAGGGAAGCTGGCTGTTCCCAAGGCCCTGTGTGGTGCCTGGGCAAGAGCTCCCCTGAGCCCAGGGACGGGTGAGGAAGCTGGAACAGGCAGCTGGGATGGCTGCAGGGCCAAGGGGGTCTGGGGCATCGTGATGACACGTGAGTGGACGGGCGCTTGGGGTATCACACAGCCCCAACCGCCCCGTGGATGAGCCTGCAAGGATCTTCCTGTATGGGTATGTCTATATAGACACTGACTGCTCCAGCACTCCCTGACCCTGGAGGGAGGATTGGGTGTACAGGTGGGGCTGCTGGCCACCAGGGCAGTCAGATCCTCAGTCCTGAGCAGGATGGGATAGTGTCTTTCTGCAGCAGAAGAACTGTGCAACATCATCTCCCAGGAGGAGATGTTCTTGTCCAAGGATGGAGCTCTGTTACCTCTTACAGGATAGAGGGGATTGTTGGAGGCTGCACAACCCCCCTGAGCAGCCTGTCCCAGGGCTCTGTCACCCTCACCTGAAGAAGTTCTTTCTCACATCAGTGCAGGGTCCAACTTGTGGCCCCTTGTCCTGTCCCTACAGGCCACTGAGAAGAGGTTGGTCATCTCTCTTTGTCTGCCACCCTTCAGATATTGATAAACACTGATGAGATCCCCTCTCAGTCTTCTCTTCCCCAGGCTGAACAGCCCCAGCTCACTCAGCCTTTCCTCTCAGGGGAGATGCTCCAGGCCCTTCCTCATCCCCGTGGCCTCCGCTGGACTCTCTCCAGGAGATCCCTGTCTGGTTTGTATTGGGGAGCCCAGAACTGGACACAGGACTCCAGGTGAGGCCTGACCAGGGCAGAGTAGAGGGGCAGGGTCACCTCCTTCCACCTGCTGGCCATGCTTCTCTTAATGCCTCCCANCGTGTCCCCCACTCCTCCCAGCTTTGGATTACAGGGCACTTGCTGAGGGTGGACGTTATTCCCTCATCGAGGTCATTGATGAAGATCTTTAAACAAGACCGTACCCAACACCAACCCCTGGGGAACACTGCTGGTCACAGGTCTCCAGCCAGACTCTGCTCCACTGATCACAACCCTCTGAGCCCGGCCCATCAGCCAGTTCTCGACCCACCTCACCGTCCACTCATCTACCCCACACTCTCTCAGCTTTGTTACCAGGATGTTGTAGGAGACAGTATCAGAAGCCTTGCTGAGGTGAAGGTAGATGACATCCACTGCTCTCCCTCCTTCCACCCTGACAGTGATGACAGATCCAGGCCTGGAGTTTGGTGGACCTGCCTGTGGCAGGGGGGTTGGAACTTGATGGTCCTTGGGGCCCCTTCCAACCCAGACCAGCCTGGGATTCTGTGACTCCCACCTGTCCTTCGCTGGACGTGTGGGCTGGCAAGGCCTGGCAGGTAAAGGAAATCACCTTTGCTGTAATTGTAGTCATGATTTAAGGGAACACAGGAAAAAATCATCACTGCTTTAAAACCAGTAGTACATTACAGGCTGCGAAACGGCTTTGTGCCTCCGCCCGAGGATCCATGGAGCCACTCCAGGTCTCGGGCTGACAAATGTTCTCCCTTTAGTGGCATGTTTTCTTTGATAGAAAAATATATATAGTGAGAAACCTCCAACTTTGGAGGGTGTGTATGCCTGGACATTTAGAAGAACATTCTCTTTTCCCCACATGCAGATATATTTTCTTTACCTATAAAAAATTCACAGTTTACATTTTACGCATTACTACATACGTATATGATATCGCAATAATATTTAATATATATGAAAATATATATCAAAGCTCATGCAGGAGCTTTTACAGTGCGAGCCTGCCACAGTGCTGTGGGTTGAAACAGCACCTGCTGCCTCTTAGGCAGGAGCTGTGAGTGCTTCAGCCTCCGCAGCACGGCAGGACCCAGCTGCGGACACAGCTCTGCTTGCAGGAGCTCAGTCCCCTTCTTCATGGTCTCTCTGCCCCTCCAGACTCCCGGCTTCTCCAGCCCCTGCTGGTTTCCTCTCATGATAAAATATCCATGGTGAGCTTATCTGGGAGGTGCAGTCAGTACAAAATGGCCATTCATCCAGCCCCCAGGCAGAGGTGGGAACACGTTGGATTCGGCGTGGAGCGCGCTGGGGCTCTGCGCTTTAATACATGGCCAACACAAAACGTTGGTCCTATAGAAAGTCCCAGATCAGTTGTTTATGAGCTCAAAGCCTGTCTGGCTCGAGGAACAGCTGCACAGCCGTCTGTGAGCGCTCACAGCCGCCCAGAAAAGATGTGGCTGTGGTTAGCATGGCACAGAGCCCAGCTGCTCTGCAAGAGTCCAAGGTTTTTTGGGGCCACATCACTTGTGGTGGTCGGCTGCAAGTGTGGGAAGAGACAGTTTGTGTTTGCCTTGAAGGTGTTCAAGACACCTGTGACCTGACAGGAGATAGGTCTGAGAGCAAAACAAAGGTGTTACCTCTTTATTCAGAGATTATCAAGGGCCAGCCCAAACCATAAAGGTATGAAACACAGAGCTTCTGGGTCTGCAGGTGGGATCTTCCAAAAGCATCAAGCAAGAGCCTGCTCTTCTGTGGCTATTGCAGTGTCCCACCACAGGATAGCACATCATTAGGCATAAGGATCACCTAGAGCCCTCAACGGCCCAAGAGAACTTTATTAGAGGACTTGAATAAGAAACTTGTGCCCAATAGACTCAGGAAAAATAAGTATTCAAGTACTGTCCTAGAAAAAAGAGCACCAGTGCCAGAGGAGCCAGTCCTACCTCTTATCAAGAAGAGCATTTTTATTGATGTGGCTTCAAAAGACCTTGCAGGTCACCAGGGTGGTGGCCCCACTCACATTGCTGCAGGGTCCCAGCAGCATCACCTGTCTGCACGGCAGTGAGGCTGGTTTAGGATTCAAGAGAGGAACCTCCCACTCTTTTAGAAAAGCAGAGATGATGTTAAAATAAATTATAAGTAATAGTTCAGGATTTAACTCTTCAGGTAAGCAAACTTTTCCCATCAGGTCCTTTCCCTGCCTAGAGCAGGACAGTGTGCCAGGAAGGATACAGAAGTATCTGAAAAAGGTGCCAGGAGTGAAACTAGTGCTCTGTAGAGATGGTAGCTGTCAATCAGACACGAATTTTGGGAGCTGGGAGTAGGGAGGCTGAAAGAACTGGTAAAGACTCTGCTTTCATTCCCATCAGAAGTTTAAATCAAAGAGGAGTCAGGAAGCTACAGGCTGGTTTGGATCAAGTCCCCTTTCCCTTCCAGGTGGCTCTTGGGGCAATACCCTCCAACTCCAGGAGATGATTCTGCTGGGGACAGTTACTGAGATCCATTAGAAACTTCAGTGGACAATTCCTGGTGGTCCCCATGGAAAAAAAACCCATAGCTGTACATGTATAGCTTTCTTTTCAGGGCACTCACAGCAACCTTTGGGGCATTTGAACCCCCACATTAGGCACAGTTTGTTTCTGTATCATTGCTTACAGTGTATTCCAAGAGCACTGGCTCAGAAGCAGCATCATTGATTTCTTCTAATTATAAATCCTATAGAAAGTTTCCAGCTTGCAACAGTCCCTTTTCCTCTCAGTGGAACCAATAAAAGTTAAGAGTTAGTCCCTGGTTACGGTCATTACAATAAAAAGCCAAAGTAATTGAAAAGTGAATCAGGAAAGCTTCCAGATTGGAGAGCAATGATAATAGGAGAAATTATCTGGGACACAAGCCCAACACAAAGTCCTGTCTCTGACTGTTCCAAGCTTGAGCCCACTCTGGACAAACACTTGCACATATCTAACAGAGCACATGCCTCCTGCATCAAAGCTCTGCAGCATAGACCTTAGAAGGAGCAATGACCATGTTCTTGCCAGGAGGCCAAACACTCACTACATGAACCAACAAGGGTGATTTTGAACCTGGTCTGAGATGGCTCCTCTTCCTAAAAGGCAAAATTACAACAGGACAATAATAAAATAATTTATCTTCATATTAGCATAAAGCTTAAAAGCAAGAGCTGGAGGTGCATCAACAGGTGCACATTTTTCAAGAGAACAATTCTTTCCCACCAAATAGATTAACTGGTACAGGAAGACCCCAAACCCCACAAGTCCTCACTGTTTCCAACCAAGGTAGCCATGGTTGTGTAACCCAGGTCCCTTGAAGCAAAGCAATAGACAGCATCGCTGTAGACTCTGCAGTAGCTTGTTAGTGGCAATGCTGGTCCAGAGGGGCAGCAGCAAAGACTTCTAAGAGTGTGAGGAAACATATGCCAACATTAGCAGTGGTGTATCCCCAGGTGAGTTTTCACACCTGTAGCTCTGGAAGCAGACATGAAGGAGCAGGGGTCTGGGACAGTCATCTGCAGGGATGTCATCTATGTCCCAAGATGACTGTGTTCTTTCAACACAGTCATCTTGGGACATAGGGAGTCAGGTCTTGAAGCAGAGACTTACATTTTACTCTCCACAAACCCAGGGTATGTGCATTGTATCAGAGGTCCCTCATCCTCAGCTACCCTGCCCATGTAAATTCTGTGAGCAGTTTCCTGAGGATATCCTCAGAAAAGGGATGCAAGCCAAGAGCGAATCTCAGAGACACTGCTGTGGGCTGCAAAGCACTCACAGGGGTGAGCATCCTTCTGGTGTGGGTGAACACAGGTTTTGGAGAGCTTCTAGAAAGACTGTGCCCTGAAAGGGGAAAATCCAGACCCATAAACTACAGCATAACCAGTTTGTATTGATCTCAGAGAAGCGTCCCTGAGCTAAGAACAGGAAGAAAACTCCAAGACAGGATGAACATCACACCCTGATGGGATGGGGTAGGGTAACCACATGTAGATGGGCTCCTATTGATGAGAAGTGACTACTAGGGAAAATTCTGGGTTAGGTATGTGAGTGGACTCAGGAAGATGCTGGGTCTCACGAGTTTCCTAAAGACAAAGACCCCAAAGAAATGAAGGATTGAGCGGTAGGTGAGACATCGTTGCTCTTACCTCTGTGTTCCTGGTGTGCAATCAGAGCTGCAGGAAGCAGAGCAGGAGAGCTGCAAGCCCTGGGCAGCCTCAAAGCACTCTGCAACCCCCCCACTAATGACACCTCCCGGCACTGCTCCAAGTCAGCCATATGATTTAACCCCCATTTCCACACCTCTAGTTGCCAGGAGAAACGATTTTCGTAATCGTGCTGGTTGTGAGGCACACAGCCGCTCAATTTTACTTGCTCTTTTAACATTAAAGAAATCAGCATGGGGGTGTGTGTGTCTGAGAGAGAGATTTCCTCACACACAACAAAGCAGGCTGGAAATTTGTGACTAAATACCTGGGGGATTTGCAATCCAGTGTTGAATTGTGCAACAAGGAGCCGCTGGTGACAATTGTGTGCCTGTTATTTTTAGCTGAGCAGTGTGAAGGCTGAATCCCTGGGGAACAAGGAACAGCAGCAGAACCACCAAACCCACCATCCTTGCTTTTCAGAGAACTCATCTGGGGCAAGAACAGGAACTTTGGGGTTCACTCCTGCTGACCACTTTCCCACGGATTTTCTTCACCTTTTTTTTTTTTTTCACTGTGCAAGAATTAAATAAATAAACCCGTAGAAATCAGCGTTTCCAGGGATAGGAGGATAAATACATGTGGATGTGTGCAGTAGACACACAGAGATATGCATAAATACTTCAGGGTCCAGATGTAATCAAAGTGCACTTATTTTTCTTAATGACTTTGAGGATTAATGGTCTTGCACCTGCGCGATGAGGCGTGCAGCAGTGGTTGGGGAAGACAACCTGAGGCAACGCACGGAGCGGCTCAGAACTGATAAGGTTTGTCCTGTCCTTATCAGGTGGGGGGAGTGGAATGGGAATTTGGTGTTGCACAGTCTGCGAAGTGCCGGCTGTGCAGTCAGCTCGTGTGCGATCCCCACGCTCTCCGTTACAGAGGGCACATCTTTGCACCGCCTTTCCTCCAGGGCAGTGTTAAGGTACAGGTGTTGGAAGAGGCTGCCCAGAGAGGTTGTGGAGTCTCCTTCTCTGGAGACATTCAAGACCAAGCTGGACACGTTCCTATGTGATCTACTCTAGATGATCCTGCTCGGGCAGGGGGTTGGACTGGATCGAGGTCTCTTCCAGCTCCTGGTATTCTGTGATTCTGAATTTCTCAAAGGCTGATGGTGTAGAACAAGGTGCACAAGTCTGGTGCTCTCTGGTTTTGGGCTGCAAGGTCTGAGAGCTGATGTTGTTCAGAGGGTGATTATCTGCAGCACCGGGGGAGACTGGGGGGCACTCTGAGCATTTGGGTCCTTTGCTGGCTGTATTGATGGCTTGGAGAGACTCGTCTCCTCACCTGGCAGATCAGTGAATGCCAGAATGATCTTTTCTGTGCCATTAGGAGATATTAACACCACAGACCTTACACATGTGCAAGGTTCCTCTGCTGCAAAATGCTCATTTCTACCTATTCCACAGGAACCATCTGGTTGAAATATCTGGTGTGTGCGAGACAAACATTTACTTACTGGATCTATAGCAGAAATCAGCTAAAAGGGAAATGTTCTCTGCCTGTGCTCACCATGCAGGCACAACTGCAGAGTTGGAAGGGAAAAAAGGGGCAGAGACAAGGTCTGGCATCACGGTGTAAGAACTATCAGCAGAATCTCTCAGGGGTTCATCTCTGTGGGGGTGGCCAGGACAGGTACTGGATTGCTGCATCTCCATCCTGGAAGGCTCTCTCTGGCCCAGAGCTGTGTTTCTGTACTGCTCTACCAGCATTCAGTAAGCTGGCAAGAGCTCTAGCAACATCTCCTTGCAGCATTCACCCTGTTAATGTTAAATGAACACAAATGTGGAGCAAAATTTGTGAAGTTATGTTGGGGTGCTGAAATGAGGTTGAAAAACACCCCACAAGTAGGGACCTGTGACATGCCCACGTGCGTCCCTTCCTCTGAGCGCCATGCCTGCTACTGGTGGCTGAGTCTAACTCGGTCCTCTTCCCACAGTTTGACATGCAGAGGATAACACTGGAAGAGCTGAAACACATCCTCTACCACGCCTTCCGGGACCACTTAACGATGAAGGACATCGAGAACATCATTATCAATGAGGAGGAGAGTTTAAACGAAAACTCTGGCAACTGCCAAACAGAGTTTGAAGGTGAGAAAGTTTCTTTGTTTCTTTATAGTTATTCTGCTTTGTCTGCAAAACTCACTCTGATCATTGCTGTGCAATGGGCAAGGATGCATGGAGTTAGCATGAAGTTATTTTAAAGTACCAGTGGCACACTTAGAGAGCCCAAAAGCTGCTGTTAGCCTTCTTCCACATCGGTCTGAGTAAAGTTGATCCTGTTTCAGGCAGGAGGATGAACTAGTGGGAGCTTTGCCTTATGGCCCTCCTTCCTCTGATGGGATTCAGGCAGAGGGCTGTGCAGCCCATGCTGAGGCGAGTGTCTGCGACAGACTGAATTCCCCGGTGGAAACCTGCAGATCTCTCTCAGCCTTTCCTGAGAAGACTTAATTGGCACTGGGTCCTGCCCTTACAAACCATGTTGGGCTTTACCAGTTTTCTGTTCTGCTCTGAGCTCCCAAGGACCAGCTGGTAAAGCCCTTGCTCTGCATTGCAACACCAGCAGTGCAAGCAGGGATGGTGCATCTGCACCCCACTGCCTTGTACACCTCTTGTTGGGTGCTGTTGGGACTATCCTAGGTGTGGAGCTGCAGTATGCTGTACAGGTACACCAGGACAGCTCATCTCAACATGCAGGAGCATGACTGCACAATCCAGGTCCAGGCAAGCCTCAGAGGTAACTGGAGAGAGGGAAACACTTGCTTTGGCAGCTGCTGTTTTAACGCAGCATCCTCTCACCAGCGCACGAGACCGCCAAGGGGTCAGCAAGGAGGATCAGACAGAGCCTCCACTCCTGACAGCGGATTTTGCACTTTGAATGGAGCTGACACTGGCAAGAATGTTCTCCATTTCAAGCTACATTGGGAGAAGGATTGTGGTGGCCAGAGGAACTTGCACTGCTCTGAAGCATTGCTGGTTGGAACAACTGAACAGATACAAATCATCTCAAGTACAGAAAAGTCCAAGGAGATACCTTCAGAGAGCCTTGGGGTTTGTGCATGTCACCCTGGGGCAGCTGCTGCACTTGCCCACCCACAGCAATGCCACTTTATGTAGGCTATTTTGGGGGAAATTTTGATAGTCTGAGGGGTCAAGTAGCCTCTGAAGGTGCACCGGTGTCTTTAAAATAAAGCAAAGGATAAACATATTAGTGCAATTCTTAGGCTGGCTAATTAATGGGATTCAGCAGCTATATCCAACACACTGCAGAAGAGATGTAGAAGAGCACAGCTGAATTTTAAAAAGCCTGCAGGAGAGAGGCAAGCAGCAACGGGCTTCAGATGAAGCCAAGCAACATTTTTTTGTTCCTCCTGGAGAGCAGCAGGGAGGAAGAGATGCTTACTTACATGAATGGAGTTGTTAGTCCCCCGTGACCTGCTGATTCAGTGGAGACATGCACCAGCTGTCACCGCAGCGAGAGGCATGCAGGCATCTTTCAGCTTCAGTACTTGGGTGAAATATCCCAGTCACAAAAGAAATATTTTTTTTTTAAAAAAGGGGTCCAAAAACTAAATGCTCAGCATCTCATTTTGGAAGTTCCAGCTTCCAAAAGTACAGCAAGAACAGCTTTTCTCGTGGGATGTTGGCATTGCTGGTGCTAGGCAGAACCTAGAAAAAACCAGACCCTTTTTTAGATGTTGTTAGAAATACACACACGCACAAATCCACCAGAGAATAAAGATCAACTGAACACTGACAACAGAGATGCAAAGTTTTACTTCAGGTCCCAGAAGAAGGGACTGTTCTGGTCCATGGCAGCTCTGACATGAGCATTTCTCCAAGGAGAGCCGGGCTGAGAGCAGGTTGTGTGCCCACAGCTCCCCAGGCTGGACATGCCATTACCTGAACCACCCACTTGTGCCCTCAGCATTCCCATTTCCCAAACACAAAGATCCCTTCAGGGCTCAAAAGCAGAAATTACAGGGCCTCCAGGTGCTAAGGGAGGGCTGTCATGAAGACTGGACAGCATTGCAGTCTAGCTTTAAATGGCTGTACAGAACTGTCTCCATGAAAGTCAGGCACCCTTTAGTCAATTCTTAATTAGTTCAGTCAAGGAGATGCTTTTTGGGCGAAATTCCTTAAGCTTATTTTAGGTGCTACCTTGGGATGAGATGAATTGCCCTGTAAAAAGCACCTATTTCAGCTCTAGTGGTAGCCTGAAGGGGCTGCCTTCAAGGCTCACATCTATATTTAATGTACATTTTAACCACCCCTTTTGATTATGGGTAGGAATGAAGCCCAAACAAACCCCAGTAGTTTTCACTGAGGTTTGGGCCTGGCTCTTGGGAGAAGAGACAGCAGGTACCTTCAAGAGGACTTTGCTGAAAGGGGGGCAGTCTCCACTCGCTGTCACTGCTGGGGATGTTCTTGCCTAAGAGAGAGGCCCCAAGACCCTTCTCTGTCCTGTGCATAAAGACATCCCTCTTCTCCATACCTGGGGTTAGCTTTGACAGCCCTGCAGGTGCTAAACAGCACTGTACACCAAACATCACCGTCGGGACAAACACGTGCAAATCTCACAGGTTTGCCATCTTGGCTTCCTGGTATAATAAGGTCTTTATAACTATAGAACAATACTCTTCTTATATCAATATGGACAACATACCTTCTCTCTCCCTCCCATTATTGGCACAAATAAAATATTCATATTTTGGTCAGGGCCAGCATTTTGTCTAGTTCACTCTGAACATTAGAGTCACTTGCAAGATGTCAGATCTAGGCTTACGTTACAGCTTTCCCTCCCACATGTTTCCAGGGGTTTTAATTTGCTGCCTTCCCAATGAAGAGCAAAGCAGTGAACATGCCCTGACAATAAGGAATGTAACTAGAAGGAAGGCATGGTTATGTCCTCAGCCTTTCTCTCAATTTTTATTAATGCTTAGGGCAGGAAAAAGAAGTTGAGAGCCAAGATGAGTGAATGGTTTTATGAGAAGAAACACAAGGCAAGGACAACTGTTTGCAGAGACATTGTACTACCAAAATTTTATACTAAAAATCATTTGTCTAGCAGTTCCCTTCATCAAACACTCACAACTTGAAGCTCGTGGCAAACAAGAGTGCCGGCTGGTTACGGTGACCCATGCTGCCTGCAGCAGGTATTTCATCACTCAAATTAACTGGATGTACAAGAGCTGACACAGCTTCCCCCAGACAAGCCCTACGAGCATCTGCTCCTCAGCAAAGTCCTTGGGAATGAAAAACTGATCTCCTAAAATGAAAGTAACTCCAGCCAGCCAGAGAAAAAAAGTACAGCTCACCTTTGGCAGGGTTATGACAGAAGTCACTACAAGTACGCTGTAGCTGTCATGGTTAGTAAGCCTTTTCCTGGAGGAGCAGAGGCTCTCAGCACCCACTATCTCAAACCCACTGTGGGTATCATGACCAGCCCAGCAGCCATCACCAGTGGACTGATGCACCCTGAAATGGGCTGGACCTATTAACTCCACGTCCTGGTGGAGAAATTATAGTGATGGTGGGTCTGTTTTTCTGTCAGTTACCTCATGGTGAGTCCTCCTCACCAGCCTGTCCACTACATGTTGGGAAGATGAAGGACAAGCCAGGCTTGATTTGCCCTTGCTTCTTGAAATCTTATGTTGGACAGTCTGTGAGTTGCTCTTCTCCCCCAAGAAGCACCAGGACATCCCCAGAGAAGCTTCAGGACCATGTTCAAGAAACCAGATCACCCCCAAACCCCAGTGTGTCCCATGGATATTAAAAATTCCTGCTGGCAACCAAACAGAAAACAGATTGAGCATCCAGCCCTGCAACAATGCTAGCTGTGGAAACCAGCAGGAAAATCCACCAATGCCCTGCTCAAAGGATTTATGAATTCAGAGAAAGGAGAGAAGTGAGGGCAAGAACTCAGCAGGTAGCAGGGTAGCAAATGGGTCTTCATATTTAAGAGGGCAATCCACAGGGCAGCACGCAGTTGTGTTCACAGGGAAGAAAATGCCAACTGCTTTGTCTCCCTGTGGATTACAGGGGCACAGAGGAACTGTAACACTCATGTTCTTGCTGGAGTAATTCCTGATGAGCCCCATCCAACAGCAAGAGGGTCTCTCTGGGTCTGCAACAGCTCTATGTTTCAGCACGTCTCTGCTTTCTTCTGGAGATATTTTGTAGGTTGTTTGGGTACTTGGTGTACGTTCAGTCTGTAAAGAACAATAACCATGACTTACCTGGATCCAGCTACCCTAAAGCTCTATTTTCACTTGATGGTATTACAGAAGTCTGAAGAAATTGTTCAATTCAGGAACACTTCTGCAAGAAACACTGAACATGCTCTACTCTTTTGCTTTGAATAGGAGCGTGACCATCATAAAAAGACTTGGCCAGTCTTCAACTGCTGCTCCAGCCACCATAAATCAGCACCAGAGCCCCACACTGAATGGCAATGCTGACTGTGGTGGCTCGTGTCACTCTTTTGTCTGCTGGTTGGGGTGTTTTCAAAGTACAGAAATATTAGAAAAAATAAAGAATAAAATAGCCAAAGCTGTGATTTAACAAGCTTTTCAAAGTGCCGAGGCACCATGCACAGAACCAAGGAACAGCAGTATCGATTCTGTGTGCCTTACAAAAGCCAGTGAAGGAGTCGAGGACCAGAGCCGTGCAAGCAGAAAGCAAGTAATTTAGGAGTGCTGCCATAAGGGGGGTTTCATTATCTGCACAGAATATAGTACCTCAGAGCACTGGTAGAGCAGCTTTTCCCTGTACTGGGCACTCTGGCTCACAGTGCTGTCTAACCAGAGCTTCTTCTGCCTTGGGCACTGAGTTGGGGCTGGGGGACTTCTGGGGAGCAGGGATTAGGGCACAGCACTGCTAAATCCTGGCCAGGGGAGGTGAGGGGCAATGAAACAAGGGCTCAGAACACAGCATCCAGTGCGCCCTCCTCTCTGTGCTATGAGGTTCAAGCCTGGTTTAGAACAAGGAGGTTTTTTCCATATATTCTGAAAAACATCCTCAGGGATTTTTCCAAGTACAGGCACTTAGAGCCTTTTCCTGGTTGGGCTTTAGGTTTATTGTAATTATGAGCCTGTTGTCTCCCATCATCACAAGTATGACTGTGCATGAGAAAACATTGGTGGGTACATACATCCCTTCTCAGGCCAACACAAGACTGCCCATAACAGCAGTGTGAACTATCCCTCCCATGCATGAGCATCTTCTGACTTCTGTGTTGACCTTTGGGGACCTTCAGAGCTTATTCAAACAGATTAATCTTCATGGTACCCCAATACCACATATTGTTCTGATATTCATAGGTAGGGAGACTGAGACAGGCGTGAACTGTCTTTAGCAGGTCACAGCATGAATCCTCATTGATGAACTTTAAAAAAAAATTAAATTACAATTAAATAAGTCTAATGCTAAAAATCCCAACTCTATCTGCATTTTAGCTGCAGCAAATTATTGTCACATCTTTTGACAAATTTTCTTCAAGCATTCGAGAAGGTTCTTAATAAGTTTGATTTTGCTTGGGTGCAGAAAGCTTAAAGGCAGTCTAGTAAAATGACTAAGATACTGTGGATACTTATGGGAATTATCACAGTGTTATCAGGGAGCACAGCTTGAATCTACTCATTCCCAGCTGACCTGTAACTGGAAAAACCTGGATGAGTCTGAGAGGATTTGCAGATAGACAGTATTCCTGATTAAAGTTTGGAGAGAACTTCATAAAGTGCTAAAAAGAGTACACAGATAAACCAAAATACATCTACAAGCATTTGAAAGGTAGTGAAACAACAGCTAGAATTAAATACCCAAAATGCTTGAAACAATAACCTCAGTTAACTACCCAGCATCCTTAAGCAAGTAGCACCACTGGTTAAGACTTTAAGATGTATGCAATGGCATTGTATACATCAGCACATTACTGTCTTTTCTGAAGGCACTCCAGATGCCTCAGGGATTCAAGGGGAACCAAGACCAGTCAAGGCAACTCTGGCAAACAAAAGGAGGAAGATAAAGGTTATAGATAAGGGCTATAGTTTATAGACAAAGGCATAGTGATGACAATGAGTGGATGAAGTAAAACAGGGGTCCTTGAAGACCACCTAAAGACTGAAGTGCACATGCAGGAAAGCGTGGGAACCTATGGGAATGAGTTCCCAGAAAAGTAATTAATTTATTATTTTTTCTCTTAATATCCTGAATATGATAATATCCTAACTCGTTTGTCGTGCACATCATTAGGAGCGATCCCCTGTGCCCAGCGCTGCAATGACAGTTACCTGCTGAACAGTTACACTGGACTCTGCTCAGTGAATTACCACATTTCAGTAGAGAGAAATGAATTCCTGCAGTATGAGAGGGTGGGCTGTTAGGAAAGTTGGTTTAGAAGACATGAAAGGTTAAGGTAGATTATTGGGGAGTGTCCCATCAGGGAGAAGTAAAGGTTGGCCAGCGCAGGTGGTTGAGTCCCCATCTCTTGAGGTGTTTAACAGACGGGTAGATGCAGTGCTTGAGGACATGGTCTAGGGGTAGACTTGGTGGCGGTAGGTTAATGGATTGGGACGCTTAAGATCATCCAGTTGGACTGGATGATCTTAAGGGTCTCTTCTAACCTTAACAATTCAAAAAAATTCTTCCCAAAAGAGCTGTCAGTCTGCCCAGAGAGGTGGCTGAGTCACCATCTCTGGTTGTATTTCAAAAACAGGTAGATGGGATATGGTTTAGGAGAGGACAGGCACAGTTGGACTCGATGATCTTAATGGTCTTTTCCAAACTGGTGATTCTAGGGGAATCTAGAGGGTTCTGCCAAGGTAATAACCACAGGCAAAGAGGGATTTCCGTGGTGGAAAGCTAATCATTACATTGTCCAAGCATCTCATCCTTGCCATGTCTTCCCCGCAGTGCACGCCCAGAAGCAGAACAGACAGACCTGCGTACGGAAGAGCCTTATCTGCGCGTTTGCCATGGCCTTTATTATAAGCGTGATGTTGATTGCGGCCAACCAGATCCTGAGGAGCGGCATGGAGTAGCCTCTCGCCACGACACTGTGAACCAAACTGACCATGCATGCGCATGCCACCGGGTGAGCTCCCCCTGAACCGACTCTCACGGCAAAGAGGCAGAGGCAGGCAGATAAAGCACTATCCGACAAGGAGCCTGAGGCCAGCAGCGTTAACGTGTCTTGTGAATCAACTACATCCTTTTGGCAGGGACATAAAAGGGCTGTCTTAATGCTTTAAAGGTTTTGTTTCCTAATGCAATAAAAAAAAAAAAAAAAATAAATAAATACAGGAGTCCCGAATTATTGCTTCACAACAGCAATGGTAACTTGGAAGAAACTTTCACCCAGCAGCCTGTTGTGCAGACCTAAGGAGGCACAGCCTCGTGACGTGCTGCGGCGGGGCTGTCTTTTAACCTAGGGGCCGAATGACTATTCCACGTAGCGCTCCGCTGGGCCCGTGTTCCCAGGAATTTGATCGTAGCATTGCCACAAGCAAGTCCTGTTAATTTTATTCCATGTACTCCAGCTTCACTTTGTTTTTCCCTTATGACCATGCCTTTGAGTTTACGGCATTAGAGGGGAGCCAGAGCATCCTTGTACAGTATTTTCAGAGTCAAAAAAAAAAAAAGAGAAGAAAACAAAAGGAGGATTTGCCAGCATCGTGCAAAATTTCTGGTTGTGCTTTGTAAACGCTGCCTTTGACACGGGACTGTGTGGGGTAGCATGAGTCTGTTTGCCATTTTTTTCTGACCATGAATCAGGGCTTGAGAAGCACCACTCGTTTCCACACATGGGCATTTCTGAGATTTGTGCACAGTCTTCCAACCGACTCTGCAACCACCAGCGCCAGTTAGAACTCCCTCTATTTGGTCCCATCTGCATATTCAACAGCATTTGCTTTCCAGAGTTTTGCCCTTCTTCTATATTGGTCTTCAGTAAACTTACCTGGAATGAAAACCACGAGTTTCTCTCCTTTCCTGCACCATTTTTATTTATTTATTTCATTTGCCCTGCTTGTAATCTGCAGCGGAACCTTCCTGTCGGACACCTTCTCGTGGGAGAGGTTATGGTTTTTCCTACACAGCAGTGTGTGGTTTTGACCAGCCAGCTGTTCTGGTCCCTCCCAGGAGTCATCCCACCACCACCATCATCCCATGGACAGGCTCCAAAGAGGGTAAGCTGAAAAGCAGACCGCAGCAAGAGAAGAAGGAATCAAACTAGAGCACCCCACCATATGTCATGTTATGTTGTGCGTCAGACTTTTAGATCCTGCAAGTGCTAGATATTTTTCCTGGAAGAGATTTTAATGAGCAGCAAGGACAAGATGCAGTAATGCAAACTGGAGACACAACACATCCTTCAGAAAGCACAAGGACTGGGTGAGCCTGGAGCCAGGATTATATCTGAAAGAATTTTTTCCTTTAAAACTTGACACAAATCTTTGCATCTGCCTTTGGATGAACTGTGCACCTGTGTGTCATCCCTGGAGACATCTGGTTTCCTCGTCCTGGTGGGAGAGGTATCTGGGCAGAAGCTCGTGGAGCTGGCACAGGGAGTGTTCCTGGGGAGGTCCACAGAGGCACCTGGGCGTTGGAGTTGCGGTGGCTTTGTCCGTCTGGTTGGACGAGCTCCAGGAATGCCAAGGAACGGTGAGATCTCGCTCCTGAACAAGTAAATGACTGCTTCCTATGTCATGAGATGGGGCAGGACAGCTCCCCAAGGGATTACAAACCACGGGCTTCCCTCATCCCACAGAGCTGCCATCAGCTTAACCCTGGATCCATCCCAAAGACTCATTACAGGTCTTTCTTTGATTACAAGTTTGATTGATAACATTTAACCTGTATTTTTTAGTAGCCTGGTTTGAAAATTTGCTTATCATTGTCCTGTCTCCCATCACCCCTTTAAACTCCCATCACCACTTTGGATTTTGTCTTTGGGTGTGTGTCTCAGTCATCCACCCCCACACTGTGGCCATTTTCCCGGTACCCCCCGCCCCCCATCACCAAAGATGGCAGCCGTCTTTTACAGAGCAGACGAGTTATTTTTTTCTGCCTTTCACAAACACACACATCTGTATTTCTGCTCTGTGGTGACTAATAGAGGTCAATTACAAAATATTCCACAAAAACATTGTTACATCTCCCAGAGGGTGGAGAGATTTATGTTTGTGATACGGCAGCATCAGACTTCAAACCAACAGTGGAAGAGCCTAGGCAAGCTCTGAGCATGGGGGCTCACACCGCTGGCGAGCCAAGATGTGCTCCCAGTGCACCGGACACTGCACATAACAAGCTTTGAGATCACATTAAGGGAACTCTCACTCACATTTTTAGGTCTCAGGGGCATATGGAAAGGTGGCAGCAGCAGAAAAGAAAGTCTAACCGTTATTTGCCAATGAGTAATAATTGATAAGATTTATTTTTACCCCCCCGGGATTGAGCTGGAGTGAATGTGGGCAGCAGGGGCTGGTGGAGTTGGTGGCACAGAAACACAGGGCAGCACAGTGACTCTTTGCTGAGCACAGACATACAGGCTAAAACACACAGGCCAGGCATTTCTCCACGTTGTTCTCACTCATCTGACAGCTTATGCCAGGTAGACTCCAGTTATAACAGCTACCTTAGGAACAAGATAACTTTTTGAATTCCTTTAAGCTTTCTGGAAGGCTCCATAATTTCTACATGTGTGGTCCATAAAAACCTTTGTAAATAAGGTCATTATTCTTCTTCATCTTGAAGCTCCATTTGTAAAACTAAACCTATAATTAATATATTGGTAAAAGCCATAGCCTGGTATCAGTAGAGTTCCTCACAAAACTCCCCACTGAATTTACTGGGTACAGGATTTGGGGAGGGGTTGGGTTTGCTTTTTCTCTAAGGAACCCAATTTATCCATTACAGAATCAGTGCCATGTCTTGCCAGAGGTCTCCTTTTCCTTCCTAGGACAGAGTTTCTCCATCTGAAGGGTCTGAGAGAGAACCCTTCTTTCATCAGGCTCTTCTGATAGTTACCGGCAATGCGGGATGGATCAGGCCAAGCCATTTCATCCTTTCCTCTCCCCATAACCTTTCTACTGACACCTCCCCACCCTTCCTCACCAGCAGCATTGGACCTGTGTCTCTTACCTACCTCCCTGGTTCCATTTATGTAACATCCATTTTTCTTTTTTTTCTTTTTTTTTTTTTTTTGCCTTCTACGTAAGAAGGGGGGTGGGGTGGGGAAGGAGCTTTTTGTTGCTTTTACAGACAGTAGGTAAAAATAGAGCAGTAAAATTTTGATTGGAACCTGATGGCAAGAGCTTAGGAGGAAGAAAGTAGAAGAATCAAAGAAATAAAAATAAAAAAAACCCACATTCCATACTTTTAGGAAAAAAAACCTCACTCTATTTAAGTGCTAATTAACATAATTTAAAAAATACCCAGACTGCAGCAGTGCTAGGTAGAGCTGTCAGAAAAAGCACTAAACTTATGCTCTTGCCAGTTACATGAGAATTTAAGTGTCTTTTCAGCACTGCAATTCTGTACAAAAAGGATATTGCTATGGCAACCCTCGCTGTTCGTGACATGTGTGCCACCGTGTCGGAGCGACACGCAGATATTGCAGACACACTCCCAGCCAAACCAAGGATGGACAAACAGCTTCCAACAGCCTGGGACAGCATTTCAATTTGCAGATTAGCAAATTATTAACAAATTTTGAGCACCCTGAAGACAACTATTGGCTTAGCCATTAAGAAGTGTGCAATTAAAAAAATGACATGCAGAGAAGGTTTCAGGATGGACATGATTATTTGAGCTTGAGGAAGGCTTTGGTTTGGTTTGGGAGCAAGTGAAATCAATGCAGCAAAAACTCTCCTCAAAACAGGTTGTCCTGTGCTTGTCAAGGACACTTTGGGCAGGTCCTTCATGGAGGGATTGATCTCTGATGGGAAGGATTTGGGTTACTTCTCCTGCAAGGCACTAGGCTGCATCACTGACAATCATTGACTTCTAATTAAACCATTTGCTTGAACTTTGAAGGCACATCCTAATTTTCTACTCCTGGAAAAGCCAATGAGGGACGGCAGCCATGTGGCATCTGAAATACTTTGGAAGCCACAGAGAAGTGAATTGCAGCAAGAAAAGCTGTTGGATGACCACTCCATACCTGTCAGGTCCAAACCCATGCCATAATGTCAGCCATGAAGAAAACCACAGCTCAGGAGTTACCAGGCAGGACAAGGGCACCATAGTTGTGGCAGTGGCCCTGGGGAGCAGGTTCTTGACCACAACAGGCTGTGTCACCCAAGGACTTCGTTGCAGCCTGTCATGACAAGTCCACTGAGAAGTAGCTTCTAACCAGAAGCAATATCATCAGTAATTGAGAGATTTATAAAGGGTAGACAACTGGGGAGGATTTGGTCCTTGTGCTGTTGGAATTTGTTGAGGAAAAAAAGATACTGATGTATAAAAAGAAATTATTTTTCATATTTGATGGGTACCCACAAATAAGCCAGTTACTGTTGGCAGACACCCTGTCCTGGTGAAGGTGCTCACAGACCCCCCAGGACCTAAGAGCAGAAGAGTGGGAGGTGATAGGAAACCCATCTACCACCCCTGATCCCAGGTGAGCTACAGTAAAATAGTTGAGTATTACCTGGTGATTTGGAGAGGTTTCATACAGAGTATTCAGTGATTTTTGGGAGCTCACATGTTGGGTAGGTTACACTGGTAGGGCTTGATAGGAGGCTCCATGTAAACTTAAGAAAAAACTATTCCACTGTGCATGGGACAGAGCCCTCAGACGGGCTTCCCAGAGAGGTTGTGGAGTCTCCTTCTCTGGAGACCTCCAAACCTGCCTGCACACGTTCCTGTGTGACCCTGCTCTGGCAGGGGGGTTGGACTAGATGGTCTTTTGAGGTCCCTTCCAACTCCTGACATCCTCTGATTCTGGGATTCTGTGATGGTGGTTGCTTAACACGAGATGATTCCAGAAACTGTATAAAACCCCCAGAAATTACATATATACCCAGCTCTTTAAGCTGGGGCCAAGTAAACAGGGTTTGTTTGGTCCTTCTTCCATGAGAAATAGCATAGCAAGCAAATCAGAAAAAGGGAGAAAGCCTTCCCAAGGATGCTACTCTGGATGTCTGAAGTCTGTTTGACAGACTTGGATAAGCAAAGTACCAATTGTCAAACCCTTTTTCCATGGAAAGCATAGGAATATTCTTTCACAAAATACACGCTGCACGTTTCTGCCTGCTGCAGAAGAACAAAACACCTCCTGGGACACTCAGAGGACCATGATGGCTGTCCAAGGTCCAGGGCTAGCTCTGCCTGAGATGACACACCACTTTGCAAGGTGCCTGGGACATGCTGACTCTGAGCAGTTCCCATGAAAGACTTTCTCCCCCCCGCACCGTGAGCACGTGCTGGAGCGAGCAGTGCTGCAGAGGGCTGTCACTGCACAAAAGCAAGAGGTGCACAGTCCCGAGTCAGACTTAGATCTGCGAGGAGAGAAGCAGTAGGAGGAATATATTAAGATCACTAAGAATGAAGTTCCCTATTTTATCCACCCATGTAATAAATTATTTAGTTTCTGCTTTATGGATGACTGTTTGAAAGAAGAAAAACCAACTCTTCTAAAATGAGATTCTGATGAAGTATCTTTTTTCTTGGCTCTGAATCATGCTTACATTCCACAGATGAAGATGTACAGAACTTGCTGGTTCTCAATCTATTATTTTACTGTACTGGGTTCTGACAGTGCAATTACATTTCCCTGGCATCGCTTAAAACCTATTACTTTCTCAGGAATTTAATACAGAAAAAGAAAAGGCTCACAACATTTTCATCTCTATATGTTGTTGGTTGCTACCAGGACTGGATTATGTTTTTCTCCAGTTAAGAAGGATGGTTTAGGCAGCTCTAGGAACTGTAGCAGCTTCACCAAGAGCAAAATGGACAGAAAACATGACATTTTAATTGTAGTACTCCACTCCTACCTCTCCAGTGGCAAAAGTCTGAAAAACTGCCTCAATTTGGCATCTTTCCTACAAAAGAATTTCAGTCCCTGAAGTGAGAAGAGGGAGAAAGGAGAAAAAGGAAATCCCCTGGATCTAAATATTTGATAATGAAAATACCATACATTTTATTATTATTATTTTGCCAAGACCACTTTGTAGTCTTGAAGAGCACTACTAAATAAAATTTCCATTTTCCAACCAATTATTTTCTACAGCTGTTCACGGCCTGTCTTTGCCAGCATCATGAATAAGCAGCTTCAAACACTGCTATTTTTACAAGGTTTTAAGTGAGAACCATAATACAACTTTCCTTCATCAGCCAACAAGTAGACATTTGACCATCCCATTTGAAGCTCTTCAGCTCACTCGAGCACGCACCACCCTGCCAGTGCTCAGGCATCTCTTGTCTTTCTTGGGAGCGGTCCCACTAGGCCCAAACTGTGCTGCCGATGCGCTTGCAGCATCAGGCCCCTGGGGTTGCCATCTGACAGCAGTCTTCAAACAAATGCCTCTGTATTCCTATTGCACCAACCCAAGAATGGCATTACATTTCCTACCACCTCTTTTACAGGAGCCAAAGTTATTTCAGCTTCATACAGAACATCTTGTTTTCTCAGATTTTAATTGGGATGGGGGGGGCGGAAGAAAGGTGAAGTTGCTCTGGGACTCCAGGGTAAATCAGAAGTAACTCATTAGAGTTAATTGGCTTAAACTGGAATAAACCCAGAATCCAGCCTCTTGCGAGGTAATCCATACTAGGATCTAAGTAATCAATGCCTCCTGATCTCTAGGAAGGTCTTTGCTAATACACCATCTCCTGTTTGTCACCGTTTCATCCCTCACTGTTTTCAAGCCATTTACCATTCATTGTTAAAAACTGACCAGTTTTTGCTTCTTAACAAAAGACATGGCATTTTAAAGACAAGTCATAAGTCAGCAGCATAATGGTTAAAAAAAATATATTAAAAATTTTGTACAAAATATTGTAAATATTAATATAAATTATCTTGGCATGCAACTGAAATAAATCCTATGTTACTGCAAGTTACCCAAGTGTATAAAGACATGTATAAAGGAAAACCGAATGCCATATGTATCGGCTGTTTCCTCTAACCAAACACTACTGTAAATATATAATCTGTATAAAAAGATTTTAATTTTACCATTATTTATGCAATAGAAATAAAGGGTTTTTTCTTTTGATGAGGGATGAAGTTTCTTTTTTCCTCATTTTGAAGCAGTCATTGATATTTATTCATGCTCAAGTACAAGAGCAAAAGCTAGATTTGCATAAAGTATTAGGACAGAGACCTTTTCTTCTTTCCGAGGGATACATGAACATTTGGGGTTTTTATTTTGCTTTGAAAATAGATTTACATATTTTCAAGCCTGTTACTACAGAAACTGTTCCTGGCTGGATAGATGCTTTGACTATTCATGGCCGGGATCGATGTTTGAGAGCGACAGAGATGCACAGGAGTCCTCAGCATGCCAAAGAGAGGAACTGAGCTTCTCCTCTGGAAGTGGAAGTCTGAGCCACAGCTGGTCTGGCTGGTGGGCACCACATGCAGATCCTAAGGAGAAAGGTCAGAACATGCCCTGTGCTCTTTTATGGCACTCAACTCTCTGTTTTCGTATCTACCAGAGAGTCAGAGCCTTTTTCCCCAAGCTCAGATGGGCTTTGGTCCAGTGTGTTGCTGTTTGGAAGAGGATGCTGACCACGGGCTTTAATCCTGTCTCTTCTTCTTCCAAGGGTCCCTATCACAAGAGATGCTCTGTGAGGACTCTTGTCCTGAAAAGAGGCTACTCCCTTAGCAAATTAAGATCTCTTCATTTAATTGTAGAACATTCTACATGGATACCAGTCCCCCCATGTTCTGCAAGCAATTTGTCTGGAGAAGGTGAGGATGAGGATAACAATTGTTCCCAAAATTGCTCCTAAATTAAAGCTTAAAAGGAAACTGCTGATGTAGGCAAGTTGCCTTCAGCCAGGTCAACCCAAGCCACAGTTGTAGGACTGCTGGTATGATGAGGGAAACCCCCAAAGCTCCCTCCATGCTCATAGGCAGTGTACAACCTCTGTCTTGTGCATGGGAAGGTGCTGTGACATTTTCACTAGACCTGGCTGTTTTTTTCCAGAATAGCATTTCTGATTCCTTCACTTAAACTCTGAAAAAAGAGTGGTTTTCCCCAGACAGTGATATGTATCACGCTCCATTTCATGGGCTCACATTATTTATTAATTGCAACCATTTGGACAACAGCCTGGCAGCTCAGAAACTGTTCCTGGAACCATCACAACTTTAGGTATGAGCAATTGTCCATGCATGGATTACCACTGAAAAGCGAGCAACACGGGAAATGTGTTTACAAAAACCGTGATCTAATAGTTTTTTTTATAAAGATACTGTACACTCTAGTTGACCTCTTACATTATGTAACTGGAGAGCACTTTAATGAATGGCTTAGGAATGAACCTGAATTCATTACAGGAGTGAACCAAGTGTGTTGTAGGAATTCCTATGTATTTATTATAGGAATTGAGTAGTTGAAGAAATTGAAGAAATCCTCTGCTGAAAGGAGAAACCTACACTACTCAGATCTCCTGTGAGAACTGTTCTCATGCAGATCAATATCCTCAATGAAACCACATTGCATTTAATGTCCTCAAGGAAACCACAGCTTTGTTTGTGGTATTTCAACCACCAAAACCATCTAAAAGTTGAAACTCAAACTTGCCACTGTCATTGAGCTACAACCCTCTTGGCCCATCAGCCTTCCCACCACAGAAGAGCCCACGAACATGACCACTGTTACAGCTCTACCAAAGCCTGTTTAGCTCATGCTATTCTAATGGTCTCCATTCAGCAGAAATACAGGTGAAGGTTCCCACCCAAAAGCCCCATCCTTCAGCTGCACCCCAACAGGAGGCCTCAGGTGCCCGCTGCTGTGGGAGCAGACACTGGCAATGGGCAGGAATGACCTCGCAGGTCTAATCCAGCTCCTGGGGAGTTAGTGGAAACGTTCCCAGACTTAGTGGGATTTGGATTAGGTCATCGTTCAGCACAGTATTTCACACACTGGCTCTTTGCTTTGTTTAAATGGAGACTGGCCAAGGCCTCAAATTACACTACAGAAATAAAATTACTGGAAAAATAAGGCATTCCTTTGTCCAAATGAAAGTCAGGTATGGGCCCCATCTAAAACTTGTTGCCATCAATGGGCTCCTCAAATTCAAAACTCCCAACAGACAGTCTTATGTTAGACACAACGCTTTCCTCCAGGTATTCACGCATGATCCAGCAACCTGGTTCTGCTGCCAGGATCTCACTCACTCAGTATGCACCTCTTCCTGATTAACATCTGCAGAAAGCATTTCCTAATGTAAATCCAGAGGCAGTAATTTATTTGGTAAAAGCTAGTTAATCCTGACAAGGCTTCCCCGTGTTACGTAAAGGCTAATATCATCTTGTTTTAATTGCTTCTTTAAGAGTTCCTCAAAAATCAGAAACATTTTAATTAAAAAATTCACCAAGAGTATCTTCCAGATCTTTTCCCATTTATTCTTTTTCCCACCAAAACTATCAGCACATTTGTTAAGTTCTAAAGAAAAATAATTACAGCAGATGTTGATCGCTGCTGCAAGCACTGAGATTGCTGAATGCTAAACTTGGTCTCTGAACATCTACTTTTTTCTGACTTTATGAAACAGAAATATCCATGCTTGTCTTTGCTCAGAAAGGATGCTGTCTGTGCGGGAGCAGGATGCTCTCATGCCAGCTGCT
Source organism: Heliornis fulica (assembly GCA_013399135.1). Classification (NCBI taxonomy): domain Eukaryota; kingdom Metazoa; phylum Chordata; class Aves; order Gruiformes; family Heliornithidae; genus Heliornis; species Heliornis fulica. The sequence continues at coordinate 310,216 of VXBZ01009053.1, forward strand.
AAAGCTGAGGGAAATTCAGGGTGAAAAAGGGGGAAGAAAGGAGGAGGTACAGTGAAGGAACTGCTAGAGATATAGAGATGTGGGCAAAGAAGACCACGGACTGGCTCAAAGCCATTTCATTTTACCTTTTGAAATGATTAAAGGTTCTGATCCTCCAACACCCTACAAAAGTCAAGATGCTAAATCAAGTAGAAGTGCTACCTACACAATCAGTGTTGTGGTATCAGAATGAAGATGCCAAGTGCACCCCTGCCATGCTGCAATAAATGTCTCCTCACCCAAATTTCTGTCTAGATTTCCTCTTGCACATAATGAGCTGGCTTTAGACTAAGCTGTCAAAAATCACTCACCACAAAGTGACAGAAAGCAGATGACCATACGTGTCACCACAGGCAGAAATTCCACGCGACAGCGTAAGCGCAGGTTCACTAACCTGTGCATGATCCTGATAATGTAGGAAAGAAAATTTTTTATGTCCTCAGCTGCAACAGTACTCGAGGAGAAGTGTATCCCATCTCTGCTTCAGGAAGAGCAATAGCACCCAGTAGTGCTCCCTTAAATGTTTGCTGGTGGTGGGGTACTTCTAGGTCTGAGCTAGAACAGCAGATGAATAGAGGAAACTGTGAGAGGACCATCTGAAGCTGTGCAGGAGCTCCAGATCTTCTTTCTCCACATCACAAGTTAGTTTCACAATATATTCAGCTCTCTGCATTCAGCCCATCAGTTTTCAGCCTCTGAAGCCATCAAATCTGATCTGTTAGACAGGTCCTGCTCCACTGGAGATGCCAGACAAATCTGCAGACATACAGCCAGGCCCCACATGGCTGGCTTTGACATGTCCGCTGATACTCAAAGTTCATCACATCCTCGTGAGCAGGGGCTGTTTCCTGCAGCATCACATTTCACACCCACAGATCCTAGGGCAAACCCATGACTGCTGAGGATATCTGGCATTATGGGTCTCCTGAGGGAAGAATCACCATCCTGTAGGAAGCAGCGAGGCAGGAAAGGCTCAGATGGCATCTCGACTCAGGGTAGAGTGGCAGGGACAAAGCAGGGATCTTCGAGGCATCTCAGTCCCACGGAGACCATGGCCTTGAACATGGCTACTACTGAGCCATCTCCTGACTCGTGAAGTTCCAGCCTGCAGAGTATTTTATAGAAAAGATTAAAATCTCCCAAAGTGAAGGATTTCAACTGAGGGGCTGAGAGACCCCAGCGCTGGCGGTACGAACAGTACCGCTATAATAAGGGTAATCACTGCGTGTTATATGGAAAAGCCTCTCAAGTGATTGCTGTTTGCAGAGACTGATTAAATATAAATTAAACTCATCTGCATGTTCAGCAAGATGTGTGAATGGAATAGCAAGCTCCACAGGCTGCATGGAGCCTTTGGGGAGCTCATCCCGTGGCCTGGCATGTCCACAAATGGGCTGCTCTGCACCTTCTCAACCAGCACCAACAACCTTGGTGTTCACATAGTATTGAAATGAAAAGAATCATATTCACCTACACAGAGATTGTTTCAGATAGAGTACTGAACAAGCAGTTAATAGTACTCAAGTTGTTCAGAGGGGAAGAACGCAGCTCCCTGTATTGCCACAGCCATATTGCCACTTAACACTGCTTGTCATCATTTCATTTGACTTCTCCAAATGCTTCTCCATATTGTGTGCCTGCATCAGGACAGGACAAAAAAAGAAATGGCATTTCAGTTGGAAGTGACCTACACAAGTGATCATCTAGTCCAACTGCCTGACCAATTCAGGGCTGACTAAAAGTTAAAGCATGTTATTACCAGCCATGTCCAAATTTCTCTTAAGCGTGCTTGGGTCATTGGCCAGCTCCCTATAATGCCTGTTCCAGTGTTTGACAACTCCCCACTTAAAGAAATGCTTCCCCAGTTTCTTGGCAATGCACTGAGAGCTCCATATGCCAGTAACCAGGCAAATCATAGGCGATGAAGGGGACAATCCTACACCACCAAGCACCCTGGATATGATTAAGATGGGATTACTTAAACTTCTTCCCCACTGTATGAGGGGGAGAGCCTTATTTCTAAATCTGAACCATAATCCAGAGACCTGGAAACTGGTGTCCAGTGGATTTCTCCTGCCTCTGTTGACCCTGGGCTGTAGGCAAGACTCACTAGGCAAAACCAGAGAGAATTATATGGTGAGAAACAGCAGTCATGTACCCCAAGATAAGTCATTTTCTTTCTATTTCTAAGGAAGCCCTTGCTCTATTCAAGAGGGAGCCTGAAGACTTTGTGAACAGACAAATAAGGAAGATGCCTGAAGAAGCTAATGACCAAAGCTAAAAAGTCTGAGGGAGATGGGATATTGCTTCTTCCCATGTTGTGTGAACTCCTATTGTGCTGATGCCAGTTGTAGTGTCTTCTCTAGCTTCAAACCAGAGAGAATCTAAAGCCTGAAAAATACTGAAAATGGGAATTGCTTCTTAAGGTGAAAGAAATCTCCAAGTACCAGAAACAGGCACCAGATTCGGACCTGTCAACACCCTCCTGCTGAAATGAAATGCATTTGCAAGTGCATAACCACACTTTAATCCTGAAGACCTTCAACCACCTACTTTGAATATTTATTATCACTTAAACTCAATTTCAGAGAACATTTTTTAAATCAATTAGCTACTGTTCTATTCACTGGGAGACTGATCACAACGTTCACTGTCTCTTGGACAAATTAAACCAGCAATTATTTCAAAATGTTTGTTCCCTACAAAGAGGAAAAACAAGCATCGGTTCAGAGGACAGAAGGGAAGAAACAACTCAAGAGGGACAACACCGGGCCAAAACTGAAAAGAGGTTGAGCATATGGAGTTGCTTTTGCTGTTCTCAGTAAGAGGCTCAACAAAAGGGATTGGTAGCATATTAAGGGTACTACGGATCATTGTTATTTCTTGGGAAAGCAGTTCCAGTGCTGCCATGATAAATTGCTTCTAAGAATTCAGGGTATGGGCTGCTGACATGTGTCAGGCAGGAAGCTGGTGTTCAGATCACAATCGCAATTATTTCAGTATTTTTAACCAAATCAGAGCATGAACTCTCCTGAATAAAAGGACTCCTTTATGTAGAAGCTGCCAAAGTTAAAACCTTTGCTGTCTTCCCCGGAACCCAAAGCAACTTCCAGCAGCAAACAGTGTTTCTTTAACAGACTCACTGAACTCCTAACCCGGTCTAGGAGAAAGCCCTGCGCTAGCACAAGGGTTGTTATTGCTACAATTACGCCAACGCCACGCTCCCAAAGAAGGATTAACATTTAATTCCTTCTAAATTTGGTTTATGAAATATTGACATGCTGGTGCCTTCACAATAAGCTATAAAGACATCTTCTACACAGCGTGCAGCAGGAGCTCGGTGATGTTTATTTACTTATTCCTTTCACTACGTTTGGCTCTGAACACTCGCGCTGAAATTGCTAGAGAACGCCCCAGGCTGAGCTAAGCAGATACCAGCAGGTAGACCTAACAACCAGTGTTAATAAAAATCAATGAAGCATTCTTACAAGGCAAACTGTTATCCCTTTACAGCTCACAGTCTCCTCACTCTGACAGAAGATGATGTTCAACAGATGTAGAAGCATCAGCTGGGGGCAGCTCCAAAAAGCTGTCTCCTAAACACATCCTCTTGCAGTCCCAGACATCTGATTTATATATTCACAGACATTTCTTAATACTTTTGGGACACTTTATCTCATTGCCTAAACAAATCCACTTATGTCTGCACCACTTCTAAGTGTGAAATAACGTGTTATTAAAGTTATTGTGACCCTGGTGATAGCAGAACCCTTCCAGTTACAGTGACCTCATTAATGAAAACCCTTTGTAATGCAACGGCCCAGATTCGTAAAGGTCTTAATGCATGACAAAGGAGGCTTGGGGTAACAGCATCCTCATGGTCTTCCAAACACACTACAGTCCAAGACATGACCTCACCACACATCTTTATTGCCTCTTGCTGAAACAATGCCTTCTTCTGTATCCCAGGGAAGTTGGTCATGTCTTTGGCATGCTAAGGTAGGGTTCAGCAGCAGAGCTTGCAGCTCACACCTCTGCACTAATCTAAGCCAGAAGCAATTGTCTGCAGTTACAGAGCAACTGCAAAAACATCCCTAGGAGCAGCAATCTGCCTCCTTGCTGTGTCTATGGAATAAAAAGGATGAGCAATTACTTTTTCATTAGCATTAACTTCAGGAATTAGGCTGCACACACCACACATACACCCAGGAGCAATGAGTCTGCTGCACAGCAAGCACAAGAAGCCTCCAGCCAGGAGCACCTTGAGGCTTCCACAAGCCCCATGCTGTCCCCAGTCCCACTATGCTACAGCCACCAAGGTGGGTTGTTCAAAGCACAGAGATACCTGGCATTGGAGATGGCTTCTCTGATGTATCACAACCCTGCACCAATCATCTTTATCCCTGGGTACTAACTTGCAGCCAGTTCACACCACAGAGGCCCATAAATTACTGGGGGGGGAACTGCAACAGTAGCAGAGATGTAGGCAGTTTTAAAAGGCCACTTAATGAGCTGTTCATGCAAATTGGGCCCAGACTCTCCTGAGCCACAGCTGCTCACCCAGGAAGACATGCTCAGGTGTAGGCACCTAAGCAATAGCCCCATATTTAAGCCCCTGAAGCCTGTCCCTGCCTCTTTAGCTGTTAGGAAAAACCAAGAGGTAAACTCCTAATAATGTCTCCCAGCCTGTATGACTCTGAGTGTCCTGAGCACCAAAATAAATCTTCCTGTTTAACATAAAACTATTTTTTTTCTCGCTACTCACCCTCCTCCCTCCAGTTAGAGCTGGCATCAATAGTAAATGATACCAGATGAGACAGAGGTTGGTCCTAGAATAAGCTTAAGTATTTCTCTATTTTGTGGGGGAACACTGTTTATCTTCCATTATATCCAAATACTTAATTTATCAGAATCTGGTCAATAACCTGATAAGACACCGTTGGCCCAAGCTCCTATTTTCACAAATTGTTCACTGAAGCCAGAGGCTGGGCTGACCTAAGCAATGAATAAAGAATTCATGGTCACTGTGAGTAATACAAATCCCACCATCTTTTTTTCCTTAGCAAGAGTAAAACAGTGTAAATAGGAGAGACTACATCTCTTCTGGAGAATGAGAAAATCTCTTTTTATTTGGTTTGGTTTTCCTATTACCCTCTGCATATAGAAGAGCTACCTTAATTAATGCAAGCTTATTATGAAATTAGAGCACCAATATAATTAAAGCATTGATTAAAAAGGCAATAAAACAAACAGCTAAAGCTCTTTCAAAAGAGGAGCAATATGAATACTACTTGATTAAATATTACAATTCAGTCAATATTTAACTATTTGATTGTATTGACTTAATTTCTACATTGACCTGTGAATAAGCATCTCTTGGGACCTAATTACATTATTTTTACTTCCTTTGTTGTTCACTAGAGTTTGTGTGTTTGTTCATTTGTTGTGATATTTCCTAAATTTCTGACAGCAGATCTTCCATCCCAGAGAACCCTAGTCCATGAAGATAACTCACAGGTAATGAGGATTTCTGGTAGTTGTGTTGATTCTTGGAAATTAGCTTTAGGAAATTCATCACATTTATAAAAAGAGGTCACCTCTCCTTCAAATAGCCCCCATAAAGAATTTGTTAATGAACTTCACAGCTAGGTCAAGTCAATAGCTTTCCTCCAAATTTACTGAAGGTCACTCTGGTGCTTCATGAAGAAATTTTCCTCCCTCCTTTCCCCATCCATCTGAAGAAAAATTGCCACAACATCACCAAAGTCACCTCCAGCTTCTCAGTGACACAAAGGGAGGCCACATCTCTGAAGTCACCTGTAGTGTGGGGTGAATCTGCAGCACGACATGCCCCCAAGGAGGAGTGAGACTCCCCTTTAGGAAGCAGTGACCCTCAAAGGGGCTAGTCCAAGGCAAATAGGTACAAGATAAATGGGGAATGCAACATGTACTCTCATACATGAAGGGATATGAGTCAGACTTCTCTGCCACCTGCACAATAACAACAGGGAAGTCCTTCAGGAAGGAAGCAAAGAGAGAAGAGAAGGTGTGTTGAAGGAAAGGGTAAAGAAGGTAGCTCAGATCAACAATCCCTGTGACCTCCCTCTTGGAGATGAGATAAAAAATAACCTATCATCAGAGCAAACCCAATTTTGAAGATACTCAGCCTCATGTGGCCATGCTCACCTGCTTCTCCCATCTCCTTGCAGCTGCTCTCCAACTTTTTCTCTTTACACTTGAGGGCTCGTGGCCAAGCCAAGCTCTGGGCCCAGGCCCAGGCCCATAGATGCTCTAGTTGCCTTCTGGCTTCTCCTTCACTCCCTGAAGACACTTTGCAGACATTGCACATATTCCCTTTCTAGCATTTGCATAGGCCTCCTAATGAGTTCCACAGAGTGCTTCTGTCCTTTGAAGTCCCAAACTGAGCTGTTTGAGAAAATGTGTCCAGCAAAAACATGGCAATCGACCACCTATTTAACAGCTGGCAGCTCTGTCAGGCACTTGCCATGTAGTCACAGCCCCAGTGACCAGGCTCAATCATCTATCACTCAACAGATACCTGGGCTCCATCTATCACTCAACAGGGTAACTGGGCTCCATCTTCACCCCAGCCTCCTCGCAGGAACGTGTGTCACTCCCCATGGCTTTAAGTAGACAGGGAGTCTCCCTCAGAAAACCTTTTCCAGGATAATTCAGCCAACATTACTCCACAGACCTCTCTTCTACATACAACAACACAACTCCAATTTCCATCTACTTTCTTCCATACTGAGGACCATGGCTATGCTCCTCTCTGGGAAGAGCTGGCTGAATGTCAGTGTGATCCTGGCAGTCCTGTGCTCTCCCCAGCATGAACCATTAACACCTGTAGTCACATTTGGGAACATCAGAAAGTCTGGAGGTGGCCACATGCCCAGCCTCTCCCTGAAGTTCTGTAAGCTAAAGAAAGTGAGTCTGTTCTTAAGGTTGTTGAGGCATTTCTAAATGCTCTCCAGTGCTTACTGGGCAACTGGTTGCAAGATAGATGGACATTTTTGGAAGAGACAAGGTTGTGTTTCAGACTCTTTCAGACTGTTTGAGCTGAAGCAGTAGCACAACTTTGCCTTCTCTTTTTGCTTTATGATATTCTCCAGTTGTTTTTCACTTAGGGAAACAAAACAGCTATGAAGAACCAAAGAAGCACAGATGAAAGGGAAGAGAAAGAGCAGGTTTTCTATTGCTTTTTTTTTTTTTGGGGGGGGGGGGGATGTTGTTTGTTTGGGGTTTTTTTCCTCAGCATTTGCATTGGATCCTGCATTGGGTCTGCAGGAATGTCTGATCTCTCCCAAGTGTGCAGGTTAGTCTCTGCATGCTCACAGGATCTACCAAGACCTCCATGAAGCAGCTCATCTTCCATACAAATATGTGTGTTTTCATCAGGAAGGTGCCTTGAGAGCTCTTGGGGCAATCAGAAAGCAGCCAGGGACCTCACCTTTAAATCCTTGTCTCGTCTGTCCTCTTCACAGTTCAGAGTACACGTCTGTCTTCAAACAAAGTTAGGGTAAAGTGCATTTTTTAGGTTTGTCCTATTAGGTAAGTGCCTTTTGCTTTTGGTAAGAGCCTTTTGCTCCAGAAAGTTTGGTACTCTTGTCAGGACACTTCCTAGTTCTCCTGTTTGAAGGCATCACCTCTTGGCAAAGCATGATAACATCCAGAGAGAGGATTTGGGTTTGGTTGGTTTGTTTGGTTTGGTTCAGTTCAGTTCAGTTTGGTTGGTTTGGTTTGGCTTTAACCTCTCAGCCTCACAACAAGCTTTGAGCTGGACTTGGACTAAGAAAATCTAAAATTAGCATCATTTATTTGCTCAGCAAAGAGGAGTACATTAGTGCTGCCACCACTTTTGGGAGGGATGCTAAAGCAGATTAACGTTAATGCAAATCAAAGCCCAAATGAGCTTGGAGACTGCAGCAAACATGCTCTACTGTGTCATTTGCAGCATAGCAGAAATATGTCCTGGCACATGTGTGAGCTCTTAAGAAAGTATATTGCAGATAGTCCAGTCTTAGGCAGTGTTTAAAAACTAAACACACCCAAAACCCAAAAAGGGCACCTTATTCAGGGCTTATCAACGTGACTGTCTCCATCAAGTAATGTCTCACACACTGAAACAAGCTTCTGACAATGAGGATTAAAACAAAACCACTTTATGACATCTAGTGGTGAAAGAAGACATGCACACACGCAGTGTCACGGCCTGAGGCCCTGTGAGACTCACACGTGTATGCCACTCAGAGACAGGCTATTTTTGGCAGCGAGTTCACTGTACATCTGCACTCCTTGACAATAATTTGTGTGCAGAGTGTAAACTCTTTCTTTGCAGGTCTATCAGAAGTCAAGGCACTACATGCCAGGGATGAGTGCTTTCAATTCCACCACCAACTCTGCTCACATGGCAAACCAGACCTTTGTGTAGGCAGATGTCATGCTGACAGTAGGAGATAGCTTCAGCTCAAACCCAGATACCTCGTGAGCTTTTATTATAAACCTTGTTGCTGGTTTCCCAGAAGTGATGGCTGGCTGCATCCTTTACCCTTCTGGGTTGAAAAATGACCGTGCCAAAGTAAGAGAAAAGGTACTAAAACTGTGCCCAGGGTCTCTGAAGTGAGCAGGTACCAGTCACTGCTCGAAGGACGGGAGCACAGCACGTGGCAGCGGGACATCCCAGAGCACACAGAGCTCCTGGTGGAGCTGAGCTGTTCTCTTACTGCAGCAGGAAGAGGTGGAACCTTTGTGCAAAAACATTTCCTTTGTTTTTCACTGCTTCAAATTGTTCTCCAAATACCCGTTATTGGCATTCTCCCTAGACATCTCTCTATGAAGTACTGTGATTGTTAGGATTGCTGCTTTGGGATGCAGGATGAACTCAGCTATTCTATGTCATTCAGTGCTGCCCTCCATCACAGAAGAGACACCTCAGTCCTGCTGAAGACTATGGCTGGAAGAAACCCAACAGTCCTTGACAGATCTTCTCCATAGCAAAACCTCTGCCTCAGCATCATTTCAGCCCCTGCCAGAATGAATTCAGAAGTGTAGCAGGGCTGTCAGTGTGTGTTCCTCCAGGAACCCAATGCACACCTGATCTTCTGCTGAACAACCACCACTCAACTGTTCCTCACAAGGCTAAGCTCTGCTTGTGTCACTGCACCCACTGGGGTCAGGCAGAGACCTGTAGGTTCTGAGAAGGAAAACACCCTACTTGACACACCTCCTACATCTCAACAGCTGAGTGCAGTTTTCTTCCATGAAGCCACCACACTCAGAGGTGGCCAGCACCTCCTCCAGCCTGTGGGAGCTGACCTTCTAGCTGGAACAAGGGTTTGGTTTCATCTTGCTGTGACATACATTGAACACCAGCAAGTGGAAAACATGAGAACTGGTGATAAAGCCAAGAGTAGGTGAATCAGGGTCCCATGAACCCAAGGAAACTCCCTGAGAAGGGGAAAGGGAAAGAAAAGAGTGGACGTGTTTTCAAGGAGGGAAGTAAATATTGCAACGTGTGCCTAGCTACTGCACAACTTGACAGTGCTGCTAAAACACACACTGCTCTACCTACTAACTCTGCACAAATAATGTAACACTCAATTAAGGTTTGTCCACAGTGAATTAATGAGGATAAATTTAAATAATATTAATGTTTACATAGGGCAAATTGTGTCCCTGGTTGCCTTTTAAAGCAATTCTTTAAACTGCAATAAGTACCAATTAAAAAGGTCTGAAACACTTTTCTTTTCACTGCTTCAAAACCTAAGTCTAAAGAGTTGCCACACTCCAAGATCAGCAAAACCCTACAGTTTCTGGGTTAGACTTACCAGCCAGTATCTTTTTAATTCCAGGAGAGTATCTAGATGCTGAGGGAAGGACAGGGTGACTGTAGAGCACTGAGCATAGAGGGACTTTATCAAGTGATACTTGGGTACACTGCTAACACTGCTCCCTGGGACCTCAGAGTAATCTAGAGCTCTTGCAAGGGACTGAGATGCATAAAAATCAAGCCAAGTTAGAGAAAAAGAAGATTCTGCCATGTCCCTGCCATGTGTGCCAAGCTCTCCTGCCACAGGACAGACTGCAAGAGAAGGCAGAGCTACTTTGCTAGCACATCTTGGTTTTGTAATGCAAGTCTTTCACCAGGGATGGCTGCAAACAACTTTTTGGTTAATTCTTATATATCATCTCTGCATCACAAAGTAGTCAGAGGAATCATTTGCACAAAGTTTATGGGTGCTGGGGACAGAAGGCACAAATGACCCTGTGAGTTCCATCAATCTGGCTGGCAGCAAGAGACACCTCCACACCTCTACACAGCTCCAGGTGTCCGATCCAGCCACGCTGATGTTTGCAAAGCCCCCTGAAGGGGATGGGTCTTCTTCAGTCTGGGCCAGACATACCCCTCAGAGAGAGGAAGGATGCAGAGGATGCAGCTGAGGACGTTCAGGAAAGCTCTCCATGTGTAAGGCTCTCCCTCACCCTGGCTGGGACCAACAGACATTTTGGGTGGGATCACAACACTCCAATCTTACAAGGCACCAGTGCTTTGGTACTGAAGGGATGCAAACAGATCTCACAGCACCAACTCCGGTTATGGAGGCCAGAGCAAGAAAATTAGGATTTCCTCATTTCCCTGTATGACCAAGAGCACAGAAATCCTCTCCTCCCATTCTGTGTCCTCATTACAAGGTAGAGGGGAAGTTGCTAAGCAGAAAAGCAAAAAAAAAACCTCTTTGTTCCTAACCTACAGGAAAATGAAATGAAGAAAAAAGGCCCCAAACAGGAGAGAGGGTATATGAGGGCCTATCAGCAGCCCCAGCTTACACTGGTGTGTTGGGGGTTTGTCATTCAGGATCCATTGTGGTGTTGTGTTGAATGGGCTTGGTGAGGCTTCACTTCTAGAGATCTGCAAGAGCAGATCGATGTGCAGAGCTGCCTGCAGAACTCACATGAAGTTGTAGTTAAAGAATATGATCAAAGAAAAAGAAATGAGCAGTTTAAAATCCCAAGAGAAAATCTATTTCTAACCATTTGGAAGGAAACTCCCCTCCACACTCTCCTCCCATCCTGATAACATTAATCTTCATTAGCTTTTTCCCCTGTATTAATGTGAGAAATGCCACTCCCTCCAGGCCTTTCTGGAGAGGTCTCCCTCAAAGCAGTTCTGTGCATCAGTTACTGTAGGACTCTGGGGAAGTGTCGCCAGAGAGTCCCTTCATCAGATCCTGTACTCAGACACCCAGCTAAGCACCTACAGGTAGAAGAGATGTCACAAGCTGTGGTACCTCTCACATCCCCTTTCCTCTCCTCCATCCATGCTGGAGCTGTACTCGCTTTCAGCCAGACATTAGTGCCCACACATTTCCTGCTAGGAGTCCTCTAGGTCCTGCACTAGTCATGCAGTGTGAGCTCTGGCACAACATTTATTTGAACCTATTCTTTTCCAGCTCAACTGCCATTGCCCTCAGCAGGAGTTTGAGTAAATTCAACACCCAAATCCTTCTTGCAAGGGCTGCTGCAGAGTTTGCATGTTTCCAGTACTGGATGCTGCAACGTCTTGCAATGAAGTAGCTCAGACAAGTGAGTGGGCTCAGAGCTTGTTCTCTCTCTTGTAGGAGTAGACTTCCCATGAAGTACCTCTTTTGGGTGATGAATAAGTGTTATTTGTGCCATCAGTCTGTGCATTATGCTGGCTCAGCTGCTAAAGGATTAAATTCCCCCTCCTCCATCAGCATGGTGCATTTTATAGGTTGTGGGGTGTGAAGAAGAAGGCAAAAGCCTTTATCTAGGTGAACTTGCATGCCACCTCTTGTGAGATTAGCCACTGGAAACTTGCCCACCTTCCTCGAGTCAGTTTGGAGAACAGGACCTGTTCAACTGGAAGAAATCAGGAGGCTACAGTGAAAACCATTCTCCTGCCATTCACACAGGCCACATCTAAGGAAAGAATTGTCCTTGGAAACGAGTTGGGGTTGAAGCCAGACGGGCTCTTCTTGTGTTCCATGTGAAGCAGAAAGGGAGAGCAGCTCATCTGATAACAAAGCCCAAGTAACTCTTGAACATTTGATGCCTCGTTAAAATGAGAGCACAAAGATGGAGAATTGGTGTCTCTGGGGGTGGAGAAGAGTGGGGTGTTTCTGGAGGGGTGTATGGCCCTTTCACAGCTGAAGTTTGGAAGCCTTTGGCATCACATGTCACAGCCAGATCACTGCAAGAGCTTGACTGGTTTCATTTCCATGGGTAGCTCTATAGAGCTAAACCCTCTTCCCTCTACTTAAACTACCTTTTTTTCCAGGCAAGCTCCAACTTCAAGTTCATTGATTTAGTCAAGAGTAATTTCACTTTAAGAGCTTGATAAATGCTACCTTGAAAGGAATTACAGAGTTCAGTTTCCTTCCTGCAACTTCAGTGGCACTTTTCACCTTGCTTTGTTTCAGGGCTTCTACCAATGACCCAACCCCCAAAGTAAATCATGCAGTTTTAGAATGGGCCAGGAGAGTAGAATTTTATATTTTGCTGGGTCCTTCCCCTGCGGGACACCTGGTTAGGTTCTTATGGGGCAGTGGGGTTTGTGGAAGAAGGACCTTGCATGTGCTAACTAACTGCATGCCCGTGGCCATGACCTGGCCCTCTCTTAGCTCCCTTCCCAAAATTTCCCCAGGTGACATTGTCCTTGATTCACATGGCTGCATCCTCCTCCACAGCTGTCTAAGTCAATATCCAGAGACTCGGTCGATAGTCAAGCATCATTTCCCCAGAGCTCAAGATCAGAGCACACCAAAGAAACCAAGCAAAGGAGGCAGAAGACCTGCATGGATGACCAAGGAGCTCCTGAAAAAACACCAAGGGAAGAAGGATGCTTACAGCATGTGGACAGAGGGGCTGGCCTGGGATGTGGTCAGAGAGGGTAGGGATGCAAGAAGAAAGGCTCAGGCCCATTTGGAATTAAAACTGGCAAAGGATGTCAAGGACAACAAGAAGGGCTTTGTTAAGTACAGCAGCAGCAAAAGGAAGAGTGGGGAAAACATAGTCCTGCTGCTGAACAAAGTGAGTGCCCTGGTGATGGAGGGTACAGAGAAGGTGGAGGTATTGAACCGCCTTTTCTTCTGTCTTTACTGCCAAGGGCCTCAGGAGTCTCGGGCTCTGGACCCAGGAAAGAAAGTGCTGGGAGAGGAAAACCATCCTTTTGTGGAGTAGGATCATGTTAGAGAACATCTAGGCAAACTCAACATACACAAATTCATGGGCCCTGATGAGATGTAGTGCTCAGGGAGCTGGAAGATGTTATGGCTACACTGCTCTCTGCCCTCTTTGAGAGGTCCTGGAATCAGGAGATGTGCCTGAGACCTGGAGGAAAGTCAGTGATATCACTCCAGTCTTCAAAAAGGGCAAGAAGGATGACCCAGGAAACTAGAGGCCAGTCAGCCTCACCTCCTTGGAAAGGTGATGGAATAGATTATCTTGGGAGGTTATTAATAAGTATGTGGAGGAGAAGAAGAATGTTATTTGAATGGTCAACATAGATTCACCAAGGGGAAATGGGAAAGTAACATGAACAGAGACCAGAGAGTATGGCTAAATAGAGGAATATAAGGCACACAGTATACATATATATGTACCTATGTGTGCAGTGTTCAGTCCTGCAAAAAGAACAAGGGCAATAAATCACCTCCCCAAGTCTGTCTGCAGGGCAAGAATGAGAAAGATCTCCATTAACATTTAAAATGAAAGGTTGTTTCCTTTTTGCCTGCTGATAAGATCAAACCAATCATGACCATGGAGAAATCCATACTGACATCTTGTGATGAGTCTTTGAGTAGCTGAAGTGTTTTATTAAAAAGAAAGGAGTGGTGTTTCCCTCAGCATCCCTCTGGTCTGGTGGAGAAGGGTGGGAGAGCCCATGCTCCTGCTGGGGAAGGGCTGGGGGGTCACCAGCTCCTGTGGTCTGCAGATGGCTGAGGCAGAGGATGGCCAAGGCAGCGTTGGGGTGTGAGGAACACAAGGAATACAAGTCCAGACCAAACAAAACACTTCTGCACCATCCAGGTGGTTGTGTAAGGGCCTGGGGAGGTCTGCAGTGCAGGAGAGGGGCTGCACTGCGGAGGTGCAGGTACTCGTGTGTCAGAGCTGCCACCAAAGCTGCACCATGGCCCAGGGGACAGCAACCACACAGCAAAAGCCAGATGAAAATCATCAAAACCACAGAGCATCACAACTGCTATGCCAGAAGCAGAGGACATAGAAGAGGCAGAACTGGAGCACACTGGTGCCAGTGAGCCAGACACCAGCACACAACTGCATCCCATTAGTGGCCACCAGCAAAAACCCCACCAGCACCAACTGGAAAAGAGAGGAGAGAAAAGTTAGGGAAGATGGAGGAGCAAAACCACATCCCACTCATCCAACCCCTTCCCTGCACCCCAACACCATGGGACAGTGGATCTGGGAGCTGCTGGTTCACCAGGAGATGAAACCAGTTCCTGATGTAACTGGCACTGATTTTCTCCTAGAATTTTGGAGGGGAGTTCAGCCCCCACTGCAACCCCACTGCCCTCATGTGCCCTTCCCTGCTGCTGTTCACGTAACGCCGCAGTCTGATGCTGGACTTCTTGCCCTTGGGTGGCTCCAGCTTCCCATCCTTCACATCATTACACTGCATGAACTCTGCCTTCAAACCTCCAATACACTGCATGAACCATTCCTCTGCCTTCAAACCTCCACAGCTCCAGTTAACCCCATGTTAACGGGCTCCGTCTTTGCCGCCCGCTGCCACGGCGTACATGGGGGTGGGGGGAAGGAGAGCTTGCTGCAAGGCACAAGGACTCTCCTGGCAGCCTCTGCTAAGTGACACGGGCTGCTGTCTAGCCAGTAACCATTTTTGACCCTAAATCTATTCCAGTAACAACTTCTTTGGTAACCTTAGTAGTCCTGCACTTGACCTTCAGCAATTTCTGCTCTGAAATATGTTTGAACGGGACTTGGTTTGCTCCGAGGCACAGAGGGAGGGTGACAGAAAAACTGGCACTAATAAAGCCTCAAAGTACCACGAGTTCTGCTTCCTCAGTTAACAGCACTCTTCACTTTGCTCCTCCTGAAAACAGACCAAGGCTGGAATTTGGACACTTGATCTCAGCCACTGAAGAGACCAGTGAGGAGGCAGTGACCTTGTCACCGCACCAGACCTTCTGCTGTGTTGCCTTGGTGCATCCTATTGTTGAAAACTTGCTGTTTTCTCCCAGTTTGGCTCTTCCTGCAAAGCAAAAGCTCCCAGGCCGTGCTGGGAGAACTTTGTCTCTCCAGCCAGCTCCCATGTCTGCAGAAGAAGGTTGAAATCTCACCCCAAGGATCCCAAACCGAACAGCAATAGAAGAGCTGGGAGCCTCATTCCTGTTCCTCCCACCACTGCTTTAGCACCTGTGCTTCCACACCTCCCACCCAGGTGGATTTTCTCTTTGGGTTTTTTTTTTGCCTTGGGATCCTGGGGACCTCTTGTGGTGGAAAGCAAAACTGTGCTCATTTGGGAAGAGCAGAGGACTCGGAGGTTGGCAAGCCCCGGTGCTTCTCTAAAGTAGCTTCAGAAACAAAGGCGGCAAGATACTCCCAGGCAAGAGAAACTAACTCTGCCCTTGAACATGCTGCAAGCCAACTGCTGTGCTAGGAGGGTCCCTGCAGCCTGTGAACGATCCGTGGTCTTACAGCACAACCTACCTGAGACTGGGAGGCTGCAGCAGTGCCAGGCCAGTTGTCTCCATCGCTGGAGGAGCCCTGGAAACTCTGCAAGCTCACTCATCACTGGTTTCCTTGCAGGACGCTACCTGGAGGAGTGATGCCAGCCAGTGGTCATGCACAGAATCACAGAATGTCTCAGTTGGAAAATACCTCGAAGATCAAGTCCAACTATCCCTGTCCTCTCCTAAACCATCTCCCTGAGCACCTCATCTGCCCGTCTGTTAAATACAGCCTGTCCCACACCCCCACAGCTCTTTGGGGGAAGAATTTCTTCTGACATCTCATCTGAACCTGCCCTGGTGCAGCTTGAGGCCATTCCCCTTGTCCTATCACCTGTAACTTGGCTAAAGAGACCATCACCCACCTCTCTCCAACCTCCTGTCAGGTCATTCCAGGCAGGGAGAAGGTCTGCCCTCAGCCTCCTCTTCTCCAGACTAAACCTCTTCCAGCTCCCTCAGCTGCACCTCACAAGGTTTGTTCTCCAGACACTTCCCAAGCCTGGTTTCCCTCCTCTGGACCCACTCCAGGACCTCAATGTCCTTCTTGTGGTGAGGGGCCCAGAACTG
>VXBZ01009053.1:328907-399231 GCA_013399135.1 Heliornis fulica
GCAGGGGGTTGGACTCGATGGTCTCTGGAGGTCCCTTCCAACCGCTAGAGCTCTGTGTCCCTGTTTGTTGCTGCCGCTCCCCACCCCTGGCTGGGACGCGCGTCCGGAGGCTGCTCAGCGCAGAGCTGGGGGGACACCAACCCCCCGGCAGGACAAGGCTCAGCCTCCAGGGTCAGAGCTCGCGCAAAGGCACGAGGCTGCAGGAGCCGCTCGTTGCATTACTCAAAAGCCGTTTGCCCCAGTTCGGGATTTACTAGCCCCACGGGCAAGTCCTGGCCAGCTCGCAGCCTTGGGTCCCCCTGCGCTCCCTAACCCTGCAGACAAGCCCGGGCTGTTTGGTTTTCCAGCACAAGGTGGCACTGAGGAAGCGCTTTCCCTCCAGCCGCTGGTCCCTGGCACCGCAGTGCCCACGCAGGGCAGGACCCTCCCGCTGCCCCTCTGTCCCTGCAGCCACAGCCACTGCCCGGCAGGGAACCAGAGCATCCTCCACGCAAAGTACCGACCCACAGCTCCCCACCGTGAGCCCCCATGGGCATCGCCCCACCGGGATACAGGTGGGGACCCAACAGATCCCCCTCCCCTACCCAGCTGGGGCACCAAACCCCTCTGCCTGTGTTGCCCTCATACACCTTCCGTGAGTTTCCTTGTCCCCAGCCATGGGCACCCCACACTGTCCCTGCTCGGGCTGAGGACGCAGCACCAGCCGGGACACCCAAGGGGGCACCTCACCAAGGGGCTCCTCTTGCACTTGTGATCTCCAACTCGCTTGGGGCAATTCTGAAGTGTCACTGTATTGTATGGCTTGTTTAGCTTCAGGGAAAGAGATGAGAGACAGGAGGGGCTGAGGGCAGGGGAAAGGGGCTCTCTTGGGTGGCATCAGTCCAGTGGGCAAGGAGTAGCCTTTGGGCAAGCACTGAGCACCAGCACCTTCCCAGGGCTGCCTCAGAGGGGGAGTAGCTACAAGGCAGCGCTGATGCAACACAAGGTCACGGATGTTGGTGGAGGTCCCACAGGAACCTCCCTGCGAATGGGATCTGGACTGTCCTTTGGCAGAGGCAGGAGACAGCAGCACGTCACACTGTCTGCCCCAGTGAGGGGCTGGCCCAGAGGAGGACTGGGCCTCAAACATCAATCACAGCATCACAGCACTGTCAGGGTTGGCAGGGACCTCTGGAGATCATCCAGTCCAACCCCTGCCAGAGCAGAGAGCAGGAGACTCCGCTGCACGCAACAGGGTGATCGCAGGGTTTGAATGTCTCCAGAGCAGGAGACTCCCCAACCTCTCTGGGCATCCTGGCCCAGGGCTCTGCCACCCTCATGGTGAAAAAGTACATGAAGCCCTTCAGCCCAGCCCTGTGACATTTAGCAAGCCCTGTGGCTCAAGCAGACAGCTGAGAGAGAAACCCAAACCTATCAAACAAGCACTGTTTGACCTCAGGATGGGCACTGGCACCCAAGACGGGCAGGGGCACGGGCAGGCGTGCTGCCTGCAGCCAGAGCGAACAGCTCTGCCCGGGGTAGGACTGTGCCCAGATGCTCTTACCAGGCTCCATCCTTTGCTGAGGTGTTTCAGCCCTTCACCGTGCTCCACACAGCAACCAGCATGGGGACACCCACCCACGCTGCGTGGGCCACACGGGGTCTCTGGTAATAACCGGCTGGAGCACGTTGTGGACTGAGAAATAACAGCCATGAAACACTGAACACTGCAGTGAGGAGCAAAGACCTCCTCGGTAGTTTTCCAGGCCAATGGTTACAACAATATCTCTGTATGTTTACACACAAATAACAATAATTAAAGCAAAAACCAACAGAACTGTGTGCACTCCTAACCAGATTAAAAATAATTAAAAAAAACCCCCAAACCTCGGAAAATAATTACGTGTTTTCTGCGCTGTTTAGCTACTCTGAGTCACACAGGGGTCTGGCCTTTTAATGAGATGTATTTCAGGGTGCAATTACAAGTGTTAAAATCCCAAGTATTCAGGGGAAAACTTTGTCCCTGCTCTGCAGGATGGGAGCTCAAAGAGCTTTGCACCCAAAAGCCCCCGGTGCAGCTGACCTCCTGCGAAGAATAATACTGGCATTATTGACAGGATTGTCTGTCTCGTTGCTGTTTGATGGGGAAATTGCAGGGAAATGGATGAGCTGGTTACTTTTTGTAATTTCACACATAAATTTGAGGTGTGGGGGAAGACCTTCATCAGAATGGGAGAGGCAGCTTGCTGGATTTTTAAGTTTTTAAGGACTCTTGTTCGAAGACTCGAAGAATAAATATGTTTTTCCTGCCACCTCTTCCCAGGAAGGGTTCAAGTACTACAGGGGCCCTCATTTTGCATGCAATCAAATATTAAGTAACATTTAAACCGGTGCTTTTCCCTCCTCACCTTGCAAGTCCAACCGTTGAATAATTCAGGCAAGACTAAGGAGAAACCCCCTCCCCCGATGGGCAGCTGCTCTTGCTCACAGCCCTGCGCCTGCAGGAAATGGAAATTGGTGCTAACTGGGATGGTGGAGGGCTGGGGGGGATTTCTAGCTGGGCCTCCAGTGCTGAGGCTGATTCTGTAGTCAAGCAAGCAGGGCCAGTTCCCAGCCAGTGCTCTTTGCAAAGCACTATTTTATTATTTTTTTTAAATGAGCATCTCGGAAAAATCATGTTTTCCCTCGCCTGCTATTGTCAGTGATCACTTGCCTCCCAGCAGTCAAGAGATAGCAGCTGATTAATATCAAATCTCTGGGAGCTGTTAGATATCCATCAAAGGCCTGAAGAGTGTGTCTTTTGCCTATTGAAACAGTTTAACCACTGATGGGATTATAATTATCTTGCTATCAACTGCAACAAAGCAGCACAGCGGGAGCCCTTACACTTAAACAGAAGAGGTCAACTAAATTATCCTGGTGGGGAAGGAAATGTGAGACCGTGACCTTGCTCTAAAGATTGCCTATAATTAATTGGGTTTATGATTTATATTGAGGCCAAGCTTTCACCTGGTGGTCCTGGGCCAGCGGGTCACACTCTCAGCGGATGGGTGGTCCCTTGCTGTCACCTCCCACTGAGGGGTTGGCTCTCTGCAGCAAGCTGGGAGTGACTCCTGGCTCCAGCAGTTACGGATGAGCGAGAGGGAGCTGCTTCTTGAGCGTGAAAGATCTGCCTCCCCCTCTTTTCTGGACCAGGAGAAACAGGACACAGAAATAGGAGTAGAAGGGAAAAAAACATCCAGAATCCCTGTCGGGGCTGGGAAAGGCAGAAAGGCTCTGGCTTGCCATTCAAGCAGGAAAATTCAGCGTAGACATGTGAAAAGTATTTCTGACAGCGAGCACAGTGATGCCTGAGGAAACACTGATGAACCATCAGAGGCAGTTCAGGACCAGATGGGATGAACATCTGCTGGGAAGGGGCCTGGGTACGGCCGCCCTGGGGGATGGAGAAGCTGCTCGGCACCTCCCAGCCCAGCCCTACACATACCGGGGCTGGGGGTGACTGGGGCTGGGCTGGCCCTTCCCAGGGCCCCATACTGGGTCAGGCACCTTCCCCATGGCTGAAGACAGACCCATCCTGGAGCCTGTCACCGAGTCTGTCCCTAATCTCTGCCATCTCCCTTTCTTCCTTCCTCCTTTCTGCCTACACAGCTCCTGGCTTCTCCCTTGCAGTTCCACGGGTGTGTGGTCCCACCACCATCCCCACTACAGGACACGGGGGCAGGAGGCTCTGGGTGTTCCTTACACTCTCATTCAGCTCAACAGAACGGTGTAAAGACCAGTGGAGTATTTGGGGGCTTAGAAATAAAAGGATAATCTCAGCCTACCACAACCCCACGTTCCTGAGACCCACATCCTCACATCTACTCTAGTCTCTCCCCACTCCCTCTGCCTCTGACCCAGACCCTCTCAGGAACAGGGTGTTCACTCCACCACCTCAGAGAGACATGTTCTCAAGCACCATGGCTTTCTGCTGCCTGGAAGCGGCCCTGGCCCATCACCTGCAGCTTTTCACGGCAGGGAGGTCTTGGAGGCTGGAAAGACCATGGCTTTGGCCGTGCAGTCACCACTGCCCAGCCTGTGTCAAAGCACACGGCACTGGCAGAGGCAGGGGGTACCAGCTACTGTAACAAGATGTGCCCATGTCTATTAGCAAAAGGAAAAAAAAAAGGAAATAAAAAAGGGTTTGGATTATAGGACCTAGGATTAAAATTTAAAGAAAGAAACAAGAGTGGTTTCCAACTCAAAATGCAAACCTGGAGAAGGAAGTGATAGATGGTGAATCTAAACACTAAAACGATGATGTAAAAAGAACAAAACGACTGGCAGAGAGAACAATATGGAGAAAACAAAGCAAGATGAGAAAAGCAGAGATGAAACAGGAAGGAATAAGAGAGAGTGAAAAAATCAGACGTGGAAACAAGCAATCAAAAGAAATTGCAAAGGGAAGAGAGAGCAAACAAAAGAAAACACACGGACAATAAAGGAGCGAGAGAGGAGAGAGATGGAGCAAACTCATGCAGAGAACAAAGTGGGGAATGTAAGGCAGCCCCAGACACAAAATCTAAGACAAGACAGCACTAAAGACAAAGGGAAAGTGGGACAAAAATAGCAGCAGAGCAGAAAACATGAAGGCAGTGAAGGTGCCAGTGAGACAGCCCCGGAGCCGAGGGGCGGAGCAGAGCATGGGGGCAGCGCGAGGGCAACACTGGGGCAGCCGCTGCTCCCGTCCACCCTCCCTCCTCCCAGCACTGCCAGCGGGACCAGGAGGGTGGGAAAAGGGAGCAGGTCATGGCAGAGCCCATGGCCAGGCTGGATGTGTCTGTCCACACCAGTAAACCTCCCTCCTCACTCTGGGGCAATAGTGTCCTACTGCTGGACCTGGAGCCAGCTCTGCCCAAAGAAACAGCCCCACAGGTAGAAATGCTCCTCAGGTGCTCCGAGACCTTGTAGGATCACCAAGGCCAGGAGCAGCCCTCTGTCCATCACAAATCAGAGCTGTCTCCCTCCCAGTTAGAGCTGTCTCGTTCTGGCTTTACTCCTGGAGCTGTGTGGGGTCCCATCTGGGCAAGAGGGACAGGGCAGAGCGAGGTTGAACTCAGTGTCAAGCTGGCTCCAAACAGACCTGCTGCTGGCCAAAGCTGAGGCCAGCAGTGAAGCTGGTGGCATCTCTGGGTTAATGTATCTAAGGAAGGGTAAAACATGCTGCACAGCTGCAGTGAAACAGAGGGGTTAGAGAAACAGCCCTGAAGATGCTGAGGTTGGTGAAGGAGGAGGTGCTGCAGGCACCAGAGCAGAGACTCCCCTGCAACTCCTGGAGAAGAACCTGGTGAGGCAGGCTGTGCCCCACAGTTCCTGGAGGATACCACGGAGGAGCAGACATCCTCCTGCAGCTCATGGAGGACCCCATGCCAGAGCAGGTGGAGATGCCCTCAAAGAAGCTGCAGCCCATGGACACCCCATGCTGGCACAGGTTTACTTGCCCATGGAGGCTGGAACAGTTCATGAAGGACTTTATCCCATGGGACAGACCCCATGAGGGTGCAGGGCAAAAAGTGTGAGGAAGGACTGACACAGACAAAGCATCATGGACAGACTGCAACCCCTGCCCCATCCATCTGCACCGCTGGGGGGGTGGAGAGCTGGGAATGACAGAGTGAAGCTGAGCCTGGAAAAACGTGTCCTGGGGGGAAGGTGGTTCTGGTTGTGTTCTTGTTTCTCACCACTGCACTCCACTGTTAACTGCAATACATGGAATTACTTTTACCCAAGTCAAGTCTTCTCTGCCCATGATGGCAACTGGTGATGCAACCCCCCCCCTTCCCTTGACCCATGAGCTTTTTTCATCATATTTTCTCCCCCTGCGGTGGGTGGGTCAGAGCAGCTGAGTGGGCATCCTGCAGCCACCCAAGGTCAAACACACCAGCTCTCTCCTGCTCTCAGCATCTTTGCAGCCTCAGGAAGCTCCTGCACATACCAGTGACCCACCTGGGAGCTCTGCTCCATCCGCGCAGGGCTGCATCACTGGGCCAGTTTTCCCAGAATGAGCTGAGGAGCACAGGGGGAAACAACCCATCTTCCTCAGGGGAGCTTGTGAGGCTTGAAGGATCCTTGTGGTAGCTGTTCTGCTCTCGAAATGACAGAAGCTGTCACCACCTTAGCACTGGGTGCCAATTCTGCATCTCGACACAGCAGATCACTTTGTCCCCCACTCTGCTGTTATTTTCCTCCTGGCTGTGATTTTTGAAGAGCACAATGAAAAATTAGTTCCTGCACAGGTTCTTGCCTAACTATGAAACACTTGCCTATAACAATAAAACCTAGAATTACAATAGCCAGGAAAGACATTTGGAGAGCTATTACCCATCACATCTCAGAGCCACCAGATGGGAATAAAATAAGAAACTTCTCCTCTGAAAAGCTCTCTGGGTTATACAATCTTTCTTCTTGCTATTTTGCCTTCTGTGAGAGGAGCAACACTTCACAGAGAGGATCTGGATGGCTGTTCTAGGTAGTGATGCCTGCACGCCCTCAAAAGGAGTATTTAACAGATTAGGAGACCCTGGAGCTCATGCCTTGGTTATTACTGTCCCTATAAATAGCACTGCCTTCAGCAGAACCAGAGTGCAGGAGTCTCTGCTCCAAGTGTGATCCAAGGCACTTGGGCCAAATTCTCAGCTGGGACTTGCACAAGTAGCCCAAGCCAGCAGCTCTGTGAACAGGAACTGGCCCTTTGTTTTCTGCTATAAATTCCAACCACAGCCCATAGGTGAGACCCCTCTCGGGCGAGGAGGCACAGAGGGCAGAGCTGGTGCACCCAGCAGAGACATGGGGGTGTTTCATGCAGTAATCCCTGTGGGATGTGGCACTTAATCCACTTGCTCTCTGCATGATATCCTGGTGTGGTGAAGACACTGAGCTGGGATTTCGGGTTTGTCACTTCTGCTGTGTTAGTTCCTTTGAACATGTTGCTAGAAGGATGCTGCCACTTCAGTTCCAAGCCAAAGGCATGGCTGAGATCCCGGCCCTACCAGCTCCAGCTCAGCTGCAAACCCCAACAAGCTGAGCAGCGTCGTTGGCTTCAGCGTGTTGTGTGGCTCCTGCTCGTAGGAAGACTTAAAAGCCTTTAATAATTTGGGGAATTGTTAAATTTGATTCAAGGAACCATCTCCATCCTGACACACATCAGCCCAGCTACCTGTCACTGGCCTTCCCCTAACAGCAGAGAAGAGCTCGCCCCTCACCCCTGCAGCACTGAAGGTTTGTGTCCCTAAAGCCGGCACAAAGTTCTTCTGATGTTTCCGGGATCCTCTACTGATGACTCTGAGTCTGCGGTGACGGGGAAGGGCCCTGAATACTTCATCCTAACTAATCCATCTGAGATTCCCCATGGTCATACAGGGTTTTCCCACTCCTGAGCCCAATGCAAGACCGTTTCCTATCTGCACCAGCGAGCAGTGGAGATTTCAACACACCTAATTTCATGCTGCATAGTGTGGAGCACTTAAATCTGTATCCATCGGCAACGGATGAGCGCCCAAATTGCCCAGTGATCAAGCAGAGAGGTTCTGCCATTTGGAGTCTGTGAGTTTAACTTCTGACATCGAAGTAACAGCAGTTTAATGTCATTTGAGGGCTCAGAGGGAACTTTCTGAAAGTTTAGCTCTCACCACAACAGCAAGAGCTCACTGCTGAGTTCAGTCCGACGTAAAGCACGAGGGATCACATCATTCCCTCACCTTGCTCTTTCCCCTTAGAAAGTCTCCAGCATGTAAAATGCTCCCTACAAGACCAACCCCAGGTTTGAGGCCACACTTACCTGGACTCATGCTAACAGCCTGTGTCTGCTGGTCCCATCAGAAGCACTGCAGCGGTCCCCTCCCTGGTGCACCCACCGCTCCCGCCTGGAAGGGACCCGTACTGCCCTGTCCTCACTGTCCTCAGGGCCAGCCTGGCTTTTTAGGAGAATAAGGACGTTGGGAAGAGGGTGTAAGGAGTGCCCAAGCTCCAGGTTACATTTCGGGACACGCAGCCTGGGTACAGGAATGCATTTTCAAGTGACATTTTTTACCACACACCATCCCTTCTCAGCTTCTTGAAGATAATCCTGTGAGTGGCGGCTGGCGGGGAGGGATGAATCGGGAGGTTAATCTGCATCGGCCATTTCTCTTGATTTCTCCTTCATTTCCATTCCTTTTAAAATGGAAGTTCCATTAAAACAGCAGCACTTTTCTATTAAGTAAGTAATGGAGAAGAATGACTGCCTCTGTATCTCATCAGCAGTGAATCTTTTTAAAATCACTCAAGAGGCAAGACTCAAATCATATATTTAATAAGAACCACTTCGATATCACTTTTTAAAGCAATTAACATATTATTAGAGATAAGCACAAGATGCAACATTCAGATCCAGATTCCTAAGACAGATTTCCACGGTTTGGGAGGGTGCAGGCTTCGGGTTGTTGCCTCGGTAATCATCTGCATGTCACAGACCAATGTCAGAACAGACCTTCAGTTACACAGACACAGCTGATTAAATTCTGGCTTTTGATCCCTCTGTTACTCCTGCTGAGTGTTTCAGCCATTTGAGGAGCGCTCGGCGTACACCTCCGCGAACGGGCAAACCACCTCCACAGGGTTTCTGCCCCACTTGTGGGTCCTGGAGCAAAGTGTTACACCAGCCCCTTCCTTCTGGATATTCAGGGATCAGCTTTCTTTATGGAGCATGAAGGAAGCATCTATCTGAACCCAGTTTTTTTACAGGACCAAGGTGCCCATCACCAATGGGATTCCCATCACCAGGTCACCTTGTGTTGCCCAAGGACGAGGTCCCAAGCGCACGGGCATCACCTCCAGCAGCAGCACAAGTGCCACCAGGCTGATGGAGATGCTTGGCACCGCATCCTGCTTCTGCCAGGGGCTGCTGCCTCCTGAGTGGAGCCTCCTGGACATCCCAGAGCCACTCTGGCTGGCAATGTGGCGTGTGAACAAGTCCCCTGTCTGGTGGCTGAAGCGCGTCTGGGCAATTACAGTAGCTGAGGTGCAGCCACACATTCATTTCTGCTGCCGGTGATGGGGACACAAACCTCCAGCAGCTGAAGCAGATGGAAGGCTGGGGGCGGCGACACCTTCTACCACCATGATTAAATGTGACAAAGCCCATCTGCTGGCGCCCTGAGCACTGGCAGGACTCGAGCTGAACTGGGAACCGTGAATTACAGCACAGGCAGCATCCAAAGGCTTTTCAGTTGTTTATCCTGAAACATGCAGGCTCTTCCCACACTGAACAATATGTGGCTTCCACGGATAACTGACAGCAAACTGATTGCTCAATTAAAGGGCATTTTACCATTCTGACCATTAGCTGTGATCAAATCCCCCAGTTCTTCCTGGAGTCCACTTCATCAGTAAATTGCTTTTCTTAGAAGGCAGCCACAAATGAAGGGGAGACGTATCATGCATCTAAAGACATTGTGAGCATGTTGGTTTTGTAAGTGCTGAAATTTATTACACAAGAGATGATGCAACAGCGATTAAGAGAGCAAAATTCTACATTGAATCCCTACTTTGCAATTCAGGACAACTAAGAGGTTTTACTTCATTAAGGAAGGCAAGGGAAAAAAAAAATCAAGAGACAACCCCAATGGATGAGGAAGTCTTGTCAAGCCTAAATGAACAATCAGTCCTATGTGACGCTCATTGCTGTAGAAGGAACAATGAAATATATCTGCTTCTGTTCAATAAATTACTAAAACATCAGTTATAAACCTGCTGCATGGCATTGAAAATTAAACTCATTAAACATCCAGGTAGCTTCATCCTGATGCAAATGGAAGACAGGCATGAGTGCTCTGCAGCAAACAACTCTGTGCACATCCCGTCTTTGGGAAACATATTTACATGTACATCTCATATATTAATATATTTTAGTGCACCCTAGCCAGAGGGCAACCAGAAAGAGTATTATTCTGTGAGAAGGACAGAAGATGGGCTGGCTTCTCCTCTCCACTGAGCAAAGCCTGCATCCACCCAGTAGTCTAGCATCCATGGTGATCATGTTTCCCTTTTCCAGGTGGCCAGACATCAAGATGCCAAACCAAAGGTCTCCCATAACGGCTGGGTAGATCTGGTAGCCAAGATTACTGCAGGTGAAAAAACAGCAGGTGAGGTAACCCCACCATATTAACGAGCCTCAAGTGACTTCAAGGTCAAGGCTTCAGCCAAACTGTCATGAACTGGTCCCTTGCCCTGCCTCTGCCTTCCTTACTCCACCACAGCTCGTGAAGGTGCTGTTCGAGGAGGATCTTGACCACTCACACGCTGACAAGGCAGGACAGGTGTGCTCAACTCTCAGAAGAGACCACCACTGCAAAGGTATAGAGACCACCAGTGATGTCCTCATTCAAAGCAAGAATGCCTTAAAAACTAACTCTACAGCCTCCATGGGAGTGAAGCTTGAGCGGGACTTCCTCTCGTGTTACCTTCTCACAGCCTGTTGCACACACCAGTGTGTGGTTTCATCCACACTTGTGCAAGAATGAGGAGCCAAAAAAGGGGAGAGGTGGATCTCCATGAGCACAGTGCAAGGGGCAAGGTAGATCTGCAGTGCCCCAGGCTCCTGGGCTGGAAGCATCCCACAAGATCTACTCACCAGTTAAGTCTGAATGACACCCAGAAGAGCTGGCAACTGCCTGAACAGGTCTCTCCTGAGGAGAGCCCATTTGGGGCCTCCACGGGAGGGACTGGTGCTGAACTGGTGGGTGATGGATGGGGGGCAATGAAGATGATGGAGATTCAATAGGATTCTGTTTAATGTCATCTGTGAGTGAGGGCTGGGAGGTACCAAGGTGAGCTCTGCCTCTCCCTGACTCAGAGAGGGGCTGTGGGATGCAGAGGCAAGAAGGTGACAAGAGACAGAGGACCTAGCAAAACATGACATCTTTCAAACTCAGCTCGTTTGAGGCTTGGCAACCTTCCTGCCCACAAGCACCAAAGTTTTCCCGCTTGTCTATCCAGGGTCTCTCGACTCCCATCGTGGTACAACCCTACCTGGCCCATCGGGAGAGCTCGGAGTCGCCTCGGAAAGCAACAATTCCCTGTCAGTAAAACGCTCACAAGACCACATGAGCTTATTACAGTCATTCCAGCAGAAATAAGTGGTACCTTTTAGAGTGCTTGCCAGAAGAAAATAGCAGTTCTGACCCAATTTCACACAGTTGGAATCAGCTGTGGGAGACTAATATACAATAAAAATAAAAAGACACAAATGCCCATTTCCCCCATGTCCTCTCCTAATAACATGAATAAAGCTCTGTTTCGCTAGTCTGTCCTTTCCAAAGGAGTCCAGTCGGATCAGTCCAAGCCTGCCGTGCTCTGAGTCAAACTCCTCGGGCTCTTTCACCCTTTACTTGATGAAGTTTTTAATCGTCCACCGCTGTCCCGTGCAGCTGCGAAGAATCAGATCGATGCCGGCCATCCCCCTGTTTTCCACCTCCAAGCACCGTCCCGTCCCCTTGTTCAAGATGGCGCCGTTCTAAAATTGAAGGGGGAAACAGTGAGGAGACGAAAGGCGGGGGCTGCCTGTGACGCCAGCCGGGACCGTGCGCTGCCCAGGAGCACGGCTGCCTCCTTGTGCACCTCTGTCATGTGACCCAACGCTAAAATAGTCCCTAAAATAACTGGTGTGAGCTGAATGAGCCACCTTTATCCCTGACAAGACAGATCCCTCACACACCAGCGACCCAAGCAGACCCGTCACCTTTACAGAGCACGGCTGTGCCCTGCGCTAGGAAGAGGCGACACTTCTGTGCTGTGTTAGTGACTCTGTTTGGGACAGAGTCACTGGCAGTACCGTGTTTTCATGTACTACACTGCACTTTATCTGTAACAAGCAATCTGAAAGTCATCCACAGGACAGGTTACATACACACGAGTGACCCAAAAAGCTCCTTCTAAGAGCCCAGCGCAGGGCCACCAAGATGATGGAGTGGAACACCTTCCTCAGGAGGACAGGCTGAGGGAGCTGGGTCTGCTTAGCCTGGTGGAGACTGAGGGGGGACCTCATTAATGTCTATAAATATGTAACGGGTGAGTGTCAGGAGGATGGAGCCAGGCTCTTCTCAGCGATGGCCAGTGACAGGACAAGGGGCAATGGGTCCAAGCTGGAGCAGAGGAGGTTCCATGGGAATGTAAGGGAAAAACCATCTCTCTGTGAGGGTGAGGGAACTGTGGGACAGGCTTCCCAGAGAGGTTGTGGAGTCTCCTTCTCTGGAGACACTCCAGAGCAATCTGGCACGTTCCTGTGTGGTTTAATCGAGGTGACCCTGCTCAGGCAGGGGGTTGGACTGGATGATTTTTTGAGGCCCCTTCCAACCCCTCACATTCTGGGATTCTGGGATTCCATCATGGGGTAACATCTACTAGAAACTGTCCTAAAATACTGTCCCTGTCCCTGATCCTGCAGCCTTTACCTTCTTCCTACCTTGGTCTTCCCCAAGACCACCCTGTCCTTGGCCCCACTGTCCCATGTCAGAGACGCTGTGATGCAGCCCCCACTTTGGGAGATGACCCATGGCAGACCCATAACAAACCTGTATGAAGTTCCAGCGCTTATGGAGGCTGCTCTTGACCTTGTCACAGTCGAGGAGCTGAGGGAAGCGGCTTTTCACATTATCCACCAGGCAGCGGGTATCAGGTAGGAGAGTCGTGGTCCCGAGGGCGCCGAGATGAAGGAAGCCCTCCTTGGTGTAGCGTGCAAGCTGGGGGGCAGGGAAGGAGAGGAAAGAGGCCATCACTACCTTTGGAGCATCTTAGAGGGATAGAGGAAAGCACGTGTTTGAGGAGCCCCAGGGAAAAAAACTGTGAGGAAGGTGCACAGAGGATGTACAACTGTCAGGAAGAAAAAAAACCCAACTTTAAACATCTGTTTGGGGGCTTTTTGTTGTTGTTTTGGGGTATGTTTGCAGATGCGGTGGAAAGCCTGTGGCACAGAGAAGGGATATGAGGAACTCTGAGCCCTAAACCCACCACAGGACAGATGTCTCCAGCCTGCTCTGTCCCCAGATGCTCTGTGCAGGCTGGGAAAATGGTGGTTTTCCCTGGCTGTTGGCTGCAGCTGGCTGGCTCAGCCACTTGTGCTGGCCCAGCCCGTGGCTCCTCACACACTTGGTGAGCCAGCCTGGCTTTGGGCTGTGCATGGTGCTGCTGGGGTGTCTGGCACAGCCCTCCAGCAACTCCAACAGCATCCGGGCAGCACCACCAGCCAATACATGCTTGTGACCAAGTGCAGATGTGGGCTCTAATCTCCCCCTTGGCTCAGCACTGAAGCAGAGGCTCAGGACTGCAGCTGTCTCCAGAAATACCCCCTGTACCCACCGCCTGGTGCTCCAGGACCCACCTCGGGAGCATCAGGCAGCACTGACAGCTCTCAGGGGCGCTGGGCAGGCAGCGCGGAGCTGGCACCAGGATGGCACCGAGACCTCCCCGCTGCTGCGGTGGGGCTGCACACAAAGGGCTCCACCGTCTGCACTGTTTAAGGAATCCCACCAAAACATTTCCCTGAACATATTTAAATTCAGGAGTGAAAAGGGATGAATGACAGCAGCCTGCCTTTTATAGTTCAGGGGAAAGATATACACATCTGCTTATTTAAATTATGAATCAATCCATTATCTCTCAGACAAATAAGGAGTATTCAGGACGTTAATTAACTGAGCATATCTGTGACCCAGATGAGACAGTAAATCACACTGGGAGTTCGGGTTATCTCAGTCAGGATAATTAAACACTGAAAATCAAGTTAAAACAATGTAGTTGGGTCCAACTCCAGCCAGTAACCACAGATACAGCCATGGTGCTTGGAGGCACACTGGCCTCCCCTCTGTGATGCTGGCTGTGGGTGTAGGTGTGCAGCATCCCCGGCTGCCGCGGTGCTGCCCACCCTTCTTGGGACAGGTGCCTGGCACACTCTGCAGGTGGAGTTAAGCTTGCAGGAAACATGCTGTGAACCAAGGCGGGGTGCCTGGCCTCAGGATGGGGATCCCATCCACCGCCCGGGTCCCAGAGAGGGAGCTGCCACGTGCATGAGCCTGGCCCAACCTGGGAATGATGCCCTGGGCACCTCGGGCCTCGCTGAAGGCTCAGATCCCCACCGTTTGTTTCCAGCAGTTTGATGTTTCGATGAGCCAAGCCTTGAGCAAGAGGGTGCTCTCAGCCTGACAGCATCTTTTTAACCAGGCTACTCATCTGAATTAATATTTAAGCACCGACACAGAGGATGTTGCCGTTCAAAAGTGGTACATAAAGGAAAAGACAAAAGAGACAATCCCTCTCTGTGACAGAGGGAAGCAATCATCCAGAGGTCCCAAACGGATCGTGCAAGTTGCTCTCCTTCTCCTGTCTCTGAATCATTTCCTATCACACAGGGAATGTCTGTGCTGCACACTTTCTATTTTTATGATGTTTGGCAGCTTGTCTCCAGACAGTTGGCCTAATGCCCACAAGGCGACATGATTTCTGCTCTTACGTGTTACCGCCTAATGTGGTGGGAAAAATAAGTAGAGCAAAAATCAGATCTTTCCCGAGGAAGGAGCAGGGCCAGGGTTGCAGGAGACAAAACGAGCTGAGCAACAAACATGGGTACTATGAAAAATGCATTAAGTGCATCTATTAGCTGTGTCACCTGCGATGGAGAACAGCCAAACAATGCCCCAAACACGTGTCTGGGTCTCGCACGCTGCCTGTGACACCCCATCTACTCTGCTCCAGCCTGTCAGTCACTAAACCCAAGAGTAATCGCTCCCAAAACACCCTGCCTACCTCCAGTGGAAACTCCACTGTGTTCCAAAGGCATTTATCAAAGTTTTATCTTTTGGGGTGTCTTGGTTTTGAGGCTTTGATTGTCCTCTGGTTACTTTGCTCCTCTCTAGACCAAGGCTGTGGTAGCTGGGGTTCTCAAGCTTGAGGTGACAGCCAGGGGTGAACTCTGGCTGAGTTCTGACAGGAGTCCTGTGGTGAAGCATTGGTTCTGCTGCTAATGGGTCTTTCTTGAGCAGTAAGATACAAAATACAGAGCAGGGGTTGGCACTGGATATGGGCAGCGTAGCTGCAGCCTGGCTGGCACCTTCTGTCCAGATCTGCCTGGTAAGAGGTGGAAAGCGCCTCTGCCTCATCACCATGTACTGCACTGACCAACATCTTAAGAAGCAGCTCCAGACAGTCTGCTCACGTAAGACCCGAGCCCACCTTAGAAGCTGAAGCTGCCATACAAATACTTTACAATGTCAGTAAATTGCAGTTTCTGTCATTATTCAAACCCTCTGTGTGGTTGCAGCACTTCTCCAAATCAGCAACTCAGCAGCTCGCACAGTTGCCCACGCCAGCATGGCCAGCAGAGCCCCAAGGTGATCTCTGGGGAAAGCACCTGATGGAAACTTCTCCTTTAGCCACGTGTGAAAGCTGAGTGGACAAGCTGTCACAGCAAGAGGCTTCTGCGAGTGCTCCTACGGATACCCAGCCGCTGCGTGGCTCAGGGGAGCCCGAGAGGGACCATGGGCAGGACTTTGACAGGCTGCTTCTTGGGCACTGCCTGAGGAGTCCCAGCAACACAGTTGTGTAAATCCTGCCTCTCACCCAGGAGGGTACTCTGGCCTGACCTATCTGTGCTCTTCTCCACTCCTCCTCATCCTCACAGCACAACTAGGTGAGCTCTTCTTGCAGCAGCTGAGAGGGCTCTTCCAGCAACTGTTTTACTGTCAGACCACATCATTTGTCTTCTCTCAAACATTCTGTAAGGAAGGACTGTCCCTCCTGGTCTTGTTTCTTTCACTGATGAACAAAAAAATGTTGCCCACATCAGTAAGTGCCTGAAGAAGCCCTTGGAGATCCCATGGTTGCTTTCCAGTCATCAATGACTTCCTCACATGGTCACCATAGTGCTTGAAGGTAACAGAAGTTTGTCTTTTATCAAAGTAAATTATTTAACAAACAAAGAAAGAGGTTTTGCTGAACAGGATGCCAGTCCATGTCACAGAACCACTTAAAACCAGTGGCATTTAATGTAGCAAAGCCATGTTTTCCGGGTTCTGTGGAAAAGCAAATGCCTGAAGTCATCTGAGTTTCAATTCTACTCTCCTTGCCTTAAAAATATATGTTTTCCTTTGAAGTGATCCATCCTACACCTCACTCCCTGTAAGCACGTTTGTCAGCCTCCAGAGAACAGACCAAGCCAGGCAAGACCTGACCGAACTGAACATGATCCGGCCAATCCAGCAGGAAACAGGCAAACAGGGTGACACCAGCCTGAGGAAATGCCTGAAGGCAAGAATCAAAGGGAAAGACTGAGAGGCAGAACCAGAGAGTTTAAAAATATATTATCAAGCTCCAAGACCAAAAGTGATTAGTATTGATGAGTCTTAAACCACTTATCAGTGTATATGGCCCCAAAGCCACCGCCCAGGCATGAACCTGTGTTCAAACCCACAGCTCCTCACAAACACTTTTGCCTCTTGCAAAGCCCCCGACCTTCAGGTAGTGCTTTGTGGGGCTGCCCTGGGGACACACACAGCCCCCACTGATGCTACATGGCTCAGGCTGATCTCCCACCAGCAAGCTTGCACCACCAATACATCTTCTTTGATGATTGTTTCTGGCTGGCTGCATCTCAGGGATGGGAGAAAGTTAATTATATGTCTTAGCACCTTGGAAATAAAAGCCTTGATGACCTTCATTGACTCTATTGGAAAATAATTTAGGGTTGTTTAGCTTCCTTTCTGCACCGAGCAGATCGTCAATTAGCCACCATAAGTAAAGCACACACTATTTTGTTTATAAGACAATTTAATCTGATGTCCTATTTTGTCCCCCTTGATACTGCCATGTCCCAGATGATCTCAGTATTGATGGTTTTGTCCTGAAGTTCTGAGGCTTAAATGGGCAAAACATATTTTATCCTATAATTAAATGAAATGTTCTGCTGGGTGAACATTATCTTAAGTTTTATAGTATTATAGTGGTTTCTATCACCTTCATATATCACCATAGTTCTGTCACTCCAATGAGGTATTACTATACTATTAGTGTAATACATCATTACAGTAAGGTGTTTTTGTGATGTATCACTTAAAAGATGAAGCCATCAGGAAGAAAAAAAATCCATGAGCAGGCTCAATATAATTACAGTATAAAAGGATACTTCATCGTGAAATCTGGTAATGATTTGACCCGGAAGTGAACAAAATTGGGAAGAATGGAAAGCTGAAAGACAAACAAGAGGAAAAACAAAATTTCCCCCCACTGATTAAGGCTACAACAGAGCTGCTGCAAGCAAAGATCTCATCGGTGTTCATTGGTAGGTGTGGAATCCATCGCCCCCAGCTGCACCCATCTGAACGGATCATGCTCAGTGGGGCAAAGAGAGAAGCGGAGATTTTAGGGACCGACATGAACATTGTGAGTGCTTTCAGCACCCAACAACTCAAAAGGAATCACAAGTCTTTGTGGTTTATATGTACATGCACACACACAAAACAAGCGAGCTGTTTGAACGAAGTATTTACAGTACTTCTAATTATATTCCCTGCAATAAATTACAACACGCAGCCCATTAATTAAACAGTAGTAGCGAAAGTCCAATTTCTTTTGTGCAGCGCCCGTGCTTCTGCAGAATGCTGATTTCAAAGCTTCTGCACTCACTGATAGCTACTTTTAAAAAGCATTTTCAAGGAGTTAAACTAATTGCATGCATCAGGAATCAGAAGAACTGCCAAGAACTGGCTCTCAGCTGGAGAGGGAAGGGACAATGGGGAGGTGGAAGACCAAGGAGAAAAATCTGTGCTGAGCTTCTGCGACTGGCAAGCTGAAGGGAGCCAGGAGCGCTGCAATGTTTGACTTCAGAACATCAGGTAGGAAAAGAAAATATCATTAAGTTTAATCAGGGAAACAGTTGAGGAAAAAATAAATAACCTGCTCTTAGCCATTCATCTTAAAGCCCAGGGTTAGCAGACAATGTCAGGCTAATTCAGTTTCTCATACTATAATGCACTTAGAGGTTTGAGTTTCCATCCAGAAAGTCCAAAAGGCAGTTTGTGCCATTTAAGAAAAAAAAAAAACTGTGTGCATTTTAAGCAACAGCTAGGTTATATTTAGCAGTGACTCCATCAGCCACAGTTGACTGATCTTTGTTTAAAGGCAAGGCTAAACCACTGTGAGATTTGTCTCTACCCAAAGGACTGTCGTAGCCGGATCCCGAACCTGGATGGCTCCTGAATTCTGCAGTTCAGGCTCAGATGAGCTTTGGGATGAGTCCTGGTGACCCTGGAAAGCTCAGGTTGACCTTACTGATAGCAACATGCTCTTCACACATTGCCATCACTTGAACGGTACATTTTTTAAGATAAAAAGGAACCTCTCTGAGCAAGCTGGTCCCCCAGAGAGTCACTAAGGCTGTCACACTATGTCCCCACTTTCTCCACCTCGGTCTTAACTCACACTCATTCCAGTGAGGCTCATTTTGTGGATGGATAATAAGAGAGTCATATTTGAGGCCTGTGATCAAACAGAGAACTGACACCCCGTCTTCCTAAGCCCTGATTAATGCTCCAGGCTTTCAGACAGATCTGGTAAGCTAATCACTAAGATGTGACAAAATAAAATCAGACCTTACGTTAAGAAATCCACCAGTTTATCCCTGTGTCCACCTGTCACCACTATACACCATGAGAGCACAGTGACTATAACCTTCCTTCCTCAGCCACATTTCCAACACAGATACCCACAGCGTGCACATGGGAAATCCAAACAGCAGCAGGAGGGTCAAGTCACAAACATGTGTCAAACCCTGACCATGATGAACGAGGACCTCACTGGATAGATCTAAACCATCTGAAGAACAAGCGCTGCTACTCTGTGGCACTGAGATTGGGCATTATTTTGGCAATGAAGAAAAACCAAAATACCACCATCTTTCTTGTAAAACTCACATGTCACAAGATGGATGTTCTGCCTCCAGACCCAGAAGGAAACTTGTATTTTCTCCTTAAAAATTCTAGAGTAGATGGACATTGTGCTAAGGATTTTGCATGAAAAGACAGTGACCAACAGAGATACAGAAAGAAAAACACAAAGGAAAACGCAGGGTTTAGCTAAAATACCAAAGTGAGGATATGGGCAGAGATAGATAAAGAAAATAGACAGGAAAACTTAGCAGGGGAGTAGGGAAACTATCCCTAGAGTCTGCAGGTCCTGAAAGTCCAGCTCAGAGCCTGCCTTTGGTTTTACAGATGCCAGCAGAGCTAGTGATGTACCCCAGGCTGTTCCAGCTCCGTAGCAATCAAACCAGCAGCATTCCTGTGCTGCTTTCTTCTTAAAAAGATGATGAGAAATAAAACTTCAGACAAGGCTGAATTACTTTGTCACCAATAACTTTCAGTCTCTGACATATTCACTAGTCCCCTGGAAAGATAGGAGATCTGGAGTGATTCTTCAAATGCTGATTTGTAATTTAAAATAACCTTAAAATTAGGATAAGAAGCTTTTGGGTTGCTCCAAAACTTTTGGAGAGGCAAAAGGACTATGGTAAATCACAGCTAAGATGAAATAGCTAGGCATCATCCATTTAAAAAGCACTGTTTGTTTTCTTTACCCAGTTGGTAGATTTCTACTCTTCTGGGTGAGAGAAAGGACAC
The DNA here is from genome assembly GCA_013399135.1 of Heliornis fulica. Taxonomy (NCBI): domain Eukaryota; kingdom Metazoa; phylum Chordata; class Aves; order Gruiformes; family Heliornithidae; genus Heliornis; species Heliornis fulica. Next base: position 348,569 of record VXBZ01009053.1, read on the forward strand.
CTTAAGAAGCAATGCTGATGTATGCTCTGCTCCACTCACTGACTCTCTGCTTTCTGCATTATTTACCCTAACCTGGAAGATTTTTTTTCAAACTATGCTTTTACTTGAGCTCTGGGGTGATTATGATAATCCCAAAAACTGCTACTCTAAGAGCAGCTGGGAAAAGGCACCTTCCTACCTGAGGTAATTTTAATGAGAAGCTGGGCTTTCTCCATTCACAAGAGAGAAGCTGAACATTGCACATTCACCCTCTGTCCACCCAGCCTCTGCCAGGTGCCGCCTGCTCCCGGCACACGTGTTCCCAGCAGAGGATGCTCTCACCTGCGGTCCCCAGCCGTGGCACGGGTACAGTATTGCTGTGTGGTTCTCCTGCGGGCCCTGGTCGAGGCAGACGTCTTTTGCCTTGTTGTTTCGGAGCTGGAAGAAATAAAAAGCATGGAGTTAGGCAGCCCTGTCTCTTTGGAGATGTGCAGCAATGTCTCCAGCTTCCCTTACTACAGAGAGAATACACGGTGCTGTATCACTGCACGCAATCAGGCAGAGAAAGGTTTGGTGTGCCATATGTTTTCTTTAAATACAGGGCCTAACGACGACTGCTTTTATATAATAATCACCATTCAAAGCAGCCAACTTCCTTGAGCACAGTCTTCTTTGTATTTGGTCATGTGTGGTGGTAACAAACATATTTTTAGACTGCAGTTCAGTATGTTGCCAGGAGCCTGAAATCAGTGCAGAATCGCTGGTATTTCACTGAAATCTCAACGGGCTCCATAGGGCAGGGACACAAGTCCAGTTAGCATGAGGAGCCCCTGTGGATCCTCACAGGGATGCAGGAGGAGACACAGCGATGTCAAGTATCACAGGGGACACTCTCGGAGGAGTGTGACAGTGCTGATTTCATGCTGCAAAGCCCAGTGGTCACTGAATGCCAGCCACCAGGCCTGTCGATGCAGAGATGTCCCTTCTCCATTCTCCCCATGTGGAGCAACTGCAGTAACGCCAACTGCATTAGCACCTTCAAAAATAACTATTTTGGGGAGGTTTTAGCTTGAAGTCTTTAGCTTAAATCTTCCTTAAAATTAATGCCCATCTGAGGTGTTTGGGTTGTGCTTCTAGAAGCCTTCTCCAACTGCCACTGTTCTGTGAGAACTATTGCAACAAAGCATTATTACTTCCCATAAATGCCTGGCTTTATATTCCCAGTACGGTATCAAAGCCAGCAGAGATTGAATTAAGTCTTCTTACTTTATCTCATCCTTAAGCTGTTGTGACAACACACTGCATCCTACAGAGACCTTGCAAGGAATTAGGCTGGGTTTAAGTCAAACGTTTCTGTAAGATGACTGTGTATTAAAAATATACATACAGCTGCTTAAGCCATGGAGTTGACGGTTAATACAGATAATTTTCTGTCAATTCCCTAAATGAGGCATTAAAACATTTTACTGCATATGGTCTCCAAGACCAGAAATAAATCCCAAAATAGGTTTTTAGAAGAAACTGAACAGATTTATACAAATTTATATAATTACACACAAATAGATGGTTTTGATTCATATTCCTCTCCTTTGAGGCTGTTTCTCACCAGAGACTTGCCAGCTGTAGACAGTACTGGTCTCATCTAAGGGGCTTCTCAGCCTTAATTACCTCGCCATAAGCGATGGTGTTGTTATATCTTCTCATTTCCGGATAAACATGGTCCAAGTACCACTGGAAATTTTTACACTTCAGGCTCTTTCTTAATGCTTTTCTCTCAGAAACATCCCCAATGTCAATACCTGGGTTCTGAAAGATAAAGACACAGCATGTCACTGTACAGTTACTCTTAAAAAAGATCAAAGCCAATGTTTGGTATCACTTCCAAGCTGCCTGGAAACTGTGACAGGTGAGTAACTCCACGCAGAGGCCGTGCCAGGGAGTCCTGGCTATGTGTGTTCAAGATACAATCACCCTCGCAGGAGTCTGGAGGTAGATGGGTTTCACGGACACAGTGACAATGCCTTATGTACTTCTCTTGTAGGCACCATCCCAACAGTCACCAGACTGATGCTGGACAAGTTCTGGTCCAGGGAGGTGCTTCAGAAAAGAAAATCCAAATGGAGAAGAAAAGGATGTTGGGGAAGTGACAAGCGCGGTGTAACTGAGGTGAGTGTTCCCACCGACTGCCTGGGCTTTGGATCCATCTGAGAAAGTCCAAACCTGTTAAGGGGCACAACAGCAAAGTCATCTGAAAATATCTTGCCTCCTGCTTAGGTACTGACATGGAGGACTTGCAGAAGAGCTGAGCAGGAACTGTACATCAGGAATTAAAGGACAGCCAGGTGCTGACCCGTGGAAATGCAAACCTGTCTGTGCACTGAGCACTGAAACCCTTCCCCTTCCCACCACGGCTGCAGGACCCTACCAAGAGGCAACGCAGAGCACGGCACAGATAAAAGGTATAAAATAAGGGTGGGAGAGGAAAGAAGAAAGAGAAGGGTTTAGGATTCACATATAATAGAGGCAGATAGCTAAGAATAAAGGATAAAAATTACAGGAGAAGGGACACTGAGGCTGAACCTCAGAAAAACCTCTTGACAATTTGGACAATTACGTGCCGAGACAGTCTCCCTGGAGACACAGAGGAACCCCACCGCTCGAGGCGATTTAAAGGCAGACAAAGCCACCATACCTCTTCCCAGAGGAGTAACGCTACAGGAGCCGGGACTGGGGACAGCTGCCCCCCCTTAACCTCTTACTCCATTACAGAATCTGGGGAACTAATGCAGCAGCCAGAAGGAAACCAAAGGCACAGTGCAGCCCCTGGTACTCCCTTGACAGGCGTCTGGGCTTCTGCTCTGGTTAAGCTCCCGCTCCCGTCTTTTGCCGTGATCATTAAATACAGCTGGGGAAGCAATTTCCCATTACAATGCCTGTAATGATCTTCTAATGAATTATTCACTCGGCTTGAGAGAAGGCACCATTTTAATGCACGACCGGTAGCTCATAGGTAAAAATAGAGATGATTTCGTGTAGACAGGTAGGACAGGCTGAAATCTGAGTGGGTGAGGTGGGACGCGGAGCGAAGCGGGACCACAAACCAGTCAGCACCTGTAATTTCAGTGCATGAAGGCTGAATAGAGAGGTTCTGAAAACAGTGGCATCAAAAAAAAAATTGCAGTGCATTTTCATAACCCACCTGTCAAACAAGGCTTCTCTAAAACTGAATCTCCATTTTACTGGTATGACCTATATAAAAATCCCAAACTGTTTTAAAGGCAGCCCCAGACCCACCCTCGGTGCCGATTCATGTGCTCCTGCCTCTTCTGAGCTGCACAGGACCCGCGGCTTCACGCCGAATTTTAATCCCTTTTTGCCACACACCAAAGCTGTTCTCCAGCTGGAGCATGGTGCCTCACATCTAAAATGGCATCAGCTCTGGTTATTTATCATCCCCACCCTCAGGTGTTCGGACCTTGCAACCTATTTTGAAGAGATACCTGAAATCACCCTGCAAGCAGCTGTCTGCCTCTCGGAACGCTGGGAGCTGTGCCCGTCACTGCCTGTGCCCTCCTGCAGCTCGCTGGGTAAACAATGATTCTTTCCACCTCTATTCATCTATTTCTCAACAACAAACTAAGCCAGGACTCTGGCCACCACCCCAGGAGGACTAACAGGCAGCGCAGGCAGCACACTGACCCTTCCCTGGGGTTCTCCACTGTTCTCTAATGCAGTAGGAGGCTGTGGCTGCCATGGCTCTGAGTGCCAGCAGCTCTCCCCAGATGTAACCTGTCCTCAGACAGCAGCCACAGCTCACGTTCAAATGTTTTCCACAATGACCCGGTGCACAGTGCTGCCAGCTGGGACACAGCCAGAGCCAGGCACATGGAATCACAGAACCACAGACTGGTCTGGGTTGGGAGGGACCCCAAGGACCATCAAGTTCCAACCCCTCTGCCACAGGAAGGGCCACCAATCTCCAGGCCTGCAGCTGGACAAGGTTGCCCAGGGCCCCATCCAACCTGCCCTTGAACACCTCCTGGCTTGGGGCATCCCCCACCTCTCTGGGCAGCCCCTTCCAGCACCTCCCCACTCTCTCCATGAAGAACTTCCCCTGATCTCCAACCTGACCCTACCCTCCTCCATCTTCAATCCATCCCCCTTGTCCCACCACTCTCTGCCCTTGTGAAAACCCGATTCCCCTCCTGTCCATACACTCCCTTTAAGTCCTGGAAGCTGCAGTGAAGTCCCCCCACAGCCTTCTCTTCTCCAGGCTGACCCAGCCCAGCTCCCTCAGCCTGTCCTCACAGGGGAGCTGCTCCAGCCCCTGAGCATCTCCGTGGTTTCATCTGACCCCTCTCCAACAGCTCCACATCTCTCTTGACTTGGGGGCCCCAGCTCTGGATGCAGCACTGCAGATTGGGCCTCCGGAGAGCTGAACAGGGACAATCCCCTCCCTGTCCCTGCTGCCACCCCTCTGCTGATGGAGCCTGGGACCACAGCAGCTCTTCGCAGGGGGGGGTGATCCACACAGTATGAATATTTTATGTTTACTTTGAGGAAGAAAAGGGTATCTGTAAATAACTGCTCACCTGGGATCTGGCTACTTACGACAATGGACCTTCATCACTGCAACCCTGAGCTTGTGTCAACATACACTGCGGTTGGGAGCGAGTGGTGGGGGCTCAGCATGGCACACCCAATCCATGTCCCACCCATCACTGAGAACACAGCCTCCAGCTCCTCACAACTCCTTCATCTCCATCTGGCAGGACCAGAGCCAGGGGTTCTTCAGGCAGCATTTGGAGCCAGGAGGCTGGAGATGCTCTAGGCTTTCATGATTAGACAGACACTGCACAATGACCAGAGCTGAAGCACCAGCCTTGGACCTTCAAGAGGTCCTGCTGGACCCCACAGAGCTTTATGCAGAAGGGCAGGGAATCAGCTAGAGCACCACTTGCAGGATGTCCCCCTGGGGCAGACTCAGCCTGTCTTGCTGGTGGGACCCCATGGTTTTCAAAGATGCACCAAGCTGTCACACAGTAGTGTTCACATGAAAAATAATGCATCAGATCTAAGAAAATCCAACCATTTCCAAACAGAAACAGATATAATCACCAAAGCTATTTAAAGAGAGTGGGTTTGGTGCATTTACATGTGGCACTACTGGGAGGGCATCTCCTTCTGCAAGCCACCAACCACTGATCCTTTACCTCTAACCATGGTTTCTAAGTGCTGATGACTTTGACTTCCCCACTGCTGGGAAAGCAAATGGCACATGAGCCTGGACCACATGCAGTGAGCTCTGGGCATCAACAGCATCTGTGAGCTCAGAAGCCTGAGCTGGGCTTCACATAGCAAGGACCTGCCCGCTGCAGGAAGGAAACCTCATGCACTAATGATGCTGATATTCATCATCTTCTGCCAACTGACTTTACAGACAGGCTCCATCTGCGGAGCAGTGTAATGACATAAACTCATGCTGTGTAAACACCTCAACAGGGAGATAAACACTACAATACAGGCTTAATTTTTAGAAATGAAAATTAAAAGGCTGATGTGAACAGTAGGAACTCCTCCCAGGTCTTCAGGTTTTGCAGCACCTCCGCCAAAGCTGGGGAAGCTCTGCTGGGGATGGAACCCATGATATTTTGGGTTCCCCTTCACCCAGGGGCACTAAATGCTCTGCAGTTCAAAGTTTAATGCAATGAAGTGAAGACTCAGGAGAGGGTGCAATGGCCGTACCTCCAGCGGCAGGTTCCACGCGATGTAGACGTGCGATTTGTAGTCGTCCATCCACACCTCGGCCACCCGCAGGGCGTTGCGCTTGGTGTAGAAGCCGATGTTGTTGTTGTAGGGCTTCTTCTTGCGCTCGATGTGAGCCACCCTGGAGCAGGGCAGGACCTCCATGCTGCCACCACACAGCCACACCTGCAACAAGCCCACAACACTGTCAGCACCAGGCTCTGCTGTGACGCAGAGGGTCCATGTATAAATTAATTAAAGAGAAAGAAGAGGTGGGGTTTGAGCTTTCTCTAACACCCTGGCTGGTGTGGAGTGTCACATCACCTTGCTGGGAAATGGAAACCCATGGCCAGGTTTGATTGTTGATCAGTAGTGAGACACACAGGGAGAATTTAACCTGTGTCCAGAGGAAAAACACGTGTCTGACTGTAGAGGGAACAGGTCTATATCCAGCACGTGGTACCAATGCGTTGTAGGATCGAGAGCCGAGTTGACAGTGATGTTGCTACTAAATAAAAAGGGTTAACAGCTCCAATACAATTGCAAGATCCCCTCCTGCTGAAGGAATGACTCAGTGAAACATATGGCCAGGACATATTTCTCCCACTTAAAAACATTTGTTCATTATTTTTCTTTTACATGCTGTTTAAAATTCCCTTAAATCAAAAATTACAAGCTAATAAAATTTCTGAGATCATCTTTTTCTCATGCTGAAAGGGAACTCGCCATACCTGAGTTCTTACCTCCCTGTCTGTCTTCTCCAAGAAGTTATTTACCTTTAATTAAAGCCATGTTTCCAGGACACCAGGCTCTGGGCAGTCGTTACAAACACACATGCCGAGCAGGGCTGATCACCCCAGCTCTGCCGCTGCGCCGTCTGCTCCCCATTACCATCTTATAACACCCATCGTTTCTGGGAGCCCTTCCAGGCTCACCAACTTCTATCCCATCTGCGTTCCCTAAATCTCACCAACCCTGCTCAATCCTCTCCCAGCACCACGTGGAGTCTCCTGGCCGTATCACCTCCCCTTTTGAATCCTGAAGAGGGTTCAGCAGACCCAGTGCAGGGCATGGACATCTCCCAAGCCCAGATGACACAAGTAAGTGATGGTACAGTGGAGAGATGTTTCCCCTTGGGGTAATCCTTCCACTCGTGCTGTTCTCACCCATATTGCTGCAGAATATGGGAGCCCACGCCAAAAAAATCAGAGCCCTGTTTATTAGATGGTGCATAAATTTCTAGAAAAAAAATCCCACCTTACTCTTGTTCTGCTGTTTGGGCTGTCTGAACATTTTAAACAGAATTTCATGGCTCTGGAGTGAATTTCCCCTGCTCTCGGCACTGGTGAGGCTGCTCTTCATGTGCTGCGTCCAGTTCTTGGTCCCTCACTCCAAGAAGGACATGGAGGTCCTGGAGCAGGTCCAGAGGAGGGTGACCACGCTGGGGAAGGGTCTGGAGCACAAACCTTCTGAGGAGCAGCTGAGGGAGCTGGGGTGGTTTAGTCTGGAGAAGACGAGGCTGAGGGGAGACCTTCTCCCTGCCTGGAATAACCTGACAGGAGGTTGGAGAGAGGTGGGTGATGGTCTCTTCTGCCCAGGGACAGGGGACAGGACGAGGGGAATGGACTCAAGCTGGACCAGGGCAGGTTCAGATGAGATGTCAGGAAGAAATTCTTCACTTGAATTGGTTGGACTTGGTGATCTAAACAGTCTTACCCAACCTTGTGATTCTGTGAGTTCAGAGCTGAACTCTGAGTCCAGGGGCATGCCCACGCCTCCTGCCCAGCCTCAGCCACACTCACCTCTGGCCAGCAAAATCCACAAGGTCTGCTCCAAGTTTTGCACCAGGTCACATGCTGGCAAAGCAAAGAAGTGAACAAGGGGTTCTTAAAAAAAAAAAAACGTTTTTGAAGGAATATTCCCAAGGCAATAGCTTAACACACACTGACTGTGTTTCTTCCTTGCCCAGTTTCTCGGTGAAACAGGAGCATCATGCTCTGGCCTCAGGTGCTCCCAAAGCTGCAGGGTTCAAGCACAGTGCTGAATAAAACTGCCAACCCTGGAAGATCCCCAGCACTGCCTGTCTTCATAGTTTTGAGGATTTGGTAGGTTTTGCCTTGATTAGAGATGAGAATAATTATTTTTAAAATGTGAAAAAAGGTGACATAATTAAAATGTCATTTTTCAGCAAGCTTGCCTCTAGCAGGAAAGGTGCAATATTGTCTTTCCATGATTTGGTAATTAATTCACATGGCTTTATGCTAGACAGATTTCCTGGATTTCTGGAACAGCTGTACAAACTGTCTGGAAATGCACACGTTGCAGCAGGATGAGAGAGAAGGTATCAGGTGATATGCATATACACGAGCCATTTCTAGAGAGATTAATAATAAATTAATTCCAAAAAGGTGCTTATGTAAGAAAAGGCCATACTTCTATCTCCTAAACAAGGCCTAAATTATCATCATAAATTGAAAGAACTGGTTTAACAAGCCATTTTTGCTGTCAACACTGGGAGCGAAGAGAACTATTACACGGGAAACACCGCATGGCACCTGGCACCGCTGTCCTCAGTGTACAGAGGCTAAACCACAGCCCTGGGTAGATGCTGCCTGTCCTGTGGCCTGGCAAGGACTCTCTGTTCCTGTCAACATCCCAAACCACAGATGAAGAGGTCCACTGGTGACAGCACAGGGTCTGTGATCCGGGAGTCATCCTCCATGGCCATGAAGCACCAAGGTGTCTTAGCTCTACAGGCTCCATGTGACACTATCCTTGCAGTAATGACAACCGTGGAGCAGTGACAAAGACCCCATTGGCACCAATATGAGATGAGGTGTAGACACTGCACCCAGGCTCAGCAAGCTCTCCATCCTTCAGCAAGGCTGGAATTCGTCATGTCACCGATGCCCTGATGAGTCTCGTCCACTTGCCATGTTTGGTCGTGCACACACACGCCGAGGCAGCCGCCTCCGCTGCGTTCACTGGCACTAACCCACAGCATGGCCTATGGCACTCAGACCCTGAGGGCAGAAGGGTTTTTGGAAACCTTCATTTCTGTCCCTGTTGAGCAGCTGTTCATCTCAGCAAAGACCTTTAACATTACCTTACTGGGAATGTGTGTGAAAATGCTCATAAGAACTAAGCCTACAATTGCTTGAGATACTCTACTGCAACTAACAGCATTAAGGGGACAATCAGTCCAACACGCTGCTTCAGCTAATTCCATGAAGAATTATCTCTTAGTAGATGGGTAATCAAGAGCCAGCACAACATTAAGTGCAATCAGAAAAATAAGGTATTGTCAAATTAATTCATGTTTAGCCTACTTAATAAGGCAGAGTTTTTATACTGCTTCCTAGAAAGGATGAAATCAGGATGGTTCTGTTTTATGAAGGAGCTGTGGATGGTGTGTAAAGCCATGCTTAAAGGCTCAAGACAGAGTATGTAACACAGCAGGTTAAACATGACGAGCAAGTCTCAAGTTTCTCCCTTGTTTTCTGACATTCAGATTTCAACATGACTATTAGCTTGCCATTCATCCACCCTTAAGGAGATGCAGAATTAAAAATAGAAACATTCCCCTCCAGTAAATGACAGTGACTCAATAACTTCTCCATCAGTCTACACACAGGAGTAATCAAACATACGGAAAGATGCTTGGATTTATAAATAACCAGTTAACACTAAATTCTAGTGAAGAAATCCCAGAGAAACAAACAGAAAACAAATCCATCACCCAGGGATCTTTGATGTGTTTTTCAGCAAGCTGCTGTGTAATACACTTGCAATTATTTTCCAAGAAAATGTGACTGTCCTAAGAATTCTGCATGGAAAACAGCAACTCCTCTCAAGCAGTCAGACACCTGAGTGCATCTGAAACATCTGCACCTGCTATCTACTTTCTAGAAGCTGCTGCACAGGCAGGAGGCAGACTGTGGTCAGAGCGAGACTTCATCGCCATGCTCCAGTGATGGGGAGACACGGCTCCGCTTTCCAATCATGTGTGTGAAAGCACTCGTGAGACAGATGGCTTCTTGGTGCCCTGCGCTGGGGGGAACCCAAAATAGGGAGCAGATTTGGCATGGTGCATCAGGAGAGCTTCAAGGAGGTCCAGGCACCTCTCTTGCACACATCCACGAAACTACTAGCCAAGACTTCAGCATCTCGAGGGAGGTGATTCTCCCCNAAAAAGTTCTTTGCTGTGAGAGTGGTGGAGCACTGGAACAGGTTGCCAAGAGAGGTGATGGATGCCCCATCCCTGGAGACGTTCAAGGCCAGGTTGGATGAGGCCCTGAGCAACCTGATCTAGTTGGGGGTGTCCCTGGTTCTTGCAGGGCGGTTGGACTAGATGACCTCTGGGAGTCGCTTCTAACCCTAATCATTCCATGATTCTATGATCTCCTCTGCGATCAACCTTCAGGCCTCCATCTGCAAAAGCAAAGTCGCTTTTCCAGTGCTCTTACAGAGCACTCTATACATCTTCATTCCTTGGATATGTCCTTCATCCAGCTAGGACACAAATGACCACTTTTGGGAGCATCCTGGAAAGAGCAGTGACTGGGCTGGTTAGATGGGACGTTGAGCATGTGAGGAGACACCCTGTGCTCGGTGCATGGAACACCGACAGCGAGAAAATCCCATTTCACGTGGCCAGCTTGTTGCCACAGCCACAAAAACCATTTTCTCAGCGTCAAGCAGTTAAGAACAATTACTGTCCATGTCCCCTTTGCCCTCAAAGATAAACTGCAGCTATCAATAGGCTTTGCTCCCATCTGCCAGAGCCAGCAATTAGTCCCAAGGAGAATTATTTAATCAAAGAGCTTTTTGTCAATCTGCCAACTGCCAGGCAGGAAAGGGTGACCGAGAGGAGACCCACCAACCAGGAGGGTGCCAAAAGTTCATCCTACACCATGCTGGGCTCAGGGCACTGCCCACGCTGCCCAGTTAAGCAGGGCTAGAAATAGGTGTTGGAGTGGTTGGCCAAGCTCATGCCTTGAGGCTGGCGATGCCAGTGCCCTCCCGGCTGGGAGGCAGCACCCCAGATGATGTGCTTGGGGCAAGCAGGAGGAGGATGCTGAGCACTGGGGCTGCTGCCCTGTCCCACCCCATCCTCTTCTGCAGGTCAGAACTTCTTCCCTCACTACAGGCTGACCCCCTCAGCTCACCTCATGGAGCAGGGGTCCCTTGGGACTCCCTCCCCTGGGTGCAGGTGCAGCAGAAGGTCTGGTCCAGCCAGCACCCGCTGAGCGGCAGAAGGCATGGCCACAGCTCTAGCAGAGCGATGGGCAAAGAATTAACTCAGCAAACACAGGTTTTATATATACATATATATTAACAAAACCTGGTTTCCCTCCCCATGCTTTGGCAACCGGTCCTTCCTATGCTGTGGTGCCCACTGGCAGGGCAGCAGAAGATCAATTTGTAACTCAAGGAGAGTATTTTCACCAGAAAACACTGACACAGGGGCTGCTTCCCCTGGGATAGCAAAACCACCTGTAGGTCCCACCTCTCTTCACAGAGCTACAAACCATACAAGGGGATCCACACTCACCCTCTGGTTTTTGCACAGAGAAATCCAACATCAGAGAAAGAGAGGAGGACTTCTGTGAGACCATGGGCGCTGGCCCCTCGCTCCCTTCCAGCCCTCAGAGGGCCAGGACAGTGCCCTGCCCCAGCCCAGCACGTTCTCTCCTTGCCCATCAGTATCTCCAGATGAAAGGCCATAATAGTCTTACCATCCCCAGGCTGCTGCCTTATATAATGGCTGTGCTTCCTCCACATCCCTGGGATAACAATAACAACAACTAATAACAAATATTAATAATGAGGGACAGTGACTACCTTGGGTCCTGGATGCAGCATTCTAGCTGGAGCTCAGCGTGACATCCACGATGAACGCTGACAGCTCCCATTAAAGGATCCTGACTTTAGTTGCTTATAACTTTGCCAAATTTTAACTATTCAGACTGAAATACATCCTAAACCAGCTCGAGCCTGCCTGCAGTTAATGCAAAGAGACATCATGTCTAATGGTGTCAAGATGAGTCTGCGAGGTAGACTTCTAATCTCTGAATGCATTGTGACAGAAGGAAGTGGGGTGGGGGAATCCCACCCCTAACTCCCATCACACAAACTCCAAGCTTTTTTGGCTGATAACTTCATTTCTAAGGTGATTAGCAAAACTGTGCCTTAATTAGCAATAGATTTCCCATTTAACAGCTTTGCCTTATCTTCACCCCCCTCCTTTCTAAGTAACTTCCTAAGTTAAGAGAAAAACACAATTACCCAGAGCAGCTAAAATAATAAGGAATGTATCAGAACAAAGACCTAAATAATAACATTGAGAAACAGCAAAGAAGGCAAAGAAATAATAATTTCTCCCCATGCTCCCTCATACAATTCTGAGACGGTATCTCTGCCAATTACTCCTTTTCAGAGGCAACACCACACACAGGCACATTTCCAGCTCTGGATCTGAAGCAGTTTCTATTTCTGCCCCTGCTTTGGCTGTGCTCCACCCCATGTCCCACAGGACATCCCCAGGTTCCAGCTCATGCTGCCACGTCCTGCTCCCCAAGATGCTGGAACCACAAAGGGATCCAGAACAGAAGGATGAAACCCCAAACCTCTGGAATTACTCATGCCCTGAGAATGGCTCTGCTGTTCTTCTGTGACAGCAGGGACAAGACTCAAGTGGGCAATGCCAACATGGGGCAGGGCAGCCTGGGGCAAAATCCTTGTTCCTGGGCAGTGATGGCTTGTGCAAGGAGAGGGAAACACACCCCGTCTTTGGAGTAACCATGCCTTACACCCAAAATCCTTCTTGAAAAGACAGGTAATGCAGTACTGCCTGTACAGGAGGCTGGGGGGAGACCTTCTCCCTGCCTGGAATGACCTGACAGGAGGTTGGAGAGAGGTGGGTGATGGGTCTCTTTTGCCCAGTGACAGGGGACAGGACAAGGGGAATGGCCTCAAGCTGCACCAGGGCAGATTCAGATGGGATGTCAGAAGAAATTCTTCCCCCAAAGAGCTGTGGGGGTGTGGGACAGGCTGCCCAGGGAGGGGGTGGAGTCCCCACCCCTCGGTGTATTTAGCAGACAGGGAGATGAGGTGCTCAGGGAGATGGTTTAGGAGAGGACAGGGATGGTTGGACTTGATCTTCGAGGTCTTTTCCAACTGAGACATTCTATGATTCTGTGATTTAAAGGTGGTGGGTGGTTACTCCCTCTTACAGTTTGGTACTTACAGGTGTAACTTCAGAGTAGAGCCTTTACTCCCCGAGCACAAGGCTCCTGTAACACACCATGCTGAGACACTCACACTACAGCCTGTTAACCGCAAATTCTGGTAAATAAACACCTCCATGTCTTTAGCTGATGGCTGCTTACAGGTGGCAATTGGAAGTCACATACCTCTCCCACCCAGCAAGCTGGACAATATTTTATATTTTTATAGATGCAAGTTATATCCTATATGATCCCTGCAGTGCTCTTTGAAGCTACTGTGAATGCCACCATCTCATGTAACAATCACAGCGAGTACCTCAGTAGAAACGGTAACTTGAATCACATGAAGGTGAGTTAAGAAACCAGAGGGTAAAAAAAAAAAAAAAAGAAAGAAAATAATCTCTCTTTGGGAACTTTTTACTTCCCTGCAGTGGAATACAGTATTCCTGGTCTCTGCAGGTGGACAGCAGCACTCCTTGAAGAGGACTGACTCTTATTTTGGGTTTGAGGATTTTCAGGTCACATCAAGGGAGGACTGGTGGCATGAGAAATTACACAGAAGCAGGCAATGTCCTGCCTTCGAGGCCACTTTGCTACAGATCCAGCAAAGCCAAGACCAAGAGCCAACTGGATGGTGACACATTTCTGTGTGCAAGGAAAGAGAAATGCTCCGGTTTTGTCAGCCTCAGACGAAGGCAACAACATATGGGTCTGGGCAATGTCTGCACTGATGGACCCAGCGAAGACCCTCCTCTGGTTGGAAATCTGGATGCAATTTTGATCTCATCAAACCATAAATTGTCTTGGAAACCTTTATGAAGAAGTGAGAGAGTTGGCATCCTGCAGCTGAAATGTGAAAGGAATTTTGCTGTAGATTTATTTTCTCTCTCTCTGAGGCCTGCAGATGTATTTTCTCTCTCAGGAGGCCTTTCCAAGAGGATCAGGGCAAAGCAGCCCAATCAGGTGTGGTATTCACCTGCCATTTCCTTAGAATAGGATTTCTGAACAGACAATTCCTCGCCTGGCCATCTGAGACCACCTCCACTCAAGCAGAGAATGGATGCGCAAGGAGAGAGTGTTTCTACATTTAAAACAATAATTTCTTTTTCTGTGTTCCTTCTCCCACATTTTATACTTGCAGATGATACTGCTTTGGAGAGGTTCCTGTGTACCTTGTGCCAGGCCAATAACAGAAATGTCCAGATTGTCCAGTGTCCAAATGACTTACCCTTCCCGCCGAGACCACGAGATTCGTTCCTTTTATAAGGGTCACTTAAAAATGCCAAATAAGGTTGGAACTCAGGTGTGCAATTCAATCTGCAAATCCAAACCAACAGCCACGATTTTCAGCCTCTTAACTTGGCAAGGAACATGAAGAGTTTAACATTTGACATACCAGAGATGCTGGAATAAAGTGAGCTTCAGGCCAGTGCAAAGCAGTGACTTCTCTGCCCCAGTTCAGGGGACGATGCGCACACAGCGCAATTGTGTCTGCTCAAACTGGAGGCTTCTCCAAGGAGAGGTTTATGCTGTGCTTTCCCAACAAATGCAACACAACCTGTCTGAAATAGTGCATCATTCTGGGCTACAATAGGTATTGATTTGACTTTATCACCAGATAAGATACATAAGGGTGGGCTTGGTGGGAAGCTACATTTAAAAGACTCCAATCACAAAGCACAGTGTGGGGAGGATTATCTGTAATGACAAGTGTCCATGTGCTCCTGCCTCAGAAAAACTGCTGAAAAGAAGCATTTCACCTCTTGTGCATTGGGACTAATATTTTAATTGCTGCAAAATTGAACCTGAGCAACCAGAGCCACAGCAGCTTTGTCATTTTATTGCTTCCAAAAATGTGGGTTTGGGGTTTTGTCAAAAAAAAAAAGAGGACCAGAGTATTTTTAAATCCACATCTTGCAATTGCTTGGAGAAACTGGGGAGATGCTCTCCCATCTGAACACCCAGCCTTGGCTGAAACCAAAATCTGTACCACCAGCTCCCAGATTGCTGAGTCCCACAGTGCTGCAGAGCAGGAAGCTCCAGGGACTCACTGAAGTGCTCTGCAACTACCACGGTATAAATCTGGGTCTCTCATATTAAGTTTAGTACTAAAATTCCTCGGTGCACTGATGGTATCTGATCAGCCTTGGCAGCATGACAAGGACCTGATTATGTTGTAATAGTATAATGCAAAGATTATTACTGACTCATAAAAGACAAGTGCCTCGAAAACAGCATCAACAATACCTGCAAGCCTTTTCAGAAGGAGAAAAACATGCTGGGCTTTCCACACTCATAGTACAGAAATTGCCAGCAGGATCTGACCCTGAACTACTTGGAGATTGCGCTTTTTTCTTTATTTTTTTTTTATTGCCAGTAATGTACCAAAAGCATCTTGATCTCATTTTCCTATTACCATTTCTGTTAAAGCTGTAAAAATAAAACAGCGTAAATAGTTCAACAGAATTTTGATCTATTTTTCATGCCAAAAAAGGCTTTAGAGAAAATTACCCATAGACTGTTCTGTGGACTAACATGGCTGCACGTGGGGAGTGGCAGGAGGAGGGTGGGATGATGCCATGGATCATTTTAACTGTTAGAGGCAGTTCTGAAACAGAATTATATATGCAGAGAGAGGCTGGCGTGTGATAGAGCAGCTCCTGAGCTGACAGCACCCCGGCTCCACCGAGCTCCATCCTCTCCTCCTCACTCCAGCACATCACGACGGTGGGTTCTGTGATCAGTAATTACAGATACTGATGGGAAGGCTCTGGATGGAAGCCGAGCTCCTCCATGGATGCTCAGAGATGGATCTGACCAAATGTGACTCAGCCTACCCCCTCTGCAGAAAAATGCTCAAGTAACTCATCGAAATGAGCAGCTCATGAGTGTAAACCTAGAGTATGCAAACACAGAGTGAGGAGACGTATGCGGGGTCTGAGTATTATCTGGCGCGAATGCCTGTGAGCACGGACACACACGGACACACACGAGGTACTTTGTGCCTTGTCAGCGCTCAAAGCTGGACTGAGGGTGGTTCCTGAGATCTCTGATGGGCCACAGTCATTATGCTCAGAAAGGACCACTGCTGGGTTTGACTAAGGCTCTCCTCTAGGGCTAGTTCTAAACCTGTTTCCTTGGTCCTGCCAAACACAAGAGCGATGCTGGGTGCCCCGGTGTTTGTCATCACTCCAGTGCTGACCTATAGGCAGCTCAGGTGAGCAAGTGGAGTTCGGAGCTGAGCTGTTGCTGGGCCCCTTTCAGAGGGGAAAATGCATCTGCCCATTTCATGGAGATGAGTTGTCCTAGTCTGCAGTCCTGCTGCTGCCCACTGTGCTCTCCCAGCACCAAGTCCTCTACAGATGGACTCAGTGTGTGCAAGTGTGAGATGTAAAACTAAGGCCCCAACCAGATGGTCAGAGACCAGGGCAGCTCTGTCATATTTTTGCCATTCACTCTGCCATCTGCTTATTTTCTCTGGCAGCGTTAAAATCCCTCTTCAGAGGAGCTGTCTCATTCTTGGAGATAATGAGTACTTTGCAACTCAAAGCAAGTATGAAAGTTTAAAACCCGAGCAATTGCTGTGGCTCTGAAGCTATCATCAGTGGAACCACTGACAACTGATTGTCCCCGACAGCCTTAAGCCTCCGCGAAAAACAATGTTGAAATTCTGGTATATGCACAGGTAAAGCATCGTGCAAAGACTCTTTAAGATCAGTAACCTACTAACAGCTTCTCATCTCAACATGGTAGGTGCCATCAGCTGTTGAGCATCACTCCTTCAAGTCTGGCCAACTCCTGAAACACTTCCCACCAGGATGGAACAACTGCTGAGCTGAAGCTGTGTCTTAAGATTTGGAAGCCCTGACTTTAGGGGCCGTGTTTAGGGTGTTAACTGTGGCACAGCTGCTTGTTCTATCTATGAAACACTCCAAGAATTGCCTTGGTAGCCATCCAGCTGGCCTTCTCTGTTTCATCTTCAGAAGTTTTCAGAGTGAGTGGCCAGAATTCGTACTCACCATTACACGTTGGCTCGACACAGACCACAGCATCTCCCTGATGCAGACATACTTTGGGTGCATGGACACTGACTTCAAAGGGCTTCAACTTGCTCACAGCAGCCAGAAACTCAACCTTTCAACTAGGACACAAAAGCAATGGCCAAAGCTGTGCAGGGATTGGGGAGGTTTGGAAGGGATGGAAGCAACATTTGTTTGATGCAAAATGATTTTTTCCTCCTGTTACTCAAGCACTATTTCAAAAGGGAGATTCATTCCTATTTTTATTAATAACAGTATTGCCATCGCTTCAGTGCAATCTAATCTTGATCAAAGCCTTATTTGGATGTGAAGTCCTGCCCTCCCTGAGAGGAGCAGCACACTTCCCATTGCCTATCCCACAGCCAGGAATTCAGCCTCTCTCTAACCCACAACAGCAATAGCTTCTTGCCACAGGCAGAAAGGATTCACACAGTTCTGATGCTGGCTGTCCTGGACACATCTGCACACCAGGGTGTTCCACCCTCCACATTACACAGTTACACAGGACCTTCTGTTGGTGGTAGGAAAAAAGCAAATGTGTCTTGGTCAATTCATGTTTTTCCCTACCTTGGGTGAGCTGGCACATTCAGATTATTTATAATAATTAAAGAATCACAGGGTACTTTAAGAAAATCCTCCACATCTGCTGACAAACCTGCTTGCATCGCCCTCCCTAAACCTAACTCAGCAAAACCCACTGAAGGCAGAACATACTGTACAGTATGGTCCAGCCCCCAGGGAAAAGAGCACCTCTGGTGACAGCTCCATCAGATCTGAGATGATTTTAGTGTCCAGAAGAGCAGCAGTAAACCTTCCCCAGCACAGCCACATCCCCCTCTGCCTCCCTCTGACTGGGCATCAGTCATGCTCACGTACCCCACCATTAGCAAAGTGTCCATCAAGGCTGCCCAGAAAGCACCTTGCTTCACATTAAGTCCTCTTACAACCCACTCCACAAGCGGCTCCTTTGATCGGCAGCACCGAACTACCAGGGTAGAGATCAAAGTGGTTTTGAAATCCAACTCCTGTGCCTGCAGACTCCATTAGCTCCCTAGATGCTGCCCCCTCCCCAGTGCCCAGACAGAAAGCATCCCCTTCATTTCTTCAGACTTACCTTGGGGCCTGGTCACAGCATGGCACCATGGGAGACCCAAACGAATCGTTAGCTCTGACTGGCCCCACACTTCCCCAGAGGGAGAGCCAGGTGGGTCTTCGGGCTGGCACGGTGTTTGGCTCCTGTCCTGAACACTAAACTGGGGATCAATCCAGCATAAGGCTGCACTTGATGGACCCATGTGGGAGCTTTATGTAAAGGACAAGACATACAACCACTTTGGTGTTTCTGAAGCTGTTGGAGATGGTTCAGAGGAGGCCACAAAAATGGTCAGGAGGGGACTCGGGTTTTCACAAAGGCAGAGAGTGGAAGGACAAGGGGGATGGATTGAAGCTGGAGGAGGGAAGGGTCAGGTTGGAGATCAGGGGAAGTTCTTCATGGAGAGAGTGGGGAGGTGCTGGAAGGGGCTGCCCAGAGAGGTGGGGGATGCCCCAAGCCTGGAGGTGATCAAGGGCAGGTTGGATGGGGCCCTGGGCAACCTTGTCTAGCTGCAGGCCTGGAGATTGGTGGCCCTGCCTGTGGCAGGGGGTTGGTACTTGATGATCCTTGGGGTCCCTTCCAACACAGAGCAGTCTGTGACTGTGTGTTTAGGTATTTGTTTGTGCTTATGAAAAACTGAAATATCCCAAATTTCTCTCTTTTTTCCTCCTGCAGATATATACTCAGTGTGCAGTCCTAGAAGTATCTTGGGGATCAGAGAGAAGGGTAGAAGACCCATGGCCCCTCTGACCCCACAGTGCCAGCTGGGTGTGTGGCTGAAGCATCCCAGGGCTGCCCTGCTATGAGCACCTTACAGCGAGCTCCAGTTCTAGAACTATTTTGACTTCAAACTATCTGTATTACTGCAAACAGGAAAAGAAGCCTTCCTTATGCTCATCTCCCACAGCTATGATGCCCAACTGGACCATCCAGAACTGGGACTGTGTGAGGTTGTGCAGCCTCTACTCCTCATCCTCTCTGGGCAAGTTCCTGGGAAAGCTGATTGGACCTTGAAGCTTTGCCATCTTTGTGCTGGAAGTGGAATTACAGCCCTGCAAAAGTCCCTGCCAGCCTGAATCTTTCTACAGTTCCTATGCTGTGACACTTCAGACAGATGTTTGGAGGTCACACTGAGGATACCACTGGGCTAGGGCAAGGGAAGTGAGAAATACTGTCTTAGTTCATCCACTGAGCATCCTCAGAAGCTATTTCTGTGCCCTCTGTCTTTGTTCTCTCCTTACGACTTTCAGAGCCTTCCCAAGATTCAATCACACCAGGACAGAGGCTGCCACAATGCATGTGGATTGCTCCTAGTGTTATGGCCTGTTCAAGGTCCTGGAATATAAAGAATGATTCTGTACAGTAGGATTTTTAGGGATATTTAAAACTTGAATGTCCACCATGGGGTTTATAGGAGTTTCTTATCTCTGAGTCCTGTGAAATTCTCCAGTCGAGAAGATTCCTTCAGAAACTTCTCCAGGTCACACTACTGTGCAGCACATACAATGGGGATTTTCCCACCTTCCTCACAGGCTCTGTCAAATAATTCCTGGACAGCCAGTGTCCACAGAGACCAGACTGAAAACCCAGTCTGAGGTGTTTTCTAGGTTCCTCAGAGCATGGACAAGATGGGATCTTTCACCACATGATTCTAACGGACTAGACAGCTCAACCCAAGTCAGACAGATCAGGGGATATATTCCTTTCTGTCTCCGTAGCAAATAGCACCCAAGAACCTGAACTGTGGCTGGGGTCTGTAAGAACAACAGGTTGGTGGTCAAGGAAGATGCAGTTAGGAGTCTTGTAAAGGTCAGTCTCTACTTCACTTGATCAAAGCTCTTCAATAAAGTTCTAAAAGAGAAGCTGAATGCGAAGAGAGTTGGGCAGCGCAGGCATATTGCCAGGTGTTGAAGGGTAAATCGTAAGGAATTCTGACATGCAATGAAAGTCTGTTTTTACTGAACAGTTAAATCTCTCCAGTGAATTAAACTGTGCTGGAAGTTGGTGAGAACGGTCATTTCCCAAAATGCTCCACAGCTGAGCGTCAGGAGCTTCATCTGACATCTCTGGATCACAGCAATCCAGAAGACCTCTGAACAGCTCACAGGCTCACTTCACTGATTTACTTATGAAGTTTAGGAACTGATATTATTTATTTTGCATGAAATGTGCAGAATATGGACAGTGGTACACAGGTACACTCTCACTTTTAGGTGTTCAGTCTGACAGGATACTGTTTGTTCATTTGATACTACCGCGGGCACCGTTCTTCTGTCCTTCCAATGATCTATATTAAAGTCTCACCAAATATTTAATAGATATGAAGAATTTAAATTCTAAGGCCAGAAATGCACAGTCACTGTTTACAATCACCTAATATCCATGTGTTTGTATTTTCAAATTACATCTTTTTGTAAAATCACTAATTAATCCAATCCTAATACATTAAAAAAAAATAAAAGCAGCAAGTCCCTAGACTACTGATGCCCTCAACCCCTGCAAGAGGGACTGCAAGCCCAGCCAGCAGCACTACACTTCACTCAGCACAGGCCAATTTCGAGGCTGTGTTTTAATAACAGGAGCACAGTCCTTGCCCGTTCTTCCCCGACGCCTCCTGTCCTTGATTTGCCAATTAGAAATAAGTGCAGTGGAAGTGACACAATCCCACAATGCTGGTTTCAGACAGACTGTCACACAAGTAGCTATTAGAGAGCCATAAAAAGAACTCATGAGGAAATTCTTTTTCCCAATGAGGCATGTTGATAAAAACAATTAATGTTTTCATTTAAGTATGTGTATCCATACGTATGAACACCCCTACTCTGGTATTTTATTCTAACATGAAGAAACCAATTACCATTCCCTGTAACTGAGACCCTCAAAAAGCACCAAGAAGTCTGAAAATGGTGATTACATTTTAATCACACATTTCCAGGGAGAGTATTTCTACTTTTCAGCCAAGGCCTGGAACAGCACACAAACCAGATTGGCACTGTAGAACTTTAAGTTAAAATGATTTTCCAAGCCTGACAGAACCAGACTGCACCTTTAGCACACCGGCAGCCCAGAAAGCCCCCCGTGTCCCCGGTTGCATCCCCAGCAGTGGGACCAGCAGGTCTGGCGAGGGTTCTGCCCCTCTGCTCTGCTCTGAGGAGACCCCCTGGCAGTGCTGCCTCCAGCTCAGGGGTCCTCAGGGCAAGAGGAACATGGAGCTGATGGAGGGAGTCCAGAGGAGGCCACAGAGACGATCCAAGGGCTGGAGCAGATCTGCTCTGGAGACAGGCTGGGAGAGCTGGGCTGGCTTGGCCTGGACAAGAGAAGCTGCTTCTGCAGAGAGCTCCAAGATCCTTCCAGTCCCTTCAGGGGCTCCAGGAGAGTCGGAGAGGGGCTGGAGCCCAGGGCAGGGACAGCCAGGCCCAGGGCAATGGCCTTCAGCTGCAGGAGGGCAGAGGGAGAGGAGCTGGGGGGCAGAAATCCTTCCCCAGGAGGGGGGAGGCACACTCCCCATAAGCAGCTCTTCTACAAGAAGACTGGCTGATGCAGCCCAGTTTCACTCCATGCTACAACAGCTTCTCCACATCAGCTGTCTCTAGAGAGCAGCTGAGAAGATGTGGGCAGTGTGGTTTCACAGGAAGAAGATGGAGAGTTTCCAGACAAAGGAAGATGGGATAAAATGGACAAACAGGAGCTCACATGGTTCATTCCCGGTTTAAGGTTCTTCATGATGCCATCCACCTACCTGGCTAAGTTCCTGGTACAACTCTGTTTAGATTACAGAATCACAGAGCTGTAGGGGTTGGGAGGGACCTCCAGAGATCATCGAGTCCAACCCCCTGCCAAAGCAGGTACCCCAGAGCAGGTCACACAGGTCAGTGTCCAGACGGGTCTGGAATGTCTCCAGAGAGGGAGACTCCACAACCCCCCTGGGCAGCCTGGCCCAGGACTCTGTCACTCTCACCGTGAAGAATTTCTTCCTCACATCGGTGTAGAACCTCCTGTGGTCCAACTTGTGGCCATTGCCCCATATCCTGTCCCCAGAGGCCACTGAGAAGAGGTTGGTCATCTCCCTTTGTCTCCCACACTTCAGATATTGATAAACATTGATGAGATCCCCTCTCAGTCTTTTCTTCCCCAGGCTGAACAGCCCCAGCTCACTCAGCCTTTCCTCACAGGGGAGATGCTCCAGGCCCTTCCTCATCCTTACGGCCTCCGCTGGACTCTCTCCAAGAGATCCCTGTCTGGTTTGTACTGGGGAGCCCAGAACTGGATACAAATGTAGTTCAGGCCAGGGCATCACTGCTTCTGAGACAGCCCTGGTCCACGGAGGGGACACTCCTGTTACCTCTTCCTGCTGGCCTAACATGTTGAAAGTCAGCTGGCACACCAGGCATGGGACCAGCAATGGGACCTGTTGTGTAGGGCCTTCTGATGGCTCATGGACTTTTGTGAGGCACTCCTGAATGACAAGAGCAAGTCCCAGAGGAGCCTGCTGATGCCCAGGTGGGATGGGTGGGAAAAGGCAGCGTTGTGGATAAAGCTGCCATTTAGCAGGAGTGCAGAAGGGTGAAAGACATCACCCGCCAACAGTAAACAATTAACGAGGCCAGACTGTTCTCGGTTATTTTGGTCTGAGAGACTGAAAAGATGGGTGCTCCTGATGTAACTGTCACCAAGCTAATTTATTCTGCCCCATCTTCTGCCACGTATATGAAGTATTTCCCAAGCCATTCAGCTAAATGGAGCGTCACACTTACAAACAAGCAAGCGGATGGTGCTTACACCGCATTCTGCCTCATCTAAAGAAGAGATTCATCTTGCTTTGGAGCCCACTTCACTCTGGCCTCTCCCAAGCACCCCCAGTCGAGCTGGCTTTCATTAAACTGAGATTACAAGGACTTTCTCCACAGACACAACCATAAAATGGAAAATGTCTCATTCCAGCCTTTGCCTCCAAACGCCAGGCTCGCCACTCAAGGGCGCACCAGCACTAATAACTTTCCTGCTGAAGCAGTGACTTCTATTTTATTCCTTTCAAACGTGTGACAGAGGCTCCCAAGCCCAGAGCAGCAGCTCAGGACATGTTTTTAACAACAGCTCTATGGCATGCCTGCACTGTGTTTGGCTTTGGAGGCTACTGCACCACGAACACGGAGGACACGGATCGGCGCGGCCCGCTCTGCTCTCACACTTTCTGCCTTTCAGTTCACACTTTACACACAGCTCTTAGCTGTGAATTCAGTATGTAAAGGTCTGGCTGTATCTGAAAACAGAGATGAGTCAAAAGCACCTAAAAACATTTTCTTAAAAAAACCCGGAACATGGTGATTTCAATGAAATTCTGCCAAAATCGAAATGCAGCATTTCAGAATAATGGCTCCAGATTCATTTAGAGCTCATCAGGATGGGGAGTGTCTGGGGTTTTGGGTTTTGCATTAAGTTCAAAATTTGTAATAAATTATAATAAATATGAAAGCTGTGAATAGAGGGAAATTTCAGATTTAGGAAAACAAAACATTCTCATCAACTAGAGCATTTTGTAACTTCAGTTCTGGAAACTTTTCAGGCTTTTTTGAAACACATCTCAAAACCCCAATGGAAATAATGAGTTTTGGAAACGGGAATGTATAAAGTGAGTAACGCAGAAGAAAAGAGACAATGAGCAGCAGCGCTGTCTCTTCAGGTCATGACGCCATTATGACTCACTTCTCGTTCATCTGTTTAGAGTTCAACACCAATTGTTATTAGTGCCTAATTCATCAGCATCCCTGGGCTTGGCAGGAATTTAAAGTGACAGATATAGCAATTCCCTGTAAACACACAAAACCACGAGAGAAGTAAGAAAGCATGAAATAGAAGAACCAACCCTGACTGGTCCCAGACTGCTGTCATCTCTTTTTCCTGAGCCATCTCCTGGCAGAAACGCCCATCGCTGCAGCCTCGGAGCCTGAGCAGAGGTGGCCTTTTAGGATTCCTCTGCTCCAGGAAGGTCACCATGCAGGAGAAGGGCTGCTCCAACACTATTCATGGATTTGCAAGTCACACCAACATGTTAAGGTGTATTATCTTACCTCAAAGTCACCAGGCAGCACTAAAGTCACTGCAGACCTTAAAGCAATGAAAAGCCTTCAACCAAATTCTCTCTGAAATGAGTCTTGAGCCGTGTTCTGGCTCCACTTCCAATTACATTTGTAAAGTGTGAGCTGAGTCCCTGAAGGAAAATGGAAGTGCTTCCATCCACTTCGATAGGCTTTAAATCAGCCTTAGCTCCCACGTGCTGAACCCGGCAGCAGGTCGTCTGGGAGGTGCCAATGCCATCATTACCTACCAGGGATGAGGTTTCAATATGAGTATGCTGGTAAAACTTTATCCTCCTTTTTTTTTAAATTAAAAAGATGCATTCAGGTGCAAAAAGATCTGCTTCTCTGAGGCTCTGGGTCTGCAAAGTGCCTCTCAGCTCTGCTTCATCAGTTTAACACGCAGCTGCTCACTGATCCTTCCTGGAACCGCGGAGCGCTGAGCACAGCTCCCACATGGTGCTGGAGGCAGAGCCAGAGCCTGCCTGGCTGCTCACATCCCCCTCTCCACCGTGGGCAGCTGGGCAGAGAAAGATCAGGTTTTCCTCCACCCGAGAATACATTTCTATGTATTTTTAGCTTTCTGTCTGAGGGCAGAAAGCAAGACTCACCTCCCACCATCAAATGGTTCCCCAGTATTTTTGAATAAGCAGGTTCCTGATAAAAGTACCATGAGAAAACAGCTGCACAGCCACCTGCATCCCTGCCTGACCCGGCTCGGAGTCGGCTCGGCTGCCTAAGCCTCAGCACTGCTGGGGATGCAAGGATCGGGCCCGGTGTCACCGGACCTACCCGCACCAGAGAGCTCATCACAGATACAGGCACAATGATAACATGTGTATCAGCACACTGGTTATAATAGGGCTTTGTACATGCTCAAAAAGCATATAATAACTTACCTTGTTTT
The DNA here is from genome assembly GCA_013399135.1 of Heliornis fulica. Lineage (NCBI taxonomy): Eukaryota > Metazoa > Chordata > Aves > Gruiformes > Heliornithidae > Heliornis > Heliornis fulica. Next base: position 373,636 of record VXBZ01009053.1, read on the forward strand.
CATTTGCTAGATTCTGTCTGTCATGGTTTGGGTGCTTTTAAATGTCTTTAGAGCTATTTAGAATTACTCATCCTTCTGCGGCATGAAATGAGAATCTGAACTCAAACTGCTGGGACAGAGCTTGTCACTGATTGTTTTCATCTCGGGATAATTACTTTTGAGATGGATGCCTTCGCCAGAGAGATGACTCAGCTTCCCAGAGACCAACGCGCTCTCGACTTCTCCAGCCCCTCGTAATCTAGGAAAACCCCAGTGAAGGTGTTTGGGGTGATCTGCTCCCTAACCCCAGCCTTGCCCTGGGCTCTGTGTCTGCCAGGAGTCCAAGCCCAGCCTGGCTCCAGCAAGAATGGGTCAGGCACAGAGGTCCCAGCAGAAATCCCCGTCGAGGAGCCACAGCCCAGTCAGGGCATGATGTACCAGGAGCTCCACTTCTGTGAAAAATAGTGCAATCTGGAAATTCCTTTTCATTCTCACTGGTCTCACACAGAGGCACCAGAGTGGAACAGAAACACAGACCTTGATGTCGTGGAACTTCTCAGGTTTGACTTGCCACTGCACTGATTTACTGGGAGCACTGGGAGAATACCCACACAATGTTTAATTACAGACCCATATAACCACACCAGCAATTAACCTCTCAGTCAGCAGTGCCAGTGGCAAGCCAGTCTAGCACCAGCTGCTTTTTATTTCTCTCAAGCTCCCTGGATGTGGGAGAGTGGCAGGATTTCATTCCCTCTGCGCTAAGATCCCATATTACTGGGTCACACACGTGCTGCACAGAGCACAGCCGAAGCCTTGACGCTGCCAATGGCATCTTGTGATGATGGCACAGGGACTTGGTTTTAGTCCCAGATCTGCAACGTCTCTTAAAATGAACTAATAGCAGCTGTTAGGCAAATGCAGGGTTTAAAGGTAGCAATTAATTTATGTGTTGTCAGGGGTCACACCTCACACTATCTAGGATCAACAATTAAGCAGTGTTTAACTCCTTGTGAAAGGCAACAACAATTATTTAGGACAATGGTAATGTAGTTGCTGTTCTTCTTGAAAGGGCTTTGTCTTGACCAAAACCCACTGCTGTATTTCATTTTCACACTGGTAACATTTCCCTTTTCCCATTTTATAAATGAAAAACAAACCCCAAAGTTTTCACACACCAAAAAAGGAAAAGAAAGCTGAAAACCAGTTTGGGTTTTTTTTTTGCTTTTCCTTCCTGCTCTGGAAAGAAAGTACTGAAAAGCTTTTGACAAGTCAAATACTTTCATAACCAGTTCATAGCAGCTTTTTTATTTTTAATTTTATTTTTTGGCATAGGCAGGAATAATGCTGTTCATCTTCCCAAGCTGGAAGATCGGGATGGAGCCGAGATCTGGCAGCAGCTGGGAGGGGGTGGCTGAAGCCGACGCCGTCGCCTGCCTGAGTTAGCTCAGAATTCACAGACAATCCACACACGGGCTGTACAGGGCTGCAGCAGCGAAGCAGCGGCACATGGCTCAGTCATGGCTGCGGTGAGGGCCACGGCTGCTGCCCCAGCGTTAATCTAGCGCTGGATTTGAGTTCACAACCCAGACTGGGAGCCTTAACCCTGCCGTCACGGCGGCGCGAGGTCTGAGGCAGACACAAACCAACCAGCTGACCTGGACGTGGTGCCCCACTGCTGGCAGATCCTTCCTGAGATTTTATTTAGCTCCAGCCTCTCATCCCACATTTGGTTCTGCGTTACAGAAAGGCAGGAAAGGGGATTTTAGCAGGGGGCATCTCTTCTCCCTCAGACTTTGAGCAGCACGACCTCCAACCCAAGCTCATCACCTGTGTCTTGCTCAAACCCACGCAGAGAAGCACCTCTGCTTTACCCACCAGCGTCAGGGTGGGATAAACATCCCTCAAAAGCTTGACCCAGCTGTGGGGTCAGACACAGAAAGACCTTTCAAGACAGTGAGATGGACATTACAGAGCTCACCCACACGCAGGTATTTACTTAGAGCTGGCATCCCCATGCTCTCGGCTCTCTGGAGAGCAGAGCACTTCCCCGTGCGCCTGGGAGGAGCACTGAGGTTTAGCCCTAAGCCAGAATCAATGGCACCATGCCTATGAATCTCACCAGACACTAGGTAAGGGCTAAAATATTAGTCACCACAAAGAATCTAAGCTATCACTAGGTAGAATTAAAATATTAGCTTTAAAAAAAAAACAAAACAAATAGATAAAGGACCTTTTCAGGACCCTTTTCAGGGCAGGTGCAGCCACACTACAGCCAAGGATGCGCAGGACGGCATGTGTGCTGCACTTCCTTGGATGCACATGGGAGCACCTCCTGCTGCAGCAGTACCCTCACTGGGAACCCCTCACAGCTTCCCCCTCCTCCCCCAAACCACACCTCCTCTTCCCCAATTCCTTCCAAAAGCAGTGATTTATCAGACTGGGTTGTCAGCAAGGCTCACTTTGAGAAACGCACCTCGTCCCCGATGGTCATCCAGGCACCTCCTGCTGATGGAGAGGGACAGGCAGGTCGAACTGCACCCGCAGGAGCACCCAGCTCCCCTGCAGTGCTAATTAGGCTAATTAGGACTAAATATCTAATTCCTACCCAACTCTGTTTCAGTGCAGGAAATCCCACTTGTGGTGTTGCTGTGCCATGGAAGAGACATCTGCTGGCCATCAGAGCGAGGAATTGAGCTGCAGATGCAGCCCGCGGGCTGCTAATACACATGTTAATACCTACAGTAACTGGAGGAACAAACCCAGACACTGCACAGGTACAGCTGCAGTGAGATTCACACCACCATGGCCACTGCTGGCCAAACAATTATAGGTTTCTGAGCTCATAGAATTGTTAAGGTTGGAAGAGACCCTTAAGATCATCCAGTCCAACCATTAACCTACCGCCACCAAGTCTACCCTTAGACCATGTCCTCAAGCACCGCATCTCCCCGTCTGTTAAACACCTCAAGAGATGGGGACTCAACCCCCTCCCTGGGCAGCTGTTCCAATGCTTGAGGACTCTTTCAGGACAGAAGTTCTTCCTAATATCTAACCTAAATTTTCCCTGGCGCAGCTTGAGGCCATTTCCTCTAGTTCTGTCACCAAGAACTTCATCTACACAATAAAATCAAATCATATCTATAAACCAGCAGGAAACAGGCAGGCTAATGCTGGAAGAAAACATCTTTGAAAAATAGAGTGGTGACTCACTCAAGGATCACAGGATAATCAGAGGATTTAAGAACCAGAATAATGAACCCCAAGTCTTAAGGACAAACTGTTAAGCTGTGATTCACGTTACCGTGTGGTTTCCCTTAGCCACCACCCCAGCAAAGTCCCCTTGCTGAGGGCTGCGGCTGAGGTGTCCTGGGTTTGGCTGGGATAGGGTTAATTCCCACCAGAAGCTGGGGTGCAACACAGCCAGGAAACTGGCACAAACTACCCACAGGGCGTATTACATACCATATGATGGCCATGCTCAGCATCAAAGGGGGCTAGCTGGGGAGTGGCACACAGCTCAGGGACAGTTTGGCTTCGGGACCCCTCTGCGTTGTGCAGTTCAGTGAGAAACCGCATCGTGCATCACCACTTTTGTGTTCTCCTGCTGTTATTTCCCCCTCCCTTTGCTGTCCTAGCAAACTGTCCTTACCCCAGACCCCAAGATTTGCCTTTGTCCCCCCATTCCCCTCCCCATCCTGCTGGGGAGGGTGAGTGCAGGGCTGTGTGGTGCTCAGCCTTGGCTGGGGCTGAACTTCATCAGGAGACAAGTTGAGGGCAGACAGGGCCCTCAGAGAGACTCTCCAGTGACAGGAGCCCACCAGTGCGGAGGAGGAATCGGAAACCTGGAGCTGGGTGGATCCTGTCTGGCAGTCTCCACTCGGCCTCGTGATTCACTCCGGCTCTTAAATCTACTGGCTTCAAACCATGGCAAGAGGCATATCCAAAATGAAAGGCACATTCTTGGAAGGTTCTACTGCTGCCATCTGCAAATCATTATTTCTCCTTCGTAAAAATAATTAAGTGCAAATGGCTACAAGACAGGGAAGAAATTCTGTAGCTCCTTCCACTTTTACCAACAGCTGAAAAGGAGGAGGAAAGACCTGCGTGCAGCAAGTGTCCACCCAGCCTTCCAGCAGTTACCTGCAGAGCTGAGGGAAATGGAGAGCAAACACCTCCTGCACCGTGCTGCAGGAACGGTCTGCAGGAGCACAGCCCAGCCAGCACGTTCCCCAAGCGCTGCCGGCCAGCACGCAGCTCCACTCACACCCCCTGCCAGCCAGAAAGGCTCCAGGTCTGAAGTCAGCTTCCAAAACTAATATAGATCATTGCAAGAGGCAGCATGGGGCAAAACCTCCTGGCCAGGAACCTCCTGGCAAGGCATCGGGCGCACAAGCTGGGACGGATGGGGATGTTCCACAGATGGAGAGAGGCACCGAGAACTCCTCTCCGAGGATGCCTGACCCACACCCACAGCTTATGGGCTGCAGCGATGGGGCTGGAGTGACAACTCGTGTCTTGGGCTTCATTTTATCCTGGGAACGAGGGGGAGAAGCTTGGCCCAAGGAGAGAAGCTGTGTGGTGGTTATCTCCTGTGATCTTCCAGTCAATTTTTTCTCCTTTCCAATGTGAGTCATGAGACTGGAACGAGTGAGATTGTAAGATTAAACAAGTTATCAGCTCCCCATCACTGGAAACATAAAATCCCTTTTTCTCTCCACTGGCAATTAACAAGGAGCAAGAGCAGATAAAACTAGAGCCGGCCGCTTGCCATCTCCGCTTAATCTCCAGATAACTATTTCCTTCACCCTCCTCCGCGAGCTGCTCCGCGTCTGCGGCACAGCGGTCCCTGCAGATGAGGCTGTCTCAAGAAGAAGGATAAGGACACAAAGGGAAGAAAGAAGATAAAGAGATGGGGGAAAACGCTTGGCATGCTAAAAAGGGCAAAAACCTACAAAGCCATTGCTCAGAAGCAACGCAGGAGCAGAGATGAAAGGGAGAAGATTAACTTGTGTTGCTCAGTTTTCGGAAGGCGCTGTACACAGCCCGAGTTAACAGGGCTGACAACCACAGGGCAGAATTAGCAGCAGCTAAAGCAAATGGGGGGATTTGAAGATTAAATCTCAGCACTATGCAAACACTCCGTCCCAGCCTCGCGGTTTTGAAGTCTTTATTGCAACTGGGGTGGGTAGTGCTGTCTGTCTGTCTCTCCTGAGGCACCTGCAGTGAACCTGAATGCTGCTGCTGAGCAGGGATGTGTCACGGATGAGGCATGGCCGAGGTGAGGGCTGTACTGACTTCCCTGTGGCTGTACTGACCTCCCTGTGGTTTCCCCAAAAAGCACAGCTTTGGAAAAAAACCTGTCTCACAGCAGTATACAATCCTACTGGAGTTTATTGTTGTTCTGTTTTTCAGGGAGTCACAGAGATGTTGAGGTTGGCAGGGACATCCGGAGATCACCTTGCCCAACAACCCCACACTCAAGTCCAGAGCAGGCTGCTCAGGGTTGTGTCAATGTCTTCAAGGATGGAGACTCCACAGCCTCCTCAGGCAACATGCTCCAGCGTTTGACTAACCCTGCAGTGAAGAAGTGTCTGGACGATGCACTCAGTCCCCTGCTCTGACTTGATGGTCCCTTCCAGCTCAGGAGAGTCTATGACTCTATTTAAATGGAATTCACTGTGTTTCAATTTCTGCCCTTTGCCTCCTGCTCTACCAGGCACCACTAAGAAAAGCTTGTCTCTATCTGCTTTACTCCCCCCCCCAGGCATTTATATACACTGCTGAGACCCCCTGAGCCTTCTCCAGGCTGAACAGTCCCAGCTCTCTCAGACTCAAAGGACAGAGGCTGTAGACCTTCAATCACCTTCATGAACCTTCACTGGAGGCTATTCAGGATGTCCTGGTACTCTCACAATGGCACACAGGGCCCTGCTGTGGCCTCCCCAGCCCTGAGCAGAGGGGAAGTGTTGTGCTGCAGCTCCAGACACCAGGAGCTGCTCACTCACCCCTCTAATGAGAAGAAAAACAGACCAAGCCCCTGCGGGTTGGGGGCTGGCTGCTTGGGAAAGTCAACTCTGTCCTGGCCAGAACCAGGACAGGAAGAAACCACCCACCTCAACCTGCTGGCAACACTCCTAATTCCACTGGATGTCCTGCTGCATAGGCACAGTACTGGCTCATGCTCAACTTGGTGGCCATCAGATCCCCCTCTGCAAAACTCCTTACCAGCTGGTCTGGGGTTGGCCCCCACCATGTAGTTACACCTGGGGTTGTTCCTCCCCCAGGGCTTGACTTCACATTTTCTTTCCTCTGACTTCATGGAGGTTTCTATTGTCCCATTTCTCCAGCTTTGCAAGATCCCTCTGGATGGCACCACCACTATTTGGTGCTGCTCCTCCCAGCTTTCCATTATTATCAAATTTACCCTACCATCTGCACATTAATGACACAATTAACCAGTTGTCCCCTGGGGCACACCACTGTGGAGACTGGTCTCCAGCCAGACAAGTGCTCCTGACCACACCAGTCTGAGCCAGCACGTCAGCGTTTGCTGCTCCAGTCTGTACCTCATCAGTCCTTCCATGAGAATGCTGTGGGCCAATGCTTTGATAATGTCAACAGAAACATCTACTGCTATCCCCCCAGCCACTGAGCCAGCCACCTCATGGCAGGAGGCTATCATGTTGGTCACATGTGACTTCCTCTTTGTAAACCCATGCAGACTACTCCTAATCACCTTTTTGTCCTTAACATACTTGGAAATTACTTCCAGGACCAGTTGTCCCATCCATCATCTCTCCAAAGATGGCATTGAGACTGGTCTGTAATTGTCTGGATGCTCCTTCTTGTGTTCTTGAAGACAAGAGTGACATTTGCTCTCCTACAATTCTCAGGAACATCTTCCAGTTGCCATGAGCTATCAAAGACAACCAAGTGCCTCACAGTGCTATCAAGACAGCTTCCTCAGTGCTTATGGATGCAGCCCTCAGGCCCCCTGAACTTGCACATATCCTGTTTGTTTACATGCTCCCTAACGTGATCCTCCTCCCCTGAGGGCAAGCCTTCTTGTTCCACACTTCCCCTCTGGTCGCAGGGGCCTGGTATTCTCCTGGGCCAGTCTCACCAAGATGAAGACAGCATGGAGGACCTCAACCTTTTCTAGTTTCCTTGTCCCATTCAGCAGCAGACCCACATTTTTCCCACATTTTTTTCCTCCACTGCAGCAGACCCACAAAAGCTTTGGTTGTAGCCTTCCACACCTTTCCCCACATCCAACTCCAGGTAGGCTTTGCCTCTCCCAACCTCATCCCCATACGCTTCGACAGAGTCTGGTTCCCCCGGAGTGACCTGACTCTGCTTTCAACCATGGCTCATTTCTTTATTGTACTGAAGTTTTGTCAGGAGCTCCTTGTACATCCACAGATGTCCTGCCACCTGTGCTCAACTTCTTGCACAATGCAGTGAGTCCATCCACCTAGACCTCTCTTTAAATTTTGTTCTTTCCTCTAAAGAAAGGTCAAGTAATATAAAGCATGTTCCAGTCTTCTTGAATCTTGTCTCTGAGCTGAGAAGTCTCAGCAAGCTCTACCAAAGCTACACTTCGATACCACACTGATAAAATATTATAGATAAGACATCACAGAGGGATGATTTTGGCTTTGTTTTTCTTGAGCATAAAAGTGCTAGAAGCAATTTTCCTCTCTTTTATCCAAACCTGAAACATATTATTGAGCTCTCCAGATTCCATTAAAGCATCAAAGCTGTGTTCCACACTGCAGCTCTTTAAAAAAAAATATCAGTGTACTAAAAAAAAGTCCAAACTCCAAAGCCTGCTTTCAGTTTGAACTGTCAAAATATTTTCCAGACGCAGCGCAGGTACACACTTAGGGCTGCCAGTCACTCCAGATGTCTTCCCTGGCAAGGAGAATTTTACTTTCTGACTTGCTAACTTTTTAACCCCTTCTGTGGAAACACGTCATGCTAATTGTCTATTAAAGGCAAGTAAACAAGAGGTGGTTTCCAGCTGGACACCCACGTAACGTGTGTGAGCCACAGGGACACATCCACAGGCACACAGAGCCTCTCCCACAGCACCACGGCGGTGCTGCTGCTTCTTGCTCTGACCCAGCTACCCGTGGGGGAGCCTCTGCTCCGCTCCCACCTGCCCTTCCTCATGGCTGGTCCCACACCAGGCTCGTCCCCACTGTTCCACCCTCAAACACCACCCAATGAACAGACTGAAGAAGCTGGAAGGTGGGTTTGGTTTTTTGATAAACCATCCAAACTCTTACACATTGGTGGCAATCCCACATCCTCTGTGGGTTTCTTCTACCTTCCAGGTAATGACTAGGAGTAAGACTTGGGCCACTCGTGCCCAATTCCACCTCTGTGCCAGTTTTTATATCAAAGAAGGTGTTGAATCGTGGCATCTCAGCCCCTCTGAGATTCGCCTGAAGCCAGGCAACCTGAGCTCAGCTCACCCTGACACAGTTGCAGGATTACTGAAGCTGTTTCAGGGATGAGCTGCTCATGTTGGAGGCTGCTGTGCTGCTCGTGGAGACGGCAGCGTGACTGGCATCGGGAATTTCGGCAGCACTGGCAGCTTCCAGGCCAGAAGGTACCACGTCACCTTGACAATAAGTGTTTCCTCTTGCTCTCAGAGGTACTCCAGGTTAGTCAAAAGTTACCTGTTACCTGGAAGGCGGTGACAGTGTAACACAGAACACCCGTGTGGCCGACAGGCACGCTCGCTGGATTTGCTGCCGGTGTCGCGGGGATTCACAACGGTCGGCTGCCCCAAACAAAACACTGCATTGTGCTCTTTAAACAAATGCCCTGTATCCAACTCCCTGATGCCTCTTTTACAAATTGAGCTCCTTAATTAGTCCATGATGAGTTATTGCATGTATTAATAGGAAGGCCATGAATAAGCACCGTGCTGCTGCCTAGCTCAGCAAACGGGCTCCCAGAGCTGCTTTGCACATCAACTCGAGCATGTGGACCCTGCAAATTAAAGTCAATGAGAAAATCCAACCTTCACGGGGGTTTTCTCCTGCTCCTCACTGCATCAAGGCTTCCCTGCCCCAGATGGCCTCTTGGGGACGGCAGCCTGAACAGTGGCTCAAGCTTACTTTGTCTTGTTTCCTTTAATATCTGCCTGGCAACAGCATGAATATTCAAAATAAGCCCCAATAAGCCAAACTACCCCATGGGCTGCACACGACAGCGTTGGTGAAGTACCATGGGGGCACAGTCGTCACTGTGCCAGCCCACGATGGCTTGTGGGGCATCACCAGCTACAGCTCCAAAATCCCCTCACTCATCTCACCTGGAAGCTCAGCCTCACAGCCACATACCCAAGGCCCTCTGAAAGATACACTGCTCATTTATCATATAGGTGCACGGTGAGTTCATTAGCGACACAGCGCCCGCAGCCCCTTGGCTGGGAGCGGTGGCAGCAGGAACATCAGATACGAGCGCAGCTCCCACCACGGCACGGCAACCCCGGGGTCTCAAACACCCTCTCCATGTCCCTTTGCTCTTGCAGGTGCCACAGACGGCTCAAGCACAGGGATTTTTCAGGAAGCCCAATCTGCAGAGGAGCGAAAGGAGGATGAAGAGCTTGGCAGCCAGCAGCAGCCTTTAGCTTGGCAAAAGTGCAACCAACACTCAGGGTGGCCTTCAGCCAGGACTGCAGGGTGGGAAGTGCACCGGATCCTCCACGCTGACAGTATCATTAACACTGACAAGCCTGTAACAATTACACAGTGTTGCAATAACCTTGTGTACTGTCACCTGATAGTGCCCGGGGTGGCGTGTGGGTTTTACTCTTTGCATCAGCCTCTGTGCATAGGAAGATGGATTTGCTGAGCGTGGTAGGAAAATATATTCTCTGCTGCTCACATGCTGAGTAAAAAGGTAAAATTAGAAAGTTTTTTTTATCCCATTTTAAAGATGAGGAATCAAAGTGCAATATATTTATACTGGAGTCGCAGCCGGAGCCTGAGCCGACACTCCAGTGCTGGGTCTGTGCAAAGCAGCAGTGACCTTTCCCCATGCACTGGGAGTAGGTGAAATCTCACCTTTACTGCAGAGAACAGGCAAGGATGGGAGGAATTGAAGGGGAAAAAAGAAAACAAAATCTTGCTCTTTGCTTATTTATAGCTGCATTTTGTTCTGCAGGAGAGCTTGTACCTGCTCACACCCACAGCACCATGCAGAGACACAGCCAGCCCAGCAAATTCCCTAAAAACGGCTTGGAGGGATGTGGAAATGGCTCTTCTTTTCCTGATCAGGAGGCTCAAACTGACAACAGTCAGTTTGTCACTGGTGACACTTGTTTGACAGCCCTGAGCCCCGCTTTGCAGCAAACATGGTGAAAGCCACGCTGCCCCGGAATGAAACACAAGCCTGGAGCTGGCTGGGACCATAGTGTGTGAGTATCATCAGGAAGGAGCAAAGGTTTCAATTCACCCTCTGACATTAACAGCAGCAAACAGGAAGAAAACAGGAGATGCAACAAGCCATACCAGCACAACATCTCTGGCATCAGAAACATTCCCTAAATTTCAACCTCTTCAGTAAGACTGGTCCACAGGATCAACCTCCTCCAAAGAAATGCCAGGCATTTTTTCCCCTCATACCAATTCCTAACACTGCCCCAATTTCCTTCTCCTCCAAGCAAAGCAGCCCATTCTTTTACACCAATATGGAGCTCCAATACATGAGCACAACTGTAATGCTGGGGTGGCTGCCAAACACAGGACAGGGGCTGTCACAGCAGCACGAGTGGCCCAGGGATGCTCGGTCCCATGAGTGTGATACCATCGGGCTTCACATCGCTGCAGCCCCAAGAGCTCCTCACATGCAGGAATTCAATTAAGGAACTGAAAGGCGACCTCTGGTACTTCTGTGCCCAGACAGACACATCAATTTCTGCCCACAATTAACTAGGGTGATGAAAACAAAATGAAATCTGAGAGCGACCCTCATTCTCTATTGACTAAAATTCATACCCTGCTTTCAGATAAAGGTCACTGTCAATCTATCACCTCTGTCCATCCGAAGTAGGAAGCGCTGGGGACGGTATTCAAACCAGGGAAAACTTCAAAGTGACAAGAGAGAAATAAAAAGACTGTGGGGAAGCAGCATGACAGGAGGTTACACGACTGCCGGGAAGGAATGGGATTATCTAAACAGCCTTGAAGACAAATACTCCTCATTGTGACGGGCTAGTCTTGAATTGGCTTCCTTGGGGTTATTGTATTTATTTATTTAAATTCTCTCCAGCTATTCAAATCCTTTTTATTGTTCCAATTTTCAAGTGGTCCTCAAATCCTTTTGACTTCAATACAGACTTTGATAACATGTAACCGATGAAAGACAGAGGGCTGTGGTCCTCACTGCTGCTGCCTCGACCAGCCCTTCCCTTTCATTTCCTCTCCTATCTTAACTGCCTGTACTTAAAACTTATCAACTGTGATATTAAGAAAAAAGGTAAAGCACAAGACAGGGCTCATTTATTCTTCTTGCTGCTTCACTTAGGAGACGTCACCAGAGCCAAGACCGCTAATCAAAATGTCCTTTTAGACGTGTGGTAGCTTTATTTTAAATGTAGAATGTTGATTAAAGATTTAACTCAGATCATAAAACTGAATTTATTCAGTTCGTGCAAAAAAGTCCTCAAGTTTGGTGAGCCCCTCCCTCCTTATTTCAATATTTGCTGATACATGACATCTCTGAATAGCCCAGAAATGAACTCCATCACTTCAAATTGTTTGAATTCAACAACAAACGTGTCCCTGAAAAATGTCAGGAAATCAGCCACTCAAAAATATATTTCCCTATTTGTATTTTAAATCAGAAAAAAGGTGGTTTTTTGGTTTTGGGGTTTTGGTTTTTTTTGTTGGTTGGGTTTTTTGGGGGGGAGGGGAGGTTGTATCACTTTGCCATCATTTCAAGAGTTAAAATGGTTTGTTGAAAAATACACAAGAGGTAGCCTGCTCTGGACACACAGGTGTTTTGCTCAGTCTTATGCACAGCAACACTCCCATATCTTAGAAAAAAAGAAATACAGGCAGGAGAATACAAGAGCACCACACAGTTTAAGTGTAATGCAATGCTGCAATATGTGCTTCAAAAGGCAGCCGCTACGACTTTCACGACCGTGTACCAGCCATAAATATAAACCCGTTAAACCTAACACAATTCAATTTGAAATTAAATCCTGAAGCACCCACAGGTTTTTCAAGCTCATATTTTAAACTCATAAAGTCTGTTACCACATGGATTCTCACTCAAATTTATGAAACTGCATGAAAATGCAGATCTTGCAATGGCCATTTCCAGCAAACACCAGCAAACAGCAGCTCAGACAACAATTTCATCTCGTCCTACAGCCACATCAACCGCTGACAAGCCCTTGGGGAGCCCCCACGTCTCAGGTCTGGAGTATGATGTATGTGGTACATGATGTAAAATACGGACTGGCACAGCCTCCCCACCCGTCCAGGCTTCGCGACCCAGACTCCTCCCATGCCATCAAACATACCAAGGGATAATCCACTACTTCATCATCCCTGAAACCAAAGTGCTGAAACTTTTCTCCACTTGAAAGAGGCAGAATGCTTTTGTCACAGTGATGTGATGAAACACACGCTGAGTCAGCCAGTGACTTTCCCTTTTCAACAGTCTGGGGATTTTCTGAGCAATGAAGAGATAAGCAATGTTCAGGGTACCCTGAGAAGGTGATGCTGAAGATGGCAAAAAAATGGCAAGTCCTTAAAGTCTATGTTTGTAAAAAAGCTGTGCTACATCTATGAAAAAATCCAAAAATAAAACATACCCACAATACATTCCTCCCTACCCCCCCAATTTCACCATGGAACCAGCCATAATAAAAGATACTCACTCAGAGGTGATTTTGTCCAACATGATGAAATGCTTAAGACATGTTGGCTTGAGGAAGACAAGGTCAGTCTGAGGCCAAACACTGGTGTAGTTTCCTGTTACTCTTTCTAGGAACTAAATCTGAGGACTGTGGGCTCCATCTTGCACCATGACACACTGGTGCAGAGGAAGGAGGAAGAGGAGTGGGAATAAAGTCCTTCAATTCTGTTCCTCTGAACAGAAGGCAGGCCAGAAAACTGAAGGAGCAGCAGTTTGCACAACATGGTGAGCAGCATGACAGGGCTAAGGGCGGTCCTGGTAAGAGCATACACACACAGCCACCACAAAAGGGTGAAGCAGCAAACCCAACCCCATCCCTGCAGCCCCACCTGAAGCGACAAGCTCAGGGACAGCATCAAGCAGCTGGGACTTGGACCTTCTGCTGCTGAGCTGGGTGATCCAATCACCCTCCTTCATCATTCCTCAAGCACACCTGTCCTGCTGCTGTTGGAAAGATGAAAGCTTAGGGGGTTAAAGAACATTGGGTTGGTCATGCTTGGGGGTATCACACCTCCTGCCCTCAGGCAGTGTCCCCACCAGCAGCCCAGCCCCACCATGACCACGCTGGGCTGTAGATCTTTTTATTCTGTGCCAAACCCAGTGATTTCCACCAGCTATAAAAACAGGGAGCTGGCTGCATCTTCTCTTCTGTGGCAGCTTGTGCCCATCCAAGAACCCACAAGTTAAGCCAGGGCTTTTCTTTTTTTTTTTTTCCTGACCACTCTACACAACCTCAGTCGCTCAATGGGATGCGCCTGCTTTGCTGGCAAAAAATAAGCCGAAGAGTCAACAGGAGTTCAGGCCCATCACAACAAAATGATGGAAAAAATTGTAATAGAAAGAGCCAGAAAGCTTTCCTCTTGGCTGCTGTGTAGTAAGGAATAAATGCTGTTAGCTAGCTCAGCATAAGAAGTCAATATTTTTCTGTACTAGTTTAAACTTCATAAAGATAATAAGGAATAATCGCACTGCACAAACATCTCAGCTCTTTGCATGGATTATTTTACATGAGGAAAAAAAGAAAATATTGCTTCAATAAAAGTTTTAAAGGAAAACTAACTTGGAAAAACTAGGCACTAGCAGCTAGTTAATGACACCTTTTGTTTTTGCTGGGCAAGATGCCGAGAATGCCTAACTCTCCCTTTATTTTCCCTGATCTAATTGGCAGCCATTCAAGTGCCCCAAAAGCCCAACCACAGGGGTTGGGAAGTGATTAATACCACACCAGCTGACCTGCTGCAGTCCTTAATGTGTTTTTCCAGATAAAATTAGAAAATATTTCATTCTGCCTTTAATTTACATGATATTCACCTGCATTTTCAACACTTATTACTGTGTTCATAGTGGAGTGACTGGGCTAAAGACTGAACACGAAACAGAGTTTCATTTCCCACACCATGCACTGTATTTAATTAATGCTAATAACTGCTTATAGCTATTAGCACAGTATCAAGTTGTGATTTGTATATTTATCTGGCATTTCATGAAAGCCATTTCTGCATGAGTATTTTTGCAGAGTGTTTTTCCAAGTCCCAGGTTTTGTCTGGAATTTGGGGACGATGGGTATCATCTAGATTGGCTGACTGAGAAGCCAATCCCACCTAAGCTGAAGGAGGAGAGTGGAAGAGGGTCTCCCAGCTTTGAAGGGGTCTTCCACTTTTGCATTTGTGGTTTCTTTGGAAGAAAACATTTAGTATTCACACACTTTCATGCTTAGGAGATGCTTGCAAGACTCTGCTCCCACAAGTCCCACCTAAATCTTGTCCTGGTGCCTACAGGCACATGGTGATACCTTCAGCACTGAAGACCCTGGTCTGCAACCATAACTCCTTACCCATCTGGACCCAAATAACCTATATCCACGTGGGTGTTAGGGGGCTGTTATACAGAAAGTGGTTATTACATTAGGCTTTGAGCTGCTGGAAACTATTTGACACTTGGAAAGGGAAGGGTATGGTCTGTGGAGGCAGACAGATCTGGCCCCTACCATGGTTGGTGGTAAGAGGCAGGGAAAGACCACCGAGAAATCCCAGTGTCCCCTGAGCTGTGTAACTGCCACGCCACATTCAATCAAAACTGAGATCAAGGCACTACAAAATTCCTGTATTACATTTTCTTTTGTGGCAAGCAATCCATTACCAGCACAGTTTTCCATCACCCAAGAAACTGTGTGAAACCAATGAAAACATTTCCACACAGAGATGGTTTCAGTGTTTCCTTCCAAGCAGCTCTGTAGCCAATTTAGGGAAACACACAAAACTCACATGGAAACAGGCTTGCCTTCCAGCAAGTAAAGATCACACCTTTCCTCTTCTGAAGTAGGAAAAATAGATCCTTCTCTAAAAATGGTTTCCATCTCACAGTCAGGAAAATAATATTCCACGTGTCCTCTCTCCTATTTCACAGGATTCCCACAGCATCTGGTTTTATTTCAGGAATTTTATGTCTTTGCCAAGTAACTGTGCCAATGGAGACAAGGGACACAAACTAAAATGGGGATAAAGATTTATGGTATGTTCACTCTGACTGCTGAAAAGCTTCGTTAGGGTCCAGACTGTCCGCTTGGTCAGGGGGGTACAAGTTCTGTTTCCAGCGGTTCTCTCCTGAATTCAGGCCAAAGACAGAAACACCCAGTGAGACCAAGGGCTTTGGATTCTGTTATTGAGCCTTAAATAATTATGCATTTCTATGCATGGCACGAGCTATATCTGAACAAGTGGGAAAGCACATGAAATCCAGTAATTTGTAACTGAAGACTGAGAAAAAACAGACACTTTATATGAGGTTTTGGGTTTTCTCTGTGAAGGTGGCAGGGAAGAAAAACACACAAAAAAAGTGACTTTATAATCATGATCTTTCTTTAAATCCTTTCCAAAAAGCCAGGAAATCATCAGGTCTGGGCAAAGTTTCAGTAAGCAGCTTTCCAGTGTGGAAACACTGCCTTTTGTGAGTGTTAGCCAGCGGTAGAAGAAAATGCCTGTCTGGGGAACTTCACTGCTACCAGGATGTGGAATTCCTTCTAGTAGGATCTGCTCAGAAAGCTTCATCCAAATCTACAACACCCGAAGCTCTCCACCACTTGTTCTCCAAATTCCTGATACAATACCTTCAGGGACACAGATCATCTCATTACCAACAACGAGGCTTTCCCTGATTTCCCAGACCACAAACACCTCTGTAACAACAGACTGATGAAGCTTCACCTGCACAAGAGGACTCTGATGCCTCATAACCACTGTGGAGCACACTCTGGCAAACTGATCTGGAGTAACTCCAGATTAAGTCAGTGCTTCTGATCAGTCACGATTCCCAGATCTGGGAGTGCTGGTGGACAACAAGCTGATCATGACCAGCAATGTGTCCCTGGGACAAGTAAGCCAACAGTATTCTGAGGAGTACCAAGAGAAGTGTGGCCAGCGTGTCAAGGGAGGTTCTCCTGCCCCTCTGCTCTGTTTGCTCTGGTGAGACCTCATCTGGAATATTGTGTGCAGTGCTGGGCTCCCCAGTCAAGAAGGACAGGCAGCTACTGGAGAGGGGACAAAAAAGGGCTATGGAGATGCTGAGGGGACTAGAACATCTCTCTTATGAAGAGAGGCTGAGGGACTTGGGGCTGTTTAGCCTGGAGAAGGCTGAGGGGGAATCTTGCCGATGCTGAGAAACCCTTGAGGGGTGCGGTCAGGAGGATGGGTCAGTCTTTGTTCAGAGGTGCCCAGGGACAGGACAAGAGGTGATGGGCACAAACTGGGCTAGAGGAAGTTCCACCTAAACATGAGGAGAAACTTCTTTCCTGGGAGGGTGGTAGAGCCCAGGGGCAGGCTGCCCAGAGAGGTTGGGGTGTCTCCATCTCTGGAGAGACATTCAGACCTGCCTGGACGTGTTCCTGTGCAGCCAACTCGAGGGGATCCAGCTCTGGGGGAGGTTGGATCAGATGATCTCCAGAGGTCCCTGGCAACACAGACCAGTTTGATCCTCTGATTCATTCTGTCACACACAGTGCCCTGAATTGCACAAAGCCAGACTGCACTAGCTCTCAGCAGCTAGCTCCTGGTGTATTGTAAATAGATAGCTTTAAACATATCCACTTCTGATATCAAATCAGAGGAAGTATAATAAAATAATCCACTGAAGATGGGAGCTTGGGAAGATGCAGTGACTAAAAACACCCTTTGTTTTGAGGCTAAGCTGGCTCTGAACCAGAGCTCCCTTACTAGAGATGGAGAAAGCAGTTAATTTGTTCTGCTACTAAAAACCAGATTAAAGAAGGCAACAGCACAGTAAATAACACCGTGTTCCTTCTCAAAGCCAGTCAAATGGTTGTATAAAACAAACAGAAAGATTTTATAATTCAAATGGAAAAGGAAAGGAGGTTGAATTTGCACACCACAGACCCAGGCACAGTCTTTTTCAAAGTATTTTTCTCTCCAGGAGAGAAGCAGTAGCAACCTGTCTTCCATTCAGGAAACACTCTGCATGCTGGCAAGTAATCCATCATTTCAAGCTCTTTTTTTCCTTCAAGTAATTATTTAGAGTTCACAGTGTATCAATTTAACAGTGGATCTCGTCTACATAGTACACTAAAAGCTCACATTTAATCAGAAATCAGCCTCACGCTTGCTGAGCACCACCTCACCCTCGGTTCCTTGCTTTGCCAGTTCTGGCAGTGCTGATGAAGGACGAGGGTCTTTAATTCAGGGGCAGGCAGCACCAGCTGCCCAAGCCCCAGTGACTCCTTGAGCGACACCGTGGCCAGTTCCCGGGGTGGGCGAACAAATCACGCAGAGCAAATTACCCAATTCAGACAACAGCTTCACCCACCTTCTCTGCTTATGAATTGCCAGAAGACTTTGATATTTGGTTAAGTGCATCCCATATATACAGCTCTAGGGTGAGCATGTTATTATAAACATCTTGTGAGGCCACCCTGGGATTCAGGTGGACACCCTGAAGCCCCGGCCCCATACAAACCCCATGACATGTTCCAACAAACGTATCACAGAATCCCAGAATGTCAGGAGGTGGAAGGGACCTCGAAAGATCATCCAGGCCAAGCCCCTGCTTGAGCAGGGTCACCTCGATTAAACCACACAAGAACATGTCCAGATTGGTCTGGAGTGTCTCCAGAGAAGGAGACTCCACAACCTCTCTGGGCAGCCTGCCCAGTGAGGTTGTGGAGTCCTCTTGTGGAGTCCTCCCTTACCCTCACAGAGTTTTCCCTTACATTCAGATGGAACTGCCTGTGTTCCAGTTTGACCTGTTGCCCCTTGGATTGTCACTGAGAAGAGCCTGGCTCCGTCCTCCTGACACTCACCCGTTACGTATTTACAGACATTAATGAGGTCACCCCTCAGTGTCCTCTTTGAGGGACAGGGGGGACAGCAAAGCTGGTCTCAGGTAAGTTTGGAGCTACATTAACCTGCATTATATACGTGCCATGTCACATTACAGTAACCTCATCAGTCACCAGAATGAACGTACCAATAGTGATATAACAACATAAATATAATGTTATATGCTGGGAGAAGCTAGAGAGGGAGCTGGACACCCCCAAGCCTGGGTCTGTCAGCGCTTCTGAACCCTCCACACCCCCTCACAACCGGGCAGCTCTCCATCATACAGCCCCCCCTTCCCTCCCAGACTCAAACCCACACCCGACGCTTCGCATTTCATTCCAATCACAAGAGACACTTCAGGAGGTAACAAATTGAAGGGATTCTTGCCCTATATATTTTCACAACAATAATTTGCTTTACTTTATGCAAAAAATGTCATGAATATGTATTCCAATAGCAGCACACATAAATCAGAGCTCGGGGTGGATACGCAGCACGCAGCTCCTCAATTAGAAACCTGCCTTCCCCAGGGATTAAGCAGACTGTCTGCAGGAAAACATCAGAAGCCACTTTGTCCACAGCAGCGAGAGCTTTGCCCCAGGCTGCACACACTGTGCACAGGCTGCACTGCCCTTCCCACCAGCAGCTTTGCTGGGCTTCCCTCTCGGACCTATTTGATAATGTACAGCGTTTGCTTGACCACCCAGCCCCACATATTCACAGCTCACAGGGGTATCAGCCCCTGTGGCTCATCCTCAGTGAAAAGCACTTGTTTGAAACCCTCCAGCGCTGCTCTCAATGACATCTGGCTCAACCACGGGATGCAGTGCAGGGGCACCGAGTCTCTGTTTGCCTCTAGCCTTTCCCAGGTTGGAGCAATTCCAGGGAGGGAGATTTTTTTTCATGGCATTTTTATAGGAACAAGCAATAATTGTTAGTGTAGCATATTTTATCCAGAAACCAGATATGAATGATGACATGATGCTGGCACAAGGCAAGTTCATGCAAGGAGGCTTTGGTGCCATAGCCATCCACATCAACCCCTCTGCTACAGCCTGAGCAAAACCCTGCCTGGAGATTAATCCTGGCTGATACAGGACTCACACCCAGCTCTTGGAAACCACAGTCACTCAGGGCTGACACGTGGCTGTGACCCTGTGATGACCCTCTCTGCCTGGATGTCAAAGCTCACTGGCCTTTTTGTCCTGCAGAAATAACTATAGCTGGACCTTCTGCTTCCTGAAAACCCGACTGGGCTGTGTTTCTGAGAGTGGCAGCAGAAGGGCCTGGGAGCCCCAGCTCGGGAGTGGGGTGCTTGTGCTGCAGGGTGGTTGGGGAAGAGCCATGTTGGGCTTCTCAGGGCTGGCTGAGATGCACCTTCACTGCGGTCCCCCAGACTGACATCAGCCCATGTGCTTAATCCCTTCACAAACAGCCTGAAGAGCTTCAACAGCTTCTGGCCACCTGCAAAACTGCAGTGAGTCTGGAGAGGAGGAGATGGAGGTCCTGAGCCTGCCCTGGGATGGAGGCAGCACCACCCCCCTGCATAGCCCTGGTCCTGGGAAACGCAGTGCTGGGACAACAGACCCCATCACACTTCACGGAAACCAGCAGGCACTGGAGACTTCATCGAGCACCCGGCCTAACCCAAACCCTTCATTGTAGCCAGGTCACAGGAACGAGGATCCTGCAAACTTCCTAAGGAAACTGTGACCTAGTGAAGCACAAAGCGTTATCACCATCATCAGCATCAGCCAGACACTTAAAGGAAGGTTCAGTTCCACCGGCACTGGTGGTCAGACTCGGATGCCATCCAAGAGCATTACTTCAAAGCAGCAGCAATTATCAAACCAGAAAACTGATTAAACACTCAGGGAAAATACAACTACTCTATTAAATCATCCTCAGTCAAGGGAATTATTTTCTGGATAATGAGAGGGATCATCATCACACACCTTGAGAGCAGAGCATGGCTGATGTCACATGACTCAATGCATTGGGAACATCTGCACCACAACCAGCAGAAAGCCAGGACAACTCTCACAGGGGTGAGCCAACTGGTTATACAGAAAACCAGATGCCTGTTCATGTATCACTCTGCTGAAGGCACCTAGAAAGCAGAGGAGCAGAGCAAAATGAAGAGATTGGCATTGGATGCAGGTCCCTATCCTGGAAATGATGCCTATGAATGTCTTCCTGGTGCTCAAAAGATTTCCTACCTGGTATTTTATTTCCATGCTTAGGAATTCATCGTGCTTATTGTTGCTATTTCACTTACTTCATCATCAAATGGGGCCTCAGCAATAGACTTGGGTTTTGTGGTCCTTTAAATTCAGCAATACTCCAACCTGAGGACTTGCTGATAAGAACAATAAAGATCCCAGAGATCCAGACATCACATTTCAAGAAAAATTTTCCACCTACTCTGATGGCAAAAAAGAGAAATATGAAAATGTCTGAGTAAAGACTCCCTTTTTTACACTCAGAAATTCATAAAAGCAGGTGGGCTTCATCTCTTTAATGCTTTAAAGTTTCCCCTTAGCTAACACCAAGGAATTGCCATTTTTTATGCCAACAGCAAATTTGTTGTGGATCATCTCAAAAAGCAAGAAAATAGAAAAATGAACATTTTTTTAGTAGCTTTAGTGATTAATTGCTGTCTTGCACATGTTTATGAGGAAATAAGTTAGCTCACTTCTTTAAGATCATGCCACTTCCAGGGCATCACCATAATTTAAACCTCAATTCTTATGCAACACGCAGGAACCACAAGGCAAGACGTCGTGAAATATGTTTTATATTTGTAATGCTTGGGAGGAACATTTGTTCTCTTTAAATAGCACTGCCTTTCAAAGCAACTGCTCCAGGAAAGAAAGAGTAAGTAATGACAGTGTGGGAATCCATTTTACAGCCAGGTCCTCCCCCTGCACGGGGCAATCCCAAAAAGCTCACTGCCGGATTACGGCCGGAGCTGGTTACCCAGAACAGGTGATGGACCAGTTATGGTTCAGGATGGTCCAGCACTGGGTGAGCACTAGGAAATTAAAACTTGTATTTGAGATGATAAAGAAGGAAGAAGCAGCAGTGGGTTTTCCCGCTGGGCTCTCACACAGGGGGTTGGTGGGTGGTCAAGATAAGCGGATCGACTGTCACGTCGTCCCCTGAAAGGCAAGAACTGCTTCACACCAACAGCTCAGGCTCCTGGTGTCATGTTCACCGGCTTCAGACCTTTCATGCAGAGCTGGTGTTAAGGCCTCTGAGACCTGCCTTTCCTTGGCCCAGCCCCGGGACCCTTAGATATCAGCCATTTCACCACACTTCAAGCATCCTCAATATTTTTCCTTTTTCTTTTTCAAAGAAACCTTTCAACCACTCTTAGAAGAGAAACATCTTTCTAAGGTGAGGACAATTTCTCAAAGCTGCTCTTCTGGACAGTATAAATGTCTCCTGCAGTGATTTTTTTTCCACCTAAGCTCCAGTGACGCATTGA
This sequence comes from Heliornis fulica, assembly GCA_013399135.1. NCBI lineage: Eukaryota > Metazoa > Chordata > Aves > Gruiformes > Heliornithidae > Heliornis > Heliornis fulica. Next base: position 395,386 of record VXBZ01009053.1, read on the forward strand.
TTCTGCTCGTCTTCTTTCTAACCTACTGTTCGTGTGAAAAAACAAATTTTGGCAATAACAGCAGTTCCAGAAATTGCATTTGAGATGTCTACTCCTTCAGCTGCATCTCCACAACTCATCAGTGTCACTGTGCATGTCCCTGCTACCTGTACATCAGCCTTCAGACAGCTCACGCTTTTACAGCACAGCTAAACCTGCCAGAAGCGCTTTAAAGTGAAAGCGCCGCTGCCTCAGCCCTCGCCGCAGCGCGGGATGGCAAATGCAGCATCTGTGCAAAAGGGAACGGATAAAATCTTCGAGCATCTCTACTAGTGATGTACAAGGAAGGGTCAAACGAGGAGCAGCAGCAGGAAAAGAAAAAAAATCAAATGGAAAAATCTGTGCTCTGCCAATGGTGACTTTTAACTGGCTCGGATGGGCTGGCGAGCGGAGCAGGATGAAGCCAGGCACGCTAATCTGATTAACAGGAGATTACAGGACAGGGATTGAGAGAGGAAAGGGGTAAAGGGTTAACAAATCCCACACTTCCAACAGCAGAAGAGAGGACAGCCTGCCTTGATGATGAAATGAGTGTAGTTTTGACAGATCTGGGTCTGCTGTGCTTAACCTCGCCCGCAAGAAGATTCTGAGCTGATTTGCTCTGTCAGAAGAAATCCTGGCTTGCTGCTGAGAGCTTCCCCTACACGTTACGGTTTAGCTGGCGGCAGGGCACAGAAACAACTTGGAAATCACTTGCTGTAAACTTGTGTGCATCTTCTGTGCTTTATGGCTTTCCCAGAGTTGTCCCATAAACACACACGAGCTGTGAAGCGAGGCCACACAGGCAGAGGTGAACTGAGGACTAGGAGACACATCTCAGCGATCCAAAACGCGGGCATCCAGCCTACGGCATTCATCCCAACTCCCACTGCGGGAGTTAAACTTCAGCAGGATGAATCACTCCAAGTGCCCAACTCTTTCTTCTCATTATCAAGGACAGAGATTCTCTTCCAGGATTTTTTCAGCGAGAGACGAAAGAGGAGAAACTGCTTGTAAGCACCATCAATGGTCACAGCCAGGTCCATCCAAGGAGGCACCACTTTTGCATGCACAGTAAAACATGCTGGAAATAGGTGGAGGAGAAGACTCGAATCAGCTGAGCAAGGATGAGGAGTCAATCTCTTGGCTTTCAGCTTAATTCAGGGCAAGGTTTTGAGAAGCTGGATGTGGCCAACAGCTGGTGCCTGGCACAAGAGGAGAAACACATAGTGCTGCTGCCCCAGGGCTTGCTCCCAGCCTCAAGCAGAGATGTGGGGGACAATTAGAGCCACAGGCAGTCTCTCTCAATTAACAGCCCTCAGTGGATTTTCCATCCCTTAATCAATCCAGGCACTGGCTGAGCAAGTGAAGCTTTAGCAGCCAAGTGCCCACAAACCCCAGGAAGAAGCATCTTCTCCAGTAGTTTCTAATGTCCCTTTGCTCCCTTTGGACTGTGTCCCAAGACAAAGCAGCTCTCCACACACCTGCCTCTTCTGAGGTTGCAACTTTCCCACATACTCCTCTGCTATCAGGGCCCTGGCACCCTGTCTGCTGAGCACTTCTCATGCAGGAAGCCTTTTGTATCCCCCACTCTCCCTCACCGCCCTCCTGTGAATGGTTTCCAACTCTAGCTCACCCTTTCTGACACTGAGGTCCACAGCATAGCTTGGCATGTGGGCAGCCACAGCAACGTCCTTGCCTTCATTCTCAGCTCCTCTCCTGACAAATCCCTGGGCTTCTCTTGCCTTTTCAATTGCTGCTGACACAGAGACGGTGTTTGCAGAAGCTGCCCATGGTGAACCACTGTGGCACTGATCCTCATCCCCCCACTCACGGGGACAGAGTTCCCAAGAGATGGACATGGGCAGAGAATGGGTCACCTATGACCCTACATCACAAGTGGGTCAACCACAACAGGACATCTACATGCAAAGTACCAAAGAGCTCTGAAGTAATGCCAACAAAGAAATCCACATGTGTGTTCACTCCTGAGACCCACAGCCCCTTCCAGGTGATTACCAAGAGCTTTTGTACAACAGGCTGTTCATGCTCTTCAGTTGACATTATCAGATATTCTTTACAATCTATTCTGTTTACATGACACACATTTGCCAAGAGCTAAATGATCTCAATGAGAATAATCTACTACTCACTGCTCATTTAGAATAAAGTTCTCCTTTTCCCTTTACAGCAATGCTTTCCAGTAATGAAAGCAGCTGGTTCCAAAATGCCCTGAGACTTATTCTTAACTGGAATTGAAATATGGAAATCCAGGGAGGGGAAAAAAAATAAAAAATCTCATTTGCACTTCTTGAGATGTGCTCATAACCCAGAAAAAGTCAGCAGAATACCATCCCCTCCATCCAGTGCCAGGAGATCTTCAGGCTCGAGCCATGTCTCCTCCAGCTATAAAAAAATAGATATTCTTCTCCCTCCACAAACCTCCATGAATTTACACCATCAGGATAAGTACAAGTGAACACAAGCTCTACCAGATATAACTATTCATTTATCTACAGTTCCAGTAATGTTCTCCTGGTGTGTATATCTGCTTGAAGACCACGCTCTGTGCACTACCTCAAACGCTGCTATAAACCTTTATGAAGCTTTATGAATACCTGTTGTTTAGTTAAGCATCGATTTATTTCTGAAACCCACGTACTGGAAGTCAGATCAACTTTAGGAGAGAAAGGAAGAGAGATGCAATTTTATGAGAAGATAAAAAAGAAGCTTATTGTATATTACCATTATAGTTCCTCCTTCAGATGTTTCAATGTCTAAAGAAATTTAAAGTGCTCTCTGTATTTTCCTCCCTCCCCTGTAGCAATGATTGCCTTTAGATATATACACCAGTTACAGTAACATAACCCAAAATGATGACACTCCACAGGTAGTTTATTACACAGTCAGGTTTTAAGGACCTGGATTATAACTGTACCGCAGAAGCCATCAGTGAAGCTGAGAGAACTTCTGCAAAGACAGAAAACCTGACAACTCCCCATTTCATATCACATTTTCAAAAGCACTGAACATATCTCCCTTTTAAATGCTGCAGGTCTTCTACATTTGATACCAATAAACAAATTTTCCCTCTGTATGTGTCACAGAAAGAGCCAAGCAAACCCATTAAACACACAGACCACTGCACCAGGAACAAGGTGTTTCCCCAGACCACAGGACATCAGAGCAGCCCAGGCACGTCCCTCCTGGGGGCCTCGGATTTTAGGTAGAGAGTTCTCAGTTTTATTGCTCTCCCCTTGGGAGGAGGAGAAGGGAGGAGCAGTTCCATATCTTTCCCTCACAGAAAAAAAATGAGAAAAAAAGGAAATACAGTTGCTGTAAACGTTTTTAAAGCCAAGGGAGATTTCTGGAAACAAGAGGCACTGTCCAGCTGGAGTCAGAAGCAGGACCCTCCTGAGGGAGCTGGGGTCTGACCAAGAAGTCCAAGCAGACCCTCCTGTCCCACTCAGTACCTGCCACAGCCACACTGACCTCTGTGGGGACACATCCCCGGGTTGTGACACCGACCACACAACACTGCAGCCAAACCTGCTCCACAAAGAGCCTTCCAGACAAGCTGAACCTGTATCTCACCTCCCCTGGGGAGATGGACACCTGGTTCACCAGAAATTCTCTTCCATGTGCTCCTCCTCAAACTGGGGAGGAGTCACAGAATCACAGAATCCCCTGGTTTGGAAGAGACCTTCAAGATCATTGAGTCCAACCCAAACCTGACCCTGCATCCTTAAACCCCAGTGCCAGGAAAGGCGCACGGCCATGCAGCGGCAGGACGGAGGTGATGGAGCCACCCCAGCACAGGTGTTTGAA
>VXBZ01009053.1:399521-442447 GCA_013399135.1 Heliornis fulica
CCCTCCTTGCAGGAACTTGTAGAAAGCAAGGTCTCCCCTCATCCTCCTTTTCTCCAGACTCAAAAGCCCCAGAGCTCCCTCAGCTGCTCCTCATAAGACTTGTGCTCCAGACCCTTCCCCAGCTCCCTCAGCTGCTTCTCGTAGGACTTGTGCTCCAGACCCTGCCCCAGCTCCATCCCCCTCCCTGGACACGCTCGATGTCTTCCTGTAGTGAGAGGCCCAAAACAGCACAGAGTAACCAAGGTGATGCTGGGTATGGCTCCAGCTGTACCACACTTACAGGTCATGGAGCAAAGTAAAATTAACAGCAGATTCAGCTGAGGATGGAACCACCCTGTTCCTGAACATTCTCCTTGTATCATACAAGTGATAAACCCTGAACAACTGTTTGCAACCCTAATATTATCTAAATAGACAACATAACTCTTGTTAAAAGAGGACAAAAGACCTGACAAGACACTCTTCTGGGTGTTTGACTAAAGCAGCAGATTATGCAAATGAACAGTTCTGAAAGGCTTTTAGAATGGTTCACTTGGCTGATTTTTTACTGTCATCAAAAATTACCATTAAGATGTCCTGCTTAAACAGGTCTGTACTCTGCTCCTGTAAATGTGAGATCTGGGAGGCAGTGATCAGACAGGTTTGTCTTCTTAATTGTTTCGAAGTCTGGTTTATTTTGAAGCTTTTGCCCTGTGGCCTTAGAAGTGCATGGAGACACATCATCAGGCAGGATGGGGACCCTGCACACAGACAGAACCACAGAGCTGTAGGGGCTGGAAGGGACCTCCAGAGATCATCGAGTCCAACCCCCTTCCAAAGCAGGTTCCCTAGAGCAGGTTACACAGGTTGGTGTCCAGATGGGTCTGGAGCATCTCCAGAGGAGACTCCACAACCCCCCTGGGCAGCCTGTCCCAGGGCTCCGTCACCCTCACCGTGAAGAAGTTCTTCCTCACATCAGTGCAGAACCTCCTGGGGTCCAACTTGTGGCCATTGCCCCTGTCCTGTCCCCAGAGGCCACTGAGAAGAGGTTGGCATCTCCCTTTGTCTCCCACACTTCAGATACTGATAAACATGGATGAGATCCCCTCTCAGTCTTCTCTTCTCCAGACTGAACAGCCCCAGTCACTCAGCCTTTCCTCACAGGGGAGATGCTCCAGGCCCTTCATCATCCTTGTGGCCTCCGCTGGGCTCCTTCCAGGAGATCCCTGTCTGTTTTGTACCGGGGAGCCCAGAACTGGACACAGGACTCCAGGTGAGGNGTTCCTTCCCAGGTGCCAGACCCTTCACTTGCTGTTCCTGACCCTCACCTGGTTCCTCACTGCCCGGATCTCCAGCCTGGCCAGGTCTCCCCCAATGGCAGCGCAGCATTCCTGGACGTGGGGGTTCAGCAAAGCCCCCGTCCAAGAGTCCGAGTCCAAGGGAAGGAAGTGCAGTCAGTGAGAGGGGCTGCACATGCTCTTCATCAAAGGAGAGCAGTGGTGAAGCAACACTGCTGCTCCAAGGGGTGCTGTGGGGACGATGGGCAGGTGAGGAGCATGGCTGGGCAGGAAGCAGAGCCCGTGTCACTATGTCCATGTGTCACCCTGGCATGTGGAGAGCCCCAATGCTGGGCAGCAGTTCCTGTGTGGGCAGAGGACTCGGTGGGTGTGATGAGCTTGGATTGGAAATGCAGTTGCAACCCTGTGACCAGTGCAGGCAGCGAGCGGTGAAGGGGGTTGGGATGGACACTGTGGGTCGCTCCTTTGGGTGCTCCAGACAAGGCCTGCTGGTCCCTGGGTCCCCTGGGACACACACTGCCCTGTACTCTTGGCTTTGGGCATGGCTGCAGGAGGTCCTTGGTGGGAACAGAGGGGTTTGGGGACTGTCAGGGCAGCTCCATGCAAGAGCTGGCTGGAAGACCAGAAAACTCTGCACATGTTCCCAGCTCTGGGTTTTTCAGGCTCTGTGGAAGGGAGACATCTGTGCTGGCCCTTAAAGCAGGCAGGAGAGGAGCCCCTGGGGCAGGCAGCAGTGTGTCATCTCCTGTGACTCACCACCTCCAGCACCCCCTGGAGATGCCACAGGAGCAAGCAGAGATACAGAGAACCACAAAGCTTGCTGAAAGCCAAGTTCACCAGCACGGTGAGATATTATGGGGTCTGGAGCTGGCTGAGCAGAAACCAAAGCCACAGGAATGGGCTTTTTTTAACGTTCACAGTCAAAGCCCAGTCTCCTAATCTTGGAAAAATCCAATAAGGAACATGAGCTTTCAGCAGTCCCACATCAAGTTTCAAGTACAAATGGCCAAAGCTAAGGTTCTGAACAGAAAACAGACGTAAATATGTACATTTACACGGCTTTAAACCCAGAATCCCAGGAAGGAGAGAGGAAACATTTTACTGCTGGATGCAAACTTCCCTTGTGTTTATAATTCTCCAAGCAAATCAGACCAACCAGGCCAAGGCTGAGCCTTAGGCCTGGCTTTAGATGTACTCTCCTGCAGCTCACGGCTGCTTGGAGGGGACTGGGAAGAGGGGGATGTGTCCTGCCAGCACAGGGTGCCCAAGGAAAATCACAGAGGTATGTTTCAACCTGGGGGTCTGGACCAATTCTCTTCACCCAGTGTTGTAGGGTCAAAGTGGGCAGGTGCAGGGGGCATACAGTGCCTCTGGGGTTAACAGAGGCATACTGGTGCTACACAACCCCATAACCAAACAGAGAATGGAACAGTTCCCTTCTTTTGGAGAGTGGATCAACATCTCTGGTGCAAAAAATCATGTAGTGAGGAATTTCTTTACCATTCCTAATGTCTTTGCCAGTAATGTTAATGCTGGCTCCTCTTAAACATTAAAAGGCTACAGCACCTACCCACAGGCCTGATTCATCATGTTCTACCCAGCTTAGATCCTTCATCTGGAAAGCAAACAAAACGCATCCGCAGAAGCAATTATAAAAACACTGATATGCCCTTAGCAGAATCAATATTTGAATTATGCCAAAGCAACAAGATAAAAGAGATGCTGGGAGCAGGCTGCTGAGCTGAACAGAGCCCATCACCTGACCTTCTCCTGCAGACAGGTACCCACCTTCCATCGTTTGGAAGACGTGCAGGATATGGACATGTGAAGTGCTGGGCAAAGACCTGAAGCACTGAAGAGCAGATGGACCCAGAGCATCCCCAGTGCCTCTGGGTAGGAACTTGGCAGAAGCTGCTGGACTTGGTGTCCTGGCCACTAGCACCCCTGGGAGTGGTGAAGGGTGGCAACACTAAGGGTCATCCTAAGGGGAGCACTTGGCAGATGGATGTGGGAAATCCTCTGGAATCTCTTGCTTTGGGTATTGCTATCACTTCATGAGCTATAGGCTTAAACCACCTATTTTACATATTAAGTTAGATATATTTAGTCCAAATGGGAATTTATATCCAATTGTCTCTCTCCATTTAACTCTGTTGCTTTGACAGAATGAGTGAAGTACCTCCAACAAAAAATAACTTGGGTTCTTCGTGCCGGAGGCAGATCTCGACAGTTATCTGCTCCATGGGATTACACATGAATTCTTCATTATAACCTGCATTATTTGCAGCAGTTTCTGCAGTGCTCAGAAATTCTGATTTTCTTTCTCTTTCTGGTCCTAGCACTGAGCTTCAAGGCACAGATCTGATATTAAGGAACTGCAGTCAGCACGAAGCAGTATTTCTTTATAAAGTAAAAAAAAGAAAGGGTGATCTTGACTTGATTGATGCCACTTCATTTGCATATGCCCACTAGCAGTACTTTGGTTAATTAATACATATTTTGTGTCTGTAGATGAATATGAAATAATGGGTTTGCTACCAAAGCCTTAGGTATAAATTTATTCAATGAACAGGTTAGTTTACTTCCCGGTGTCTCCTTCCAGTATTTTCTGTGCAAATAAGACATAATAACTCTCTAGAAGGTGGTGACACATGACAAAATCTAAGAAGGATGCACTTGGGTTTTAAAGTGAGATGAGTTAATTAGCTCACAAAATGGAAGCACTGTTTGGAGGGGGCAAGGGGGGGAAGGATGAGAAAAAACACCTTTTTCCAGTGAAAAAAACTGTTTGGAAAATATTAACCCTTATGGCTCAAGCTCCATCCCGAAAGGCACTTAAACAGCACTTAGGTGGAAGAGGATTCAACAGTGCCACAGGAACTAAGCCGACTGCCCAGGTGCTTGGACGTTCAATGCTCGGCTGGATCACACCTGGGTACAGGTGGAACTTCATTTTATTCTCTGGTATCTCACCAGATGCCTGGACTGGCTGCTTCTAACCGGCTCAGGGCGAGACTGGGTGCTGGAAGCCGGAGCACAGAAACCCCCTGACATTTACTTCAGGTCTGTGGTACCTAAAATACCTCAGTGGATGAGGTTTTAGGCAAAGCCAAAGAAGTTTTGGTCGACCACCAAACCCTTGCAGCATTTGAAGATGGGTCTGGCTGGCAGGGTAACAGCAGCATGAGGAGGCAGCCCGCGGCGGCGAGGGCGAGCTGTGACATCTTCCCGTGCCCCAGGGCTCCTGGGAAAACTCAAGCCAAGGAGATCAGTGAAAACTGTGTGCAGCATTAGTGAGGTTAACTACCTGTTACACATCAGGGCAGTGGTGCATCACAGCGATTAGATCATCCATGAGGCAACACTCTTGCTATGAATAGTAAATGCACCGCGGGGAAGCCAGAAAGTTCCCTGCCGCGATAGTACTCGCTCTAGAAGGAGCTCTGGCTGTGGATGCTGTTGAGATGAGTCCCACAGAGCACCACCTCTGCAGTCCCCACTGAGTGTCACGAGGACGCTCCAGACTGAGGGATAAATGCACTGGGAAACATAAATCAGGTCTGGTTATTTCACTGCCAGTCTTGAGTGATCTCACCCAGGGAGAGGCTGGCAGCACCAGGCTCTTGACAGTCACAAAAGGAAAGAAGAGATCTTCCAGGATGGCTGAAGGAGATCAGTGCTTACTTCCCATTGAATTCTGCTGGGAATTTTCCCCTCTTTGTAGTGCTGAAGCCATCACTCAAGTCTGCTGGTACTGAAACAGCTGTGGAAGAAGAGAGCCAACTCATCTGAGAAGGCAACTGAGCAAGCTGATACTTCTTACCAGTGCCATTGATGCTGACTGAATCCAAAGACACCAACAACTTCTCCAGACACATGAGATGATGCAATTCCTACCCTAATCAAGCTTCATGTACATTAAAACAAGGACACAGTATTTTTTCAGATCAAAGCCATGAGCTGGGTGCAGCACAGTCTATCTGAGCCTCCTGCAAAGCTTCATGTATGTGTACCAAGTGTCAACAGCCTTGTTGTACATCTGCTTTGTACTCACTGTACACTGGAGCTTGTGACAGCAGAAGGGCAAATCATGGCCACAAACACAGAAATGCCAATGGTCAGGAGGCAGGTGATGGGCACAGTGACATGCAGGAGGGAATTTCTTGGAGGAACAGGTGACTGTAGCATGGTATGATCCACCACACCTGACCCTCAGCTGGCATCACAGAAAGTGCTGTAAAACAACCCCCAAGAGTAGGACACTGGTCTCAAAAGGATTTAGATGTTCAAGGGTGAGTCCAGCCTGATCAAGGCTCTTCCAGCAAAACTGGGATTCCTGAAGGGCATCTTGTCCCAGTTTCAGCTGAGACAGTTAACTCTCTCCACAGAAGCTCATCTGGGGCTACATGTTTTAGTTGTGCTGGAAAGAGTGTTCATAATGCAGGGCTGTTTTTGTGATACAGAGATGGTTTTGTTCCTGCTGAGCAGTGCTTACACAGAGCTGAGGCCTCTTCTGCTCCTCACCCCTCCCCACAGCGAGTAGCTGGGGGTGCACAAGGGGATGGAGGGGACACAGCCCAGCCAGCTGCCCCCAGTGACCAAAGGGATGTTCCAGACCATGTGGTGTCAGGCTCAGCACACAGAGCTGGGGGAGGAGGAGAAGGGGGGATGCTCAGAGTTTGTCCTCCCAGTCCCTGTTGTGTGGTGGAGCCGTGCTGTGCTGGGGATGGCCGAGCACCTGCAGCCGTGGGGAGTGGGGAAGGAGTCCTGGGTTTGCTGGCCCACAGGGATTTTGCTTTACCAATCACACTGTGTTTACCTCATCCCACGAGTTTTCTCACTTTCCCTCTTCCAACTCCCCCCCCATCCTGCCGCGGGCTCAGCGATGACTGAGCTGCTGGCTGGGGTTCGAGGAGTCATTCCGTAACTCGGGAGCGATCCCGGCCCCACTACAGGGCTGGGACAGTGTCTGGTCACAAGTACTGTTACTGTTCCTGCATTTTTCTGCTGAGTTGGCAGAGCAGGAGTGGCCCTGTGCAGGGGAATGCAGATGGGCTCTGTCCCTTGCCATCAGCCATCAGGCTGTCAGCTGCCTCTTAACTGCGCTCCGTACTGGGGATGAGCTCGGATGAAATAGAAATATGGCTTGAACGGTTCTGAGAGCCAAGGCTGTGACTGCAGCAGGGGCTCTTGGAAAGGAGTGCTTTCCTTTCTAAAAATGAACAGGTTTGACCAGAAAGTCCTTGAGAGAGGACGGCTGCGAAGCCTTGCAGAGAAACTGAACACACTAAAAGGAGAATTTGGGTATTTCTAACTACAAGCTTTTTTGGGTGAAAATCACAGGAGTGTAACAGCAGTGATTACATTTTCACCAGGAACAATCCTCAGGCCTAGGAGAAATCTGTAGTCAATGAAGAGAGTGCCTTATCCTTGAAAAAACCCAACACTCACTGATTACGAGGCAGAACCACTCCGAGGTCCGAGGCTGCCGCCCTGCCCGAGTCACCGAGGCTGGCGAGAGCGATAACATCAACTTCACGGCTCTGGGTGAGGCAGGGAAGAGATCCCTGTGCCCCACAGCCCCGACAAGTGCATCACAAGTTCGTTTTCTCATAAGACAGGACAGATGAAAAGATGAAAAAAAATAACCTTGTCTTTGCAGTCATGATGAACACGGAGCTTTCGGAGAGCTTTATGGATATAATGGGATGGAAAAAACCTCACTCCTCATCTCAGTTTATTATGAGCCTCATTTATTGGAGCGTAATTTCAAGTCAAATTTTCTCTTGGCATTTCCCAAGCGTACTTTTTGTAAGAAGACAAAGTTCAGTTTGGCTTAGAGTTGGTTTTTACAAAGACACAAACCTGTTTTTTGTTTTATAGGGTAATTTATATCCCAGACATCACAGGCACCGTCACAGAGTAAACGTGCTGCTGCTCACCTTGTGTAGTGATGAGTGAAAGGAGAAAGCAAATTTCAGAGAATTATTGTTTCAGACACCCAGAATTACTTTAAAGGACAGTTGTCCTCCAGGGAGTGATGCTATAAAACCAGCTTTCAGGGAGCCCAACTGCTACATCTCAGCAATTCGTGACCAAATTGCAGCCGCCAGGCGCTTGGAGAGCCGGGACTGCTCCAGCTCATGCATCATCCCCACATTAATAAGTGCTCAGTGCTGGAAATGTGACCATGACCCAGGCAACAGGGATGGGACAGGATGTCCCAGGGCTGCTTCCACTCAGCAGGGCCCAGAGGGCTAATAAAGAAGCAAACTGATGTGCCTTGCAGTACAGAGGGAAATATGTCAGTTGAAATGCCATGGGAATCCTTCCTCAGCTGCTGTTTAAGAGGAATTAATTCATATCCCTGCAAGAACATGGAGGATGAGAGCAAAGCATGGCTGAAGGAAGCCTGCTGGCATCACCCATGCCAGACCCTTTGCTTCTCAGCCACACCAGCCTACGGTGAAGGCCAACACAACAAGGCTCTGGCCCACACAGTCCATAAAACGCCTGCTGATGTACCCCAAAGATGTAACCTTTGGACCCCACACTTCTGCACGTCCCAAACCCCCTGCCCAGCTGGCAAGAAATGTCTCTGGTCCAGAAAGGTGTCTTGAGTCTTCCCCACAGCAGCAAGGATGAGATGCACAGGGTGGCACTGCAGGCACCCATGGGGCTGGAGATGAAGGGAAGCCATTCAGCCACAACACCAAGCAGCGATGGTGAGGCACCCCAAGCCCCAGGCAGGTCCACATCGGTATTGATACCCCCCAGGAGCAACACGCAGGAAAGGGGGAAATTCAGACTCCCCTCCGAAGAGGATGGGGAGCTGAAAGCCAGAAGTTAAAGAGCTTGTGGGATGGGTGTCATGTCCAAGAAACTAAGGGTGTGACAGAAAAAAATCAGCCTCTGTTGGGGATACCAGAGGTGTCTTTGGTGGCCCCAGCAGAGGTATGAGCACTGGAGCAACCTTGCCAGGCAACACCAGCGAGGTCCAAGTCAGACAGCAGTGGAAATTCACATTCATATTTCCATAAATTCAGTGGGAAGAGCAGCATGGGGTCAGCTGTCCAAGAGAAGCAGAGTTAGGCCACAGACATGCACTGCAGAACCTCCCTTGGGATTTATGCTCCACTTCCTAAACTTCACTAGTGAACAGCACAGATGAACCAGGCCTTGCTGGGTGATGAACCTACAGGGCCACTCGCCCTTGCCCAGGGCAGCCCCTCGAGCTACAGAATGCAGTGGCTCCTGGCCACACCTGGCTTTCTCCACCCAGCACTGGGTGACTCTGAGCACAGTACTGGGGTGACACCAAGGTCTGTCAGGTCCTGAACCACCACCAGCTAGAGACACACACCGACCCAGTGAGAAGTCAGCAACAAGCTGCCACCCACCAGACTTCCCAGTGAAGATTAAGGCACAGCTGAGTCCTGAAATGGATTTCTTCATCCACCAGAGAATCTCAACCGCAGCACACGGCCCGTGCAGGGCAAGTTACCATCTTTCCCAGCAAAGATGATCAGCATCTTCCCAGCATAGGAGTCAACTCATCAGTAAAACCACTAGGATCCCGTGGGGTGAAAATAGCCATCCCTGTCCCCATCTGTCAGCAGGTCACAGGCAGGGATGGCAAATCCTTTCCCACCAGGAGGAAAGCCAGAGATGGGAGCGCTGCAGCTGCCTGCCTGCGACCTCCCTTCCCGGGGAGGGACAGCACCGCGGCAGCAGGAGCAGAGCTGCTCCCGGCTCCCAGGGCAGAGGTTAGAGCCTGGCTAGAAAATAGTCCAAACAGGGCTCCACCTCCACAGAGGTGCTTGTGATGAAAAGCATCTTATCAGTTTGAAAACTGCACCAGAGCTTCTTACAAAGCACCTTTAAGCGCCCACAGTAAATACTGAGCTGACGCCTGAAACACTGAACTCAGGATCTGAATTCCTACTTGTACTGATTCCTCCTCTTAAAATAAATGCAGGCAGTGATTGGATATTGTTCAGTGGTGGAAATATTTCTCCCAACCACACCACGATCGCTCTGAAGAGCAGAACCAACCTCTCTAACAGGGATACAGGCACAAACAGACTGTGGCTGCACACAAAGACAGTGTGTTACCAGTGCATCTCTTGCTCTAAAGCTGCATTTCCCAGACCTTTCCCAAGGTCAGTCCTACTCTGCCTCTTATTTCATTCCAAGCCAACTTGATTTTTATTTGGAAACAGCCTTCTGAGTGGATTTTGGTGCCTGACTGATAAAATACTTTTTAAAAGCTGGTCTTGGGCTTATAGTGTTGGCAGATTCAGGTTGGGGGCTGGGGATTTTTTGGAGGGGTGAGGGTTTTTTGTTTCCCCAACTTCAGGCTGGGCCAACTGGAACACCAACGTCTGTTAAACAAAACTGATCCCAGGTGCCAGTGGTTCCTTCATCACTTCTACCAAGGGTCAGCCCCCAGCTTTTCAAACTGGGTCTTGCCCTGGATCAACCTGGTCTGGTGGTGGGTGTCCCTGCCCATGCAAGGGGTTGGAAGGAACCAACATTTAAGGTCCTTTCCAACCCAAACCAGCCTGGGATTCCTTCTCCAAAATTTCTTTCAATGGTAGACAAGCCCAGAGTTTCATCCCATTCCCCTCCCACCAACAGCCCCACTCGATCACCCTTCCCACCAGCACTGACTTCTGTATCAGCTGCATCTCTCCAACTTTGTGAAGACTGCAGTTCCTCAGTACAAACCCTCAGAAATGTCCAACAGGTGGATGCTGGAACAAGCATGTACTCCCCAGATAACCAACTGATAGCTGGTGTTTTACCCCCAAAGCCTTCACCTAGTTAAATATATGTTCACTCCTTCCTTGCAACCAGGATGTGCCACAAGACGGATCAGCATCCAACCACAAAATAAAGCTTGGAAGACACCTCTCAGCAAAGCTTATCTGTGTGCTCCTGTCCTTCCCACAGACATTAGGGCTGATCTGTCCCCACATTTCCCCCAAAACCCCTTGAGTGCTGCACGTGTAATTTCATGACTAACTCAGCCTCAGCAGCTCTAGGTGCAGACAGGCACATCACCAGAGACTTGACTCAACCCTAACTACTGCGTCTCAGCGACGCCTCGCCAGCCTAATAAAGCCTTATGAATAAATTACATGCTTTTCAGCTTCCTATTTTTCACAGTGATAAAAAAATGTAACAAGCATCATGGCAGATCTCCCTCATCCCACCACGTGTCCTGCAAGGCTCTGCGCGCACCCACGGCGGCTGGTGCAGCCAGCAGACGTGACGGTCACCAGAGGAACGCTGGAATTCATGCTGACAGACAGCGTGGTTAAAAAGGGATTTCAGGGGCTGCCTACCATCAGCTATCTCTGCCTGCACCCAGGCTTTAATATATTAATCAGGAGAACTGAGAGAGCGAGAGACATTTGAAGATGATCAAACAAAAAGCCCCAGCAAAACATTTCAAGTGACAGCAGTAGCACAGACCGCGGAGTCACGCCGTGACACCTGATATTACATGTCTGTGTGACTGGTTGACATTATAAAAATAAATTCCACCCTAACCAGGGGTGTTTTTACATGTTTTGGACAGGTGCTAACTATTGAGATATTAGGCTCATGCAAGTAGAAACCCAGAGAAATACCCGTCCAGTGGTGGTACCCGTGTGCTCCCCATTACACTCGTGTCTATCACTCCCCATCGGGACGTGTGCTCTGTCACATGAAGACACCAGAGCCTGTGTTCCCAAGCAGGCTGGGAAAGCAAACCTGTGCTAGCAGATATTTTAACACAAAGAGAGGGGAAACAAACCCAAACCCCAAACTCCTTTCCCATGACTCGTAGCCCTGCTCTGCCATCCCTCCTCATCTCCCACCCAGTGCCCCACAGGGGGATTTCTGCCTCCATAGGGCTGGGTTCGGGCTGCCCACCCCTCCCCTCAGACCTGACAGAGATGCTGAGAGAACCACCTGCCCACAATCCCCTCCCTGTATTCTCCTTCACAAAAGGAATAACTGTAATTTTAGGGAATATGTATGCAGGAGGAGAAGGGTTTGATTTCCAGGATGCAGAAAAGAGTCAAGCTCCTTTATGGAGCCTCAATACACCTATTTGATGGAGTTCCTTCTTTTTGCCTCACCCTCTCAACACTTCAGCATATGAATAATTGTACCTAGACAAACAAATGGGCTCCTTCGTGGATGAAGCACAGACAAAAGGTTTGTGCCATTGAACTGTTATTCAATTTATTCCAAGGGTTTCTGAAAGACTGCAAGGCACACAGGCATGGCACCCTCCAGGGGAGGCTCAATGTCACTGCCAGTGCAGTGGGTGTGGGGGCTGCTGGGGTGGCTTCTGCCAGAAGCTGCCAGAAGTTTCCTACCAGTCTGAGAGAGCCAACACCAGCTGGCTCCAAGATGGACCCACTGCTGAGCCCACAGGCAAAGGTGGCAGTGCCACTGGGACAACAGAGGAGAAAAACAAGGCTGTGGAGACTGCAGCTGGAGAGAGGGGCAAGAAGATGGTAGGAACAACTCTGCAGACACCAAGGACAGTGAAGGAGGGGCAGGAGGTGCTTCAGGTGTCCCAGCAGAAACTCCCCTGCAGCCCTGGAGAAGACCATAGTGAAGCATCTGGAGTCACACGAAGGATGCTGTGACCCAGTTGGAAGCCTGTGTTGGAGCATGCTCCTGGCCAGACCCACACCCCTTGAAGAGAGGGGCCCGCACTGGAGCAGGTTTGCTGGGCAGAAAGTGTGACCCTGAGGGGCCACACACTGGGCCAGCTGGTGAAGAACTGCAGCCCATAGGAAGGACTCACATTGGAGAAGTTCATGGAGGACTGTCTGCCATGGGAGGGACCCCACGCTGGAGCAGAGGAAGACTGTGATCAGTCCTCCCCTGGGGAGGAAGGGGCAGCAGAGACATCATGTGATGGAGAGAGATGGGAAGTTGAGCCTGGGAAGAAGCGAGGGGTGAGGGATTTGTCTTTACTCCTCATTATCCCCTTTGACTGGTAAAACCTTAAATTAACTTTCCCCAGGTCAAATCTTTTACCTGTGACAGTAATTGCCCAGTGATGTCCCTGTCCCTATCCCGAGCCAGGAGTCTTTCACTGTGTTTTCTCTGCCCAGCTGAGGAGAGTGATGACAGCTGAGGAGAGGGATGACAGCTGAGGAGGGGGTGACAGACCAGCTTGGGGGCACCTGGTGCCCAGATGGGTCAGCCCACACCGAGCACCAGGAATCTGGCCTTTGAATCTAGATGAGAAAGTTTGGGGGGAAAATGTGGGATATTAAGAGGAGATGCTGTGCTTTTCCTCTGGAAATCGTTTTAAAAGATCCAACCCAAACTTCTGACCATTTAGCATGCACAGTAAAACACAGCTCGAGTCAGTCATTAAACCTCAAAAGGATCCCTGAATTGTGCTTTCCTTAATGAATTCAGTAATCGATTCTTACTACACAAATAAGGTGTGGGATGGATCAGCTAATAAGCATTCTCAGTTAATTGCTTTCTTCAAGTGACAATTTGTACAAATGATACCATCAAAGTAGTAATAATATCCTTATTGATTAAATTAATCTCTAAAAGACAACTCCAATAAGTTTAATTAGCAATGCATGACAGAAGCACAAAATACTCCAAAACCAGCCCTGTAACCCATCCCAGACTTTGAAATCAAGGCAACAGTCATGCAGAAGACTTTTGCCTTTTTATTCGAATAGACACAGACAATTTTATGGAGCATCTTTAGCAAATGTCTGTGACCAACCATGAAAATCCATGAAAAGCTCCCTGCAGAGAGAAGACAAGATGTGCAGCAAAAGCAGTCTTCCCACTTAGCCACACAGTCCCTAAAAGCCAGGACCACAAACAGCTTTAAAATAAAACAGAAATTTTCAACAGCAGGAGCAGAGATTGGCAGAAAAGTGCTGGGCCAGAACTCCCACTTGTGAACTTTGCTGGTGGGGACCCAGAGCAGCATCCAACATTTTCAAGATGTGCAAATTGGACACAATCACAGATTCACAGAATCCCTTGGGTTGGAAGAGACCTTCAAGATCACAGAGTCCAACCCCAGCCCAACCCTGCCTAGTCCAGCTCTAGACCATGTCCTTCAGCACCTCATCTCTTGGCCTTTCCAACCCCTCCAGGGATGGGGACTCCACCACTGCCCTGGGCAGCCTGTCCCAACGCCTGACAACCCTTTCAGGGGGAAAATTCTTCTGATGTCCAACCTCAGTCTCCTCTGGGGCAGTTTGTGACCATTTCCTCTCATCCTGTCACTTGTTACCTGAGAGAAGAGACCGACCCCACCTCTCTGCACTCTCCCTGCAGGTACTTGGAGAGAGGTTTCTCATAGACTCTCTTGAGAAAAGAAGGCAAGGGGAGACCTTATCGCTCTCAGCAACTACCTGCAAGGAGGGTAGAGAGGTAGAGAGGTGAGGGTTAGTCTCCTCATAGGACTTGTGCTCCAGACCCTGTCCCAGATCTGTCACCTCTCTCTGGACATGCTCCAGCATTTTCATGTCCTTCTTGTAGTGTCGGGCCCAAAACCGCAGCCAGCACTTGAGGTGCAGCCTCACCAGAGCTGAGGACAATAGGACAATCCCTTCCCTGCTCCTGCTGGTCCCACCATTCCAGACACAGGCCAGGATGCCTGTATGAGGAATAGTATCAGAGCCAAAACTGGCTTGGTACAGGAAAGGGTTAAGAAGCTTTTTCAGAGAGAGAAGGCTGTAGTCCACAGCATGAAGGGAGGAGTGGTGGGAACCTGATGCAATACTCCTATGGCTGGACCCAACCAAGGTATAATGTGCTTCCACAGGCCCCAGCTCCATCAGCTCCACCAGCACATCTGGGCCCCAGCTGGGCACGAGGATGCCATCGCCCCAGCAGCCTGCTGGGAGTCGTCACAACAGGACAGATCATATCGCTGGTCCTGGAGGCTGCCCCCGCGGTACAGGGAGACCTGGCGCTGTGATAATGTGACTGCAAGGCACACTGTGGTGGGGGAGGGGGAGAAAAGACTCCTGTTGAAAACCTCTCAGAAATATTGGCTTAAACTGCCTTGCTTAGCAAACACTGCTCTGCTCTCTGCCAAAAACTGGGGGCTGAGGCTCCATTCTGCCTCGGGAAGTGAGGTAGTGGACATCAGGGACAAGAGGATGACTAAGCACAACCTTCTGGAGCCACTCCAGTGTGGTAGAAGAAAATACAATAACACAGAGAACAGCGTGTTCTCCCTGTCAGGGCCAAAGCTACCCCATGAGCAGAACAGGGATTTGCCTGGGGCAGCAACATGCTTAATGGCAGATTATTATTATNCACCATGGGTGGGCAGGCTGCATTCCTGGGGGGGACACAGAGGGGATAACACACTGCACTGAGGCTTTACACACCAAAATCAAAATAAACTCTATTTTAAAAACCCACAACTTAGCAAAGAAGAGTGATTTTCTCCTATTGTTATTATTATTAATAATAATAATAATAATAATCTGAGCGATCTGAGGATGCTGCCCAGCATGTACAAGAGAGCAGTGAGCCCAGAGCCACCTCTGTGAATGTGAGTAACGGGATTTGTCCCTTCAAGCAGCTCATGCCGGAGCCTCCTCATGTGACAAACTGAATTCAGCCACTGTAAGAAACGTCCGTCCCGTCTCCTTTCACCTTGACACAGGGACCACACTGCTTCCTGTACAAAATATCAAGCACATTCCAGAGCCTTGTACAGTGTATGGTCTCAAATTATCCATTTCACTTTGTTATTCAGATTACTTGCATTTCATTTTACCAGGATCCAGTCAGTTTGTGTTTTTGCCTGAAACACGGGAGTTTGTCCATGTCCTCCTTGTAGTCTCAAGGAGTTTATTATCTCATTTTTGTTCCCTCAGAATTTTCGGTGATACAAGAATACAATGTTTTAAAAATGCCATCAAGTTCTCAGAAAAGATATGGAATTTGCACCAGCATCAGAAAGATAAGGAATATTTTTGGTATTTATTTTCATCCAAGAATCACTAACACAAACAAGGAACCGATCACTTTTCCAACCACAGACAGTCACTTCTCTGGCAAAGCTGCAAAACACCCACAAAAAGTCCAACAATTTTCTATTTGAGTTGATCCTTTGAAATGATCCTCTGAAATAAGCCTGATCTTACTGGTGATGGGATATGGCTGCAACAGTCCCCACGTGCAGAAGGGCTGACAAGCCACTTACGTCAGGACTGCTCCAAACAGAGACATCCCTCTGAGAGCTGCCATCTCACTGAATCCCAGCATCTCCCGAGCTGGAAGGGACCCATCAGGACCATCGAGTCCAGCTCCCGGCTCCACACGGGGCAGCCCAGTCCGAGCGTGGGGCTGGGCGCATCGTCCAGGCGGCCCCTGGCCTCAGCCCAGCCGGGTGCTGCGACCCCTTCCCCGGGCAGCCTGTCCCAGGTCCCGACTCGCTCTCAGGAAAGAGCCTCTCCCTGACATCCAGCCTGACCCTCCCCTGGCACAGCTTCATTATAATAATCTGCTTGAATCCATAACGAGACTCTTATACATCCAACAGCTAACCTGGGGTCTGTCACTGACACCTCACTGCTGAGAGGATCTCCTCGCTGGTGAGTGCAGACGTGCCGTCTCCAGGACCGCTCCACGTGGGAGCTGCCTGACCTGCACACACATCGGTCAATGTCTCTTAAACAGGACTGATGTGCCATCAGCTCTTGGTCACTAAACAAGACACTGGCACAGACACTCAGTTTAAGAGCTCAAGAATCTCTGAAAATCTGCTTTCTACACAGCCCTAAAAGGCAGATATCCTAAACATTATGGCTCTGAAACCACCAATCTTTTGAAAAGCCTGACCAGACTTCACAGCCTGTGAGCGTGCAAACAGCAGAGGTACATGGGTTGGAAAAGCAAGCCTGGGAAAGGTACTTAGGGGAAGAGGGGGATTATTATTTTCCAAAAGGATGTTTGCCAGATAGACTTTCTAGAAAGTTCAGCGCATGAAAAAGAGGGTGTATCCTCATCACTCATCCCTAAGACATCCATCTTATTTTTCCAGTTAAGATGCTGATCTTCAGCACAATCCCCTCAAGAGCTAGCAGACTAGCTGAATTACTAATCCACTTCACAATATTATTAAAAAAATCCCACCAACAAACAAACACAGCCAGCCACCAGAGAAGTCTGGCTTACAGCAGGATCTCTCCAGACCCAAGAAGGAAGCTGCATGATGATGTGCAATAATTACTTTCAATGGAGAAGGGCTGTGTGGCACATTTAAAGCCTTTAATTTCTACTCCCTTGTTTAAGTGAGATTATTGCTCCCTGTAGCCGGTAACAATAGATTTCTTTAGTTTCTTCTGATATACCAGCAAAACAAATATCCTCTGGTAAATCTATGAACTGCACAATGATTTTTCATTTTTACAACAGCACAGTCAATTCAATTTTCCAGTTATAAGTCTCAAGCCTCTCTCTATCAGCTTGTTAACGTACCAGCGCTGCACTCTAAAACATGCCTGGAAGAATCTCCACAGACTTTGCCATCCCAAGTTGCTTCTGAACATTGAATTGATTGCTTATGAATCACTTCGTTGTATGTAAACACTCGAATCACTAAGCCACATCTAATACTGCACACAGTAATCAAGTGATGCTGTCACAGTGGATTCTGTACCAACAAACGTCTGTGCGGATGCGCTGAGGCAGCTCTAAAAACGTGGCTGTTAGGGCTTTGCTTTAAAAGCAGGTTTTTCAACATATTTTACTTGCAGATGCTAAATGCCTGTAAAATATTTTCTTCTTGAGATGCTTGCAAGAGCCCCACCTGCCTCCTTAAGAAGGGCTCACACGACAAAAGTGGCACTGTGTTTTTTTCTAGGATTAATGATACCTCTAATTTACAGGAGCGGTGTGGTGTGACCAGGGTCTATTCCTGTTGGCAAAGTGTCTCATCTCAGCAGCATTTTCCACCCAGTAAGACAGACACACATCCCAGGAAGAAAAAACTGCACACACCTTAAATGGAAATTATTTTCCCCTTAAACTAAAATACCATAAAACACACTAATGCTCGATTCCGCTGAAGGATTCTAATTACTGTTTATGTTAACTTGTTAAAGTGTTGCTTTGGGTTCTTTAAACACTCTCAGGTGCAATTTTTCTCACAGATGTGTCACAAACCTTGATGCCGAGCTCTATGTTCTCCCCGCCGTACACATCCATCCCAGGGTCCAGAAGCCCAATCTCCCCAAAGAACTTCCTGTGCACAACAAACGAGCACCCGATCATCGCTGGCGTCCTGGGCGAAGAGAAAAACAACAGCAGTGCACAATTATTGGCATTTTACAACCCATAATGGACCTAGAGCTGATTTCTGCAAAGCTCCTGTTGGCTTCAGGTGCTTCCTGCTATCAGCTATCCCAGAGACCTCACAGACAGAGTGAGCTCCGTGCCCTTGAGGGCATTCTTTTACCACTGCAATGAAACTGTCCAAAAATCAAGTTCATTTCACTGTGTGAAGATCTGGAGAGAGTTCTCCTGGGATTAAATTACTGAAAAGCTTTCAAGTCTTGGCCGTGTCTCAAACACCTTGGTGTGTCCATGGGAAAGGGCACAACTTCTTGGGTTTCCATTCCCCATGAGTGAAGGAATTACAACCACAGCATTTCCTTTCTCTTACTTTCTTCCAGCTTGTCTAGTTCAGAATAGACTTCAGGACAGACACTAGTGTTTACAGTCCCTTGTGAAACAGCATTTCCAGTGGGATCTCTGTAATGTCTCACAAAGGAGTCATCAACAACCAGCAACAAGCTAAACTGCAGATTTTTAGAAACAAATTCTTTAAAAACTCAAGATAACTGTTTGCAGAAACACCTGCTGTGTCATTTGCCCAGTTCCACCAATATTGACAGGCCTCTGGGTCAGAGATCAAGTTGTCAAGTCCATCCTGCGAAACTTCAAACAGCCAAGCACAGGGTCCAGTCAGGGAAAATAACAGGGAAAATGAGAGCAGTACTAACACTACTGACATTGACAGAACACAGGAAAGACCCAGGAAAAACTCAGTGTCAGAGGTTAATTTAGAGTAACTATGCAATTTCAAGGATGTAATAGATGGTTGTGTTTACTAACAACCTTGGCTGCCATGTGCCCACGCACTGTCCATCCCTCATTACCTTGCAAAAAGCTGGACCAGATCTCCATCCGAGAGAGCTTCCCTGATGTGAGGATGCTGCTCTGATGTGTGCAAGACAAGATCATGTCTGAGGGTATTTTTTGAGTGGTTAAATGCTTGTGACCCTTTCCATAAAATTACACTTTGCCACAGAGCACGGCACTGAATAAAACCGTATCATTATGCTCTTGCTGCTTGGGGAGACACTAATCTGTTGCGGTTATGGTATGTGGAAAGTTTACCCCCTGGGATATTTTCTGTACTAAAATAGAAATACAAAACCCATTCTCCCCTGTAACTTGCTTTCATTAGGATCCATGCTGAAAAGGAAAAAACCCAAGGATCCACTTGGGAAGCTCCACAGGGATGAGATGACGAGTTTTAAAGCCACACCAAGATGCTGCCAGAGTCTGCTCTTACGTGAAGCTATGGGACCACCCTGAGCTCCCCGGCACGGAGGAAGCTCGGCTGTGCCAGGTGGGATGGTCCTCACCTCTGCCGCTCCTCACCTGGGCATAGGGGACACTTGTTTGTGCTACCTGGGGAAGACTTGATGTCACCAGCAGCCCTTGTACCTGGAACCCTCACACCACTCCGAAATGCCCGTTCCCTGGCAGTGGGGTCATGTATGTTAACAGTAGCCCCCGAGTCGTGGCACAAAGCACGTTTCAATAGTTGCCCACACTGTGGAGCATGCTCACAGCTGCACTAAGCAGTGGAGGGTCCCCAGAGCATCCCACGCAGTGCAGGGCTCAACAATCCCCAAGGCCCTTACAGCTCTGCTGACAGCTGGCCACATTCATCCTGGTGAAACCCTGGAGCTCCTTGGTTAAACGTTCTAGCCCCTTAAGTATTACAATTTATAGGTGTTTTAATACTTTTAATAGACTTGTAGAACAGCTGAATGCTGCTGCCATACTAAATTAGCTGGAATCAGAATACATCAGAGGATTTTTTTGATAGATTTCTTCCCTAACAGCCAGCTCAACCTTCCTTCCAACAAGCAGGGTGTTTCATGGTTTGCTGCCACTCTAGTACTTAAGATACCAATTCTGTTTCTTTATTTGTAGCAAGTTAACTGCCATTAGCAGAAACAATTCCTTCTGAGATAACCACCTTGGAGATGGAAAATCCAGTAGCTCCACCATCCCACAAGTGAATAGAAGGGCAAGTTGCTCTGGTTTCACATGGAGCATAAGGTCATCTGCTCCACTAGGAAGAGGTGTGGGGAGACACAAGTATCTCGGACTTCTCCAGTCAAATGCTGTTCAGTCTGTTCAAGGCACTCAGAGAACAGTTAAGGCTAGAAAAACAATCCAGGGGAATGTTTCGGACACAGGAAACTGCATTTCTGACCCAATAAGGCAGCAATGCTTTCCCAACTGGAAGGCACTCAACAGCCTTGCACGGCAGCTGTCCCCGGAGGAAGCTGTTTGCATCGTTAATTTGTAACAGGACTTCACCTTCCAGACCACAGAGTCACCCATCCTTTCCAAAAACCTCATGAAAAAAAAAAAAAGCCTGATAGGGATTTTGTAGCTTCACCTTCACATTTTCCTCTTCATCACTTTGCTGCACATTCTGTTCTCAACACACGCTACGGTGGAGCATGCAAAGCGGCGCTCCCGAGCGGATCCGAAGTCCCTCAAGCAATACAAATTAAGTGCTACATTCTCCTCTGTAACAATGCCTCCATATTAAATAAATGAGGAATCAAGCAGCGCTCAACAATTTAAATAAAAACACCATTTGATTCCGTAGTAAATCCTTCAAGAAGGTGGACGTTTACAATAACAGATAGCCCATCCACAATGAAATGATGGCCTGCAGACAAAGCACCGATAAAGCCTCTTGTTCCTATGCCCCTTAATTAAAAGCATTAACACAGTTTGTTTTTAAAAATCACACAGCTCAGCTCAGCTAAACGCATTTTTATTTGTCCCGATAGCTATTCTTGCTTTAATGAGGAAGGAAAAGCAGAATTTGGCAGAAGGGGATGAACAAAGACGTTTAGCAGAATGATTGGGTTTTGTATCCAGAAATCCACAGCGTTAGTTCCTGGCCATTATTTTGGTTGGCTCCTCTGTACAACAAGAGACGAAAAGGTCAAGGAGATCAGCTTTTATGAAACATCCTCAGCATGAATCTCTAAATAAAGATGAAGAAGATACAGGGAAAAACGTTTATCCTAGTCTATTAAGTTACTCTAATGGTCTTCCTTTCTTTAGTGCACAGTTACCATCTAATGATTAAAAAGTCTCAAGTAGATTGCTTCTTCAATCCAAGGAAATTAATTTTCCTAGACAATTGGATTTTGCTTCCAATTTTATACTAAACGCAAGTTATAAAATTATTAGAAAAAAAAAGATATTAAAAATAATTAGCATCGTACTGCTGAGTGCAGGAAGGCTGCAAATATCCTTTAAGAACTGCTGGGGTTTCCAGTTTCCATTAAACTGCTATTTTTTTTAATAAACTTCAGTCATGGCATTTCTCTACCTTTAGCAGCACACTCCCACCTCTTCAGGAGCACCACATGTAGCACCTCTGGGATGGGCCTTCACCTGCCCAGGAAGGTGTTCTTTGTCCCTCTCCCAAAACTGCCACACCAAGCTCAAACACCTCGTTTCCACTTTGAGATGTCAGACTTGTCCAAAACACATGCCATGTCCCTCTTTGCTGCTGTGGTACAGCTGGGGCCACTGCTGGGAGCAGAAGGACTGGGAGACAAATTAAACCCTAGCTATGCCAGGGTAAGGGAAGTTATTGTCTTCATTTTTACATGGCACTCTGATAAAACACCTGATTTTGGTTTGGCCATAGAGGAAGCGAAGGACTCCAGTCTGCAAACAGAAACAACCATCTGTCACCTCTGTGCTGCTGCACCTGTGACACAGCCCGGGGTGTGTGACACAGGTTTACAGCAGCAGAACACGTGCATGAAAGTTAAACACCAGCACCTGGCAGTTGGGATGGACCCTTCTGGTCTCAAGATGGAGTTAACCAGCCCACAGGCAGCAGACCTCTGTAGGGCACAGACCATGCCAAACCCTTTGGTCCGTGGCCACAAGCTGTGTCCCGGGGGCTTGAGGACCACTTGGCCCTGTGCGGGGACTCCAGGCTGCAGCCCTCCTGCCCCAGCTGCCCTCCTGGCCAGGGAAACCAAACTAATTAAAGATTTGGAAAAGAGTAAGCCCACTCTTCAGCGGCACTTGGCTTGGTGAGCACCTGCATCCTAGGGAGCTGCCCACTGGAGTCTGACTGGGACAGCACAGATCAGAATCAGGGGCCAAGCAGAACCAAGACCCGAAGGCAAACCCAGCCCTGCCCAGCTTGCATGTAGTCTTCATCACCCCTACCCCAGCACTGCTCTGCTCCCTCTCCCCTGTCCTCAGCAAACCTAGGAGATACCAGTGAAGACAACAATGAGGATGAAGCAACACCCTTCCACCCCGTGCCAGCAGCCCTCCTTCCCCACAAGCCCTTCAACTGCAACAGCAAGCATCCTGTACCCCCAACTCACGCCCTGGCCCCTTCCCAGCTTCTCCCAAAAGCAAACCTGTGGAGCAGAGGGCCTGGGTGTGTGAGAAGGAGCTGTAATTGCTTTGGAAGGGAAGTCCAGATCGCTGAAGAACTCTGCAGCAATGGGGGGTGTGAGCGGCAGGGCAGCCGCGGCGGGCGGCTAACAGCAGGGCACGAGCGCGAGGGCAAGACGCTCATCCCACAGCCCAAAAACTAATGTCACACACTGAGTGCATCTCCAAAGGAGAAACACATATTGCTTCTGCCTCCTACAGAGGGGCATCAACACGCAGATGCGGAGTCAGGCAGGAGCCACGCTCTCAGCTTCCCTTCACTGCCTGCGTAATGGCTTGGGCAGATAAAAGCTGGATGTCTTTCACGAGAATGTAATGAAATTTCTATGAAGGAACGGCATTTTAGCCCACAGCAGCGTACCTTGCTTAATATTATCCCCAGGATGGCATCTGCAATAGTTGTTTCTTGAATAATTCTAGCTTCCCTGCCCCAGTGACCTTGGTTAATTGTCTGTTTCAAATGGGTTTATTTTCCCGCTGTTGCTAAGTACTACAGAATCTGCGAAACAAATTAAAAGTAAGAGATACCACATAAAAGGGATGCCAGACTGAATGCTGTTTCTGAATTTACTGGAGATTAATACAACTTGAACTTTTAATGGCATGGAAGCTGTGAAAACTATGTATTTTTTAGAACACCTATTAAGTCTACCCATGTCTGTAACCTTGCTGAAGACAGATTTGACTTTGTCGCTGCTGCGTGCCTGCTCCGATTTCCCTGTCTAGAAGAGACTCACTCTGGGACCTCAGGAAAAGCCTTTAACTTCTTTGTGTCTCTGTTTCCTCATCTGTCAGGAGTATAATACCTAGATGCTCTTGAGAAAAAGCATTTATAAACCACTTCAGTGACTGTGAGGTTGAGACTGCCACATTAACTACTGATATGGTTATATATGTCAGCCCCCCCTCCAGTTTAAGTCATTGAAGGTGAGAAAAGCACTGGTAGTTAATAACCTTATAAGTGAGGAATGACCCACACACTTTACTGTGTCCTGCCCCCTCCAAGCCACCAGCAGCAAGGGAAGCCGGTGCCCATGGGATGCCAAGATACGGCACGTGAGCCCGAAGCACATTTCTCATTACACATCCAAGCTGGGACTGTAACTCAGCTGCAAAATTTCCAGGATTAAACTGCCGCCAAGGCCATCGCCTAGAAGTGTTTCCTTTCCCTGTATATTCTGGAAGACACAAGAATTATGGAATTACAGAACGTTAGGAGTTGGAAGGGACCTTGAGGGAATGTCCCAGCACTACAAATCACCGGCTGCCTGAACATCCACCTTTATTTCTCTTCACAATTTTCACAGTCTTCCTATAGACACACGGTGCTACGGGCTGTTGAGGTGCTCACTCAGAGGTGGCAAGAGTCCCCAACTCCACGTATTCTGTCAGCTGAAGCAGAAGTCCAGCCCCATGGATCTGGGTTTACTCCACCTCAGCAGCCGCCTGGAAGCAGCCCCTGTGCTAAGGGTCCAACCACCTCCTCAGCCATCTTGTTGGGATCTCTGCAGAAGACACCAACCTCAAGAAACCCTTCCAGACTGACAGCCAAAGTTGCAGTGAGCCTTGCTCAGGGACATGAGAATTCACAGCACAAAGGTGTTTTGGGCCCTTCTCCATCATCTCCCTGAGTGCTGGTGCCTACTCCGGTGGTCCTGGTCCTGTGATCGCTGTGTACATGGGGCAGCCATGCTGCACCACAACCTTTGAGCTGTGCAGTTTTGTGTCTGAAAATGGTAACTCAGAGTGGAAGACCCAAAGAAGTCACCTTGAAGAAAGTAAATTTGATAATTACCCTTCAAGTGGGGCTCGGTCTCCGTTGAGGAACAGTTTTGAGGGAATAGTTGCAATTACAGCATTCTCCCTTGGGATGTACTTAAAAGATGGCTCTTCATTTGAGCTAATTTACTGGCGGCTGCAGAGCTATTCCTGGAGGCAGCGCAGAGACAGGCACTCAGGGGAAACCTGGTCCTTCACACTCAGTGCTGAGCCTTCGGCCCGCAGCGACGAGCCCAGACACCTCCCCAGAGCACAGGGGAAAGCGGCTCCTTCCCCCAGTGACAGCAAACATACACATCACTACGCCCTGAATGCCACCCCGTTTATTCACAGAGGCAGAAGTGGGGGGCAATCGGGGTATTGCTCATAGTGATACATGAGGGACAGTCTGACAGGAGAGGTGACACCTCCAGCTTTGGAGGCTGAGACCAAACAGAACGTGACTTTCATACATGCACTGGCTTATACTTGTAGCCACTGGAAAAATAATAAAAGCCAACAAGGGAAATACTTTCCCAGCCTGGAAAGGTGTTGCACATCAAGACAGAGAACTAAGGGGGTACAGGCTGGTGTGAGGGGAGTCAGAAAGGCACAGTATTTAGATAGCCTGGTTTTACTTCTCTTATGTGACTGGTCTCCTAAAGGTCTTACACTCAAAGCAGCTCTGGAAATAGTTAAATTTTACTTGCACAGAAATTATCCAGAGTACATCTTGTAATCAAACCCAGGAGCTAAGACACAAAGCCTTGTCTCTGCTCGGAAAATAGATGTTTTCTTATATCTCATTAGTTAAAACACGTTGACCAGCATGAGATACAATTAGAGCAAAACAAAGCAGTTTGCAATTTTAATCTCAGCCGGAGGATGAGAGTAACTTGGAGTCTGTTCCCCAGGCTATGCATCACGCCCCGTGTATCACCACCCCGTGTATCACCACCCCATGTATCACCATGCTCTGTATCACCATTCTGTGTATCACCACCCCATGTATCACCAGCCCATGTACCACCATGCTGTGTATCACCACACCATGTATCACCACCCCATGTATCACCAGCCCATGTATCACCATGCTGTGTATCACCACCCCATGTACCACCATGCTGTGTATCACCACCCCATGTATCACCACCCCATGTATCATCATGCTGTGTATCACCACCCCGTGTATCACCATTCTGTGTATCACCACCCCATGTACCACCATGCTGTGTATCACCACACTATGTATCACCACCCCATGTATCACCATGCTGTGTATCACCAACCCATGTATCACCACTCTGTGTATCACCTGGCTGTGTATCACCACCTGGTCTATCATCACCCCGTGTATCACCACGCTGTGTATCACCACCCCATGTATCACCACCCCATGTATCACCAGGCTGTGCATCACCAGGCTGTGAGCACAGGAAAGCTGCAGTTGCTCAATGCAGGTAGGTAGGCAGAGCACACACCTTTAAAGATTGACAGAGGATTACAGTCCTTTCCTACTACTGACTATCACTGGTAGGGTGGCAAGACCCCTCCTAAACAGCTTCTTCAGGGGTTTTCAATCCCCAGTGAACTCTTCATCCTAAGGGCAGTGTTTGCCTATGCAAACCAGACCTGTTCAT
This sequence comes from Heliornis fulica, assembly GCA_013399135.1. NCBI lineage: Eukaryota > Metazoa > Chordata > Aves > Gruiformes > Heliornithidae > Heliornis > Heliornis fulica. The sequence continues at coordinate 424,972 of VXBZ01009053.1, forward strand.
TCTGTATTAGAAGCAGAACTCCCCAGGGAAACGCCAGGGATTGGCATCACAGTTTCAGCAGAAGTGGTTTAAAACCTCCTTTTCACTCCCTGGCTGCAACTGGAATCTACCTTGCAGGGTGACCCTGAGCAGAGTGGGAGGTGCCTTCACCAGTCCCCCTGGACTTCCCACACATGGCTGGACAGCCAACACCCTTTAGCCATGTCCCAGTCCATCACGACAACAATGTTTTCATGCAGTCCTGGATTTAGGGATTTGCACTTGTGCCACTACAAAAATCCCAGTGACAAGAGAACAGGTGAATGCTGGGACTTCACCTAGATGGAGGATTTCTCGTACTTTATTTTGTCTAATGTGTGATCTTTTGGCACTTCTGACCCTGACTTAAACATTTGGTGCAAGGGAAAGAAAAAACCCAGGCCAAATGCTTTTCCTTAGAAATACCTAGGATGGAGACCAGAGCTTGGGTGTCAAAGACCTCACATGCTCATCTCATCTGATATCTAATCACAATCTCACTGGTTATCAAATGGGAGCATCTACCTCCCTATGGACAAAATGGATATCAAATAAGGAGACCCTGGAGCAGGGCACACTGGTGCCACCTCCAGCTTCCAGCACAGCCCCCAGCCCGGGGGCTGTGCCGGTTTGGCTCAGTGCTGATCCCACTCACCAAAAGGCTGGTCCAAGTCACTCCTGCAGGCACAGATGTATCAGGAACAGGACCCTTTGCTTCCTAGTGGTAATAAATGCAATGTAACTGTAACTTCATCTCCTTCCACTGCTGCCAGACTGCTAATTAAATGATAATTACTTTTAGATGTAATACATATAACTAACAGGCACTTAACAGGAACATGTTATTTACTTTTCTTTTTTTAATGTGAATATATCTTTTCTCAAGGGCAGCAAAGCAGCTGACTTCCAGTCACGTTCCTCCTCTCCACAAAGCATAAAAATCACAGTGAACAAACTTTGCAGGTAAACAGCCTTCTCTCTGCTGCCAAAGACCCCTCATCACCCATGGTGGGACTTGGGCAGTGATGGGTCACAGGAAAACCAGTATCCCCATTTCATTTGCCTTCTTCCCAAAAGCCAGCTGGGGGTGGCTGTGTGCCCACCCCATCTACCCCACAACACACGCATCAATGCTGACACGCACCCGCACGCACCAGTCCAAGCAGATACTGTGGGGTCTCATCCCCACCCTGCAGCTTCTTTTCTCACTGTTTAGATGAAGACACACACCACTGCAAGGAACTCATTTGTGCTTAATCATGCAACCCAAAAATCACCTCTCCAGCACAGGGCTTACACCAAAGCACTCCTCCAGAACCAGCTTCTACCCCCATTTCAAGAGACCATGAATCACGTGCAACATGAAAGAAACTGCTCTGCAGTTGAAGTGACTTTACAGCTGGTGACAGCGTGAAGATGGGCTCTGAGCGTCACCCTAGAACAGACCTGCTCTGTTTATGGACGAAATGTCATGTTTATTCTCTGGACAGACCAGCAAAACCCCAGAAATCAAGAAAGAAACTTTCTTGGTGAGTTATTGCCTATATCTAAGATGCTGCAAGTCAAAACCCTGCGTCTGGGGACACACACTGAAATGAAACCGTGTGCTATCACAAAGTCGAGTTAAAAACCAATTTCCTTGACAGGTAGGGGCAGAGCAGAAGTCCCTGTCAGCTTGACTGGCCCCAAAGAAAGAACACAACTGAAAGCAGGGAGATGAACGCCATCGTGATGCCTCGCTGTGCTCATGACTGCAGCCACACAGCACCTCTTCCACAACAGGGTATTGGGCACTTCCAAACCTACAGCGTGGCCAGGACACACCACACAGCCCTAGTTCCCAGCAAAGTGCCTCCTGAACCTAAATTCCTCCTAAATCCCAGATCCAGGGCACTATCAGAAACAGGCACTGGCTGGAGACCGGCCTCCTCGTTACTAGTTTTGCGCAGCCCTTGCTGCTTCTGACCGATGGCTCTAACGGACGCCGAAGTTAAAGATCCAGGAGACCGAAGTGATTGGGAATTTCACGGACATTTGTGCAGACAGAATTTAGGAGAGCATGTCTAAGTTCAGGATAAGCTGGTACTACGAATCATGAGGTGAGTAATGGCTATTGATGGATGGAGCAGTTTCACTTTGTGGGTATAAGAGAGCGCATGGAAATAGCCCTGTAAGCACCTCAAAGACGCTGAGTACCGCAGTTATTTTGACAACTACTTGATACGAGCCCGTTCACAGGGGGCAGCTCTCAGGTTTATCTTACCCTTCACGCACCCAGAGCACAGAAGCACAATTCCTGAGAAATAGAACAGATACCTTTTGTGCCTCCAACGTTTAATAGTGAATGTCATTCTCATTTCTCAGGGTTTGGGTTTTATTTTGTTTTAAACACTGAGTGAAACAGAAAAATCAGTATGGGAAGAGCTGTATCAAAATGTAAAAGCAAACTTGGTAAAGATGATTGCCAGGTAAGGAAATTCAGAGGTGGAGAGGTGGGTTTGGATTCACCTCTATCTGGGTCAGAACAGACCTATATCCCACCACAGGTCGGATGTCCCAGTATTTACAAAGAGATTTTTAACCAACCTGCCCAAGAGCCAGGCAGCTTGAGGCCAACAGCTTCAGCAGCAGGAATCACAAACCATCCCAGGCACATTTCTCACACCACAAGACCTAAGAAAATGTTAAGGCACCGTGCATTTCCTCCCAGGGATGCACACTGGTCGGGGGCTATTACTTCCAACACAAAAGCTCTTTGAAAAGGCAGCATGAAGCGATGCTGACCACACTGCAAGCAATGAAATCATTATATTCAATGGCTTCATGTTGGTGCAGAGCTCAAAGCCTGAGCACAACAGGCCCAGCTGTGATGGATATCTCCTTTTATCTTTTGTTGGGGTTGGGTTTCTCGGTTGTGTTGCTTTGGTTCTGGGTTGTTTTTTTTAAATGCATTGATTTTCTAAATGGAGAAGTTCGATTTCAGACTCGGAGCTGTTGGCAAAACTCTCAGCAAGCTCCTTGGTGGCAGGAGATCACCTTCAATGATTGGGAAGGAAAGAAAGGTGCTTGCATTACAAGTTGCTCACATCAGCAGGCAGCACGTCATGGGCCAGCTTGTGCTCTCCAGCACCTGATAATCAGGCGACTGCGCAAGCTGGGATGAACGGGCTCAGCCACGTGCAAAGGCAGCTTCAGCCCAGGAAGAACTGGACCTGGTGCAGAGCCAGGACTTCACTTCCACACTTGCCACGATGGGACTCATCTGAAGTCAGCACCCTCAGCAAGCAAAGGAAATGCAGAAAAAAGGACCTTTTTCCCTTCAGACTGTCATCCCAAGGAATATAATGGCATTCACTATGCCCAGCCAGGCCACTCGTGTTTTCAGGTGCTTTCTTGGACTCTGCCACTAATTTGCAGTGAGGTTCCCTGGACAACAACAGAGAAGGTCAAGGGAAGGTCATTGGTTCCCTGTGCCCCAAGCTCAACATGGACAGAACTCCTCTCTAGGAGGTGGAGGGAGCTGCTCACCACCCCCATGCTGAGGGCAGTGCAGAGGGGTGTTGGAGATGGTTGGGGCCTTCAGCCCTGCACTATGGATGTGTAGGTAGATGCATAAAACCGCAGCTGGAGCAGGGAGGGACCTGCTGCCATTTTCCAGAGAAAGGTGACATTTTTACCCATGGAATCCCGAGTGCTTTGCCATTCTCATTTTGCTAACAAAGCATCTGTCCCTTGCCATAACACCTTTGTGGCCAACGGGCTGACTCTGTTATTTGACTTTTGCCGACAAGTTCAGCAGCGCCAGGTTCCGTGGGGGAAAGGATCTGCAGTTTGCCCTGGCAGACCTCCAACACGCTGCAGGCCTGGAACAAATCAAGACTCTGTGATTAAATCCAGGGTCTGGAAAATAACTGAAAGGGAGCAGATGCTCCTAGAAAAGAAGTCAGGTTAGTGGGGAAACCTTTATCTGTGGGTTGTCTGCAGAGTCCCCCAAGCCCAAGATGAATCCAAAGACCACTGAACCGAACCGAGAGCTGCAATGAGTTCACATCATAAGGACACACTCCATGCCTTCTAAAAGAAACTGCTTTCTAATTCTTGGACAAAGAAGTATTAATTTAAATGGCATTTTTAAAGTGTCTTTGCAGAGGCTTCTTGCTTGTGTGAAATTACCAGTGGGGAGGAAAGACAAAAAATGAAAGGCATGTGCTAGCAATCACTGCCAGCTCTGCTACACGGAGTAACAATCATGCCCTCTCCTACAAAGCGCCACATGCCAAAAGAGCCAAAAGCACTTTCATTTTGCCTTTAATCAGAAAAAAACATGTTTTGATTTTAAAGTCTAAGGACAGACCACAGAACGTGCCAGAGCCAGGCTGGGAAGGAGGCTGTGATGTTAAGGAGTCAATGCGAGATGGGGAGTGATCAGCCCAGCCAAACCCTCCTGAAGCTGTGGGGTAAACCTGCACCAACCTACATGGGAGAACTGCTAGGATGGAAGGGTTCCTCATCTGCACGTGAAACACATCTGAGCACTTCAGCATTAATGCTACACTGAAGAACCTCTTTATCGAGGTCCCACTTTACCATCCCAGCTTTAATTGAGAGGCGAGAATTTGACATTATAACAGCTGAGAGACTAAATTGTGGATGGCACGCTCTCACTGAAGCATTTACTCTGAATTAAGAAAACCATTTAAACCCCTACTGATGGCTTGTGATACATTTTAGAGATTCTAGCCTAGCAGTTTCCAAAAGGTAAAGGAACACTGTTACACAAACCACCGTGGAGTGTTCACGTCTCCAGAAATTGCAGCTTTACGCCTGTAGATGTGAAGTGTTAACAGGGGAGTACAGCAAATGGAACCGCAGAAACAAGCTGTCCTGCTAGCAACAGCTCCCAAATTGGAGAGGAAAAAAAACAACCAACCAAAACAAAACCCCAAACCAACCAACCAAACAAAAAAAAAACCCAGCCTACCCTAAAGAAAAAACCCACACTGCAACAAAAAAACCCCTCAAACAAAACCCCCAAAGAAGAAAACTAAACACCTTTGCTCTCATCTATCTATCTATCTATCTATCTATCTATCTATCTATCTATCTATCTATCTCTGTCCATCCATCTGTCTGCACTCAGAAATACTGTTTGGAAAAATTGGGTCCAAATCTTGCCAAGAGTACTGACTTCAATAGTACATTTTTAATTAGAGGATGACCAAGTGCAAGGAGTCCAGAATGTGTGTTTTCCATAGGATCAGCTTATTCCTGATCTTCACAGAGGCTCCAACTCGGCCAAGCCCTGAACACATCCTTGGCATCGACCACGATTAGCTCCAGGGGCTTCAGATCCCTGATGTTACACGTTTCACTCTTATCCTGAGCCAGAGCCTCAGCTATCAGCGAGGCCAAAACACAGCTCATTATAATTAATACTGATGAAGTCCTTCCATCTGCCTCAAGGCTTGCAAAACCCCTCTCACCCTCCAAAGGCTTTTATGAGAACAGGAAAATCCGTGCATGTAGCATCACTCATGCTACCCCCAGCGGCACCCCGAGATTCAGCCCTGCATCCACAGGGTAAGAGAGGATCCTCTGAAACCCAGCCAGATAGGCAGCAAGAAAGAGCAGGACAGAGGCACTGTGATGGCAGAGCAGGTGCTACCAGAGAGACACAGGGATGGCAGGAGCAGGTCTGAGCTGCCTATAGATTAAAACCACATACGAGTGATTTGGGTTCTTAGATAGGAATAAAGCTAAATGCAGACTGCTCTCCCCCCTCTTCCTACTTGAAAACACAATGAGTGACAAGCAAGAAGTGTTGCAATCTCTGCTGCAGTTCCTCCCCTGCACACACTTGTGGCTGCAACCACAGGACACAACGGTTCTGCCCTTCGCTGGCTGCAGCAGCTCATGACACTGCATCCGTGACTGGGGCTGATGGATCTGGAGTCATCCTCCTGGTCCTGTGCCGGCTGTGAGGAGTTACAGGGCAGAGAGACTTCAGGTGATCTTGGAAAAAACAGAAAAGTTCAATCCCAGAGCACATGCACAGTGCAGGCAGGTGGGTTTCCATCTCTCTCACTCAGAAGGTTTTCTGGAATCGGGGAGCTGCAGATGAGGGAGATGCTTCCCCCACGCTCACAGAAGTTTCCTCCAAATTTTTTTACACAATTATTTTAATAAAAAAGCTCAGCTGGCCAATAAAGCTGATGGAAATCTGCTGTGCATTGCCCACAGCAAATCAGTCGCATCACACATGCACCGTACGGGGAAAGAGATCACAGACAAACCCGGGACCTGATTCCACATCTCACCTTCCAGAACAGGATGAAAAATTCAGCTTTCAATTTAGACACAAAAATTGCTGCTCTTTTGCCATCCTGAGTGCCCTGGGTGCCTCCAGCGGCTTTTGAACCACACCGAGAATCAGATGCACGAGCCAAACCTCGGCAGCATTAGCCTGGGATTTAGAGCATCTGTGTGGTTGTTCTCTCTCCCCATTAATTTAATTTGACAGAAAAGAGCAGGAAGGCTTCTGGCTCCCATGTGGGCAAAGTGGATAAACAGCAGGAATTTCAAGGCAAGCTGAAACTAAACAGAAAAGAAAGAGGTTGGTGCCCTGGCTAACAGCCTTCTGTGGGTTTTCTCCCCCCATCCCCTTCTTGCATCTCTGCATGTTATAATGAGACTGTTTTCGTGCTTACGCCTCGCCCAACCCACCCTTTGCACTTGATTGAGACCACTCTGATGGGAAAAACAGCTCATGGTGCTCTCCAAGGAAGCTTATTTCCCATGATGGATCCCATGATGCCAGGGGAGAGCCAGTGCCCCACTGAATCCACCAAAGTGGGTCTCGAGAGCAGCAAATCCTAATCCTGCTGCTTCAGAAGATTAGGCGAGCATAATTCCTGACCAGAAAAACACTTGTGTAGCTCTGTAGTCAAACCTGCATGAGTTTAGCACCACAACTATTCTTGCAGAGATGTTAAAACATTGTTTGTTTTCATTATTTTCCCAAATATTTCTCAGTGTGAGCAGACACACTGTACAAGCCGTGGAGGGCAACCCGCAAGGCAGAACATCGCACTCACTGCGCCTGCTCCTGGTTGCAGCGCGCCCTGTTTAAGCCCTGGTCGCTGACACCAGCTCATCTCCACCCTGTGGAGCAGCAACAGCTTCACTCTGGATGTGAACATCTCCGACCCCTCAGCAGCACATCCGAGCACCAGCTTCTCTGAGCCGCAACGCTCCTGTATTTCTCTGTAAGTGTCTCAGCCAAGGCGAAATGCATCCGGACTTGAAGGAGGCTCAAGGTCCAATCTCAGCCCTGGCTGGAAGTTCACTACTTCCACGAGGGGAAGGGACCAGGTGACTTTATCTGGCAACTGGAAGAGCACGTAGGAGTTGTAACTTGGATATATGCAAATGAAAGAGGGAAGTCAAGCTTTTCCTTCAGCAAAGCACAACCCACAGCAGAGCTCTTGCAACAGTAAGTAACAGAGTCCTAACTAACACCCCTCCCCTTCAAAGCCTTGGCTCATGAGGAGAAACATCTGCCATCAGCTCCAGTAGGGAAAAGGGCTTTAGCCACGTCCTCCTGGATTCTGACAGAGGAGTTTGGTCCAAAAGCTGAGCCCTCTGTGTCTGCCCCACCTCTCCCAGCATCTGCAGGTTTCAATTACAGCAGGAGCATCTGAGGCTAATTCGTGTCCTCAGCTACACAACCCCAGCAGACGTCCAGCACAGCCAAGGGCAGGACAGGATCGAGCCCAGGCACAGCGACCTACGACTGCTACGTAAGGAACACGGGGACTGAACACCAGCTGCCACACAATTTTCTGTAGTTTATCAGCTACCCACTTTGACAACAAAAACAATCAACACAAAGCTGCTACGAGAGATGGCAAGTGGCCATGAGCTAAATGAGGATGATGCTGTATAAGAAAAAACCAACACAACTTCCTAAGGGTCTGACCACGCTGGGGGTCAAGCACTAGACACGCCATCACCCTTATGAGGAGGTTATTCTGTCCTCTCTGGTGGCTTTATGAGAGGGCAGGAGCCAAAGATGCACTACAAAACCCTGGATCAGCTATTTATTAGGACAGCCTAATTCCATTTTACCCCTTGCACTGTGACTGTTTCCTGTGTCTCTGGCATCACGCTACCTCTCCATCTTCCACCATAAGACTTTCTAAGTGAGGTCAAGGGGCAAGTGCCAGTGGACTTTACAGACTGAGATGGGCAACCATTTTCACAACACCCTCCCAAGGTTAAAACAAAGAAATATATTTAGTTCAACCAAAAGACTGAACTATTTTAACTTAACTGAAAGCTACTTACAGCCTCCTTAGTTATTCCCTCAGTGATGAAAACTTTGATTTTACATTAGATTAACTAAAATCACCAAAGTGATGTTTCTGTTTCAGATGACAATCTCACTTTCATTCTGAATGTGAGGACAAATGATGAAGGAAACAAAAACCTCTGACAAACAAAAGACACTCAGAACTCAATGCAGGGCCTGGAAAATGATGCAGCCATCCCCACAGCCAGCTGATGAGCAGCAGTTATCCTGCCCACAGCAGCCTGTGAAGCCTGGGAAAACTAAACCCCCTTTCCCACAGCAGGCAGACCGATCCCAGAGGTCCCTGAGGTCCCTGAGGTCCCTGTGTCACCGACACCAGGAGTTACATGCTGGAGGACTCTCACAAACGTGGCATGAATTGGGATGAATTAGAAAGAAAGTGAGGTTGGAGGGGACAGCCACTGGGCTTCTGTGTCTCCCCCCTCCCCCACAAACAATTCACTCTGGAAATGTCCTACATGGTGGCACCAGGGGCTCTGCACCACACCAGGGGCTCAGCCAACCCACACCACACCGCACATCCAGCCGACCCTCAGACCTGCAGTCCGTGGCTTTGTGTAAAACAGATCACAAACCAAAGCCTGTGGGAAAGTTTCAGGCTCCAAGTATCTTTCTCTTTAAAGGATCTTACCATTGCACACCGACACGTGCTCATCTCCACGCAAGCACCAGCTTGCAGAAAGCTAGAGACACTCAGGTTCTATTTTCAAAGAAGATATTTTCATTTACATAACGATAAAATGTGCTTTAACAGGCGCCTCAGAAAAATAAAACCAGTGGTATAAGAGTTCTTTCCATCAACCAAAGAGGATGAGACAGGAAATGTAATTTATAATACCTTTAAAAGTAAAATTTGTATAGGGTATGTGTAAGGGCTTCAGACAGTAAGAATGACACTTGTGCTTTCAGAAAATGATGCCCTGCAGACCACGAGTGCACTCCCTTCACTTCACTGTTCAGCATCTGCACCTCACATCCCATACCCACAGAAGGGATTTTAACTTACTTGGAAATTTTATGGAATATGAGAACTGTCATCAAATTCCACCATCACAGTTCTGTACTCTCAAACAACAAAGAAAAGAAGGAAAAAACCAGCAAGTCAAATTCAATACTGCAAAACGAACTGGACGATTGAAAGGTTCAGTAGGGAATTGTTTACCTGACATTTCTTGCAGAGAAGATGCTGGAAAGCAGTAGCGTCCTACAAGGAATTATGAAAAGGGTTTTGGAAGTAGAAATGATGCTGGAGGTGCCATGGAGTGCAGGGAAAGGTGGAATATTCAGGATTTCTGGAGGGTAGGTCCAGCAGCACATTTTCAGGGCCAGGCACAAACAGAAGCCAAGTCCAATGTCCCTCATAGCCCAACACAGGAAGAGGAACACCCCGGCCTTGCCTTACTCCTGCTTTTCACAGGTAACCTCTCACCAGCCCCCAGAGGCTGGACAGTAACTGCATGGGGTTTTCCTTACATTAAATATGTTTATTCTTATAAAACTTCCTAATTCAGGCAACTAATTGCCTAATCTATTTTTAAACATAAGGCTTCGTGCAGTGCCCTTGCTGGCCCAACAATAAATACATTGTGTTACCACAGCTCAAAACCAGACAGCTGTGGTGTATTTTCCAATACAGTTCTCTTCATTCTCCATGAAACACATTATTCCATAAAAACACCCAGCATCAAAATCCTGACTTCTGACATTTCCAACCAGCACAAGAGCTCCACGCACGGCTGGACTGAAAAGAAGTCACGTTTGCGATGGGCTGGCAACCTGCACAGGGAATTCCAGCAGCCCATGTGAGATTAATTCAGGAGAGCAGCTCTGTCTGGACCACACACCACTCCAGAGCTCCTCTGGTGCCACCTCCCTTCCCGTGGGCATTGGCACAGCAGCAGGAGCTCCGCTCTGCTCGTTACAAGCTGGAAATGATCAGCACCTCTAGAAATAAGAAGCAACGTTCTCAAAGTGATTCAGCTTCACTGTCAGCCGCCGTCCTGGGCAGGCTGGATCCAAGGTCGTGTCAGTCAAAGCATCTCCTGCATCTTTCATCCACCACTCCCCCGTCAGCACGGAGACACGTGCAGACAAAGTAGGCTCCATTCCAGATGAACACTCAATGACTGGCAACTGTCAGCATGACTGTGTACAGCCTTCAAAAACCAGTATGGCTTAGTTGGAGAGGGTCCAGAGNATTGGATATTAGAAAAAAGTTCTTTCCTGTGAGAGTGGTGGAGCACTGGAACAGGTTGCCAAGAGAGGTGGTGGATGCCCCATCCCTGGAGATGTTCAAGGCCAGGTTGGATGAGGCCCTGAGCAACCTGATGTAGTTGGGGGTGTCCCTGCTTCTTGCAGGGGGGTTGGACTAGATGACCTCTGGGAGTCCCAACTCTAATCATTCTATGATTCTATGATTCTAATAACAGGACTCAGCAGAGCTCAGATTGAACATTCCTTGGTGCTTTTTGGCTTGGGGCATTGTTCCCTAGAAACCAAAATGATCTCTAAATATCTTTTCCTTTGCCCTCTCTGCCAAACCTCTCCTGTACTGCTGGGCAGCTACAGGGTCTGCCTGGGTGGGCCATGGGGGCCAGAGGTCCCTGTGGATAGCAGGGCTTGGCTCACCAGTCCCCAGGGTAGCCAGGAAACAACCCCCCTGTGGTGCTTGTAGCCTGGATGTCCTCAATGCCTGGAGTGGTCTCAGGGCACTACAAACTCAAAAGCAAGTTTCTTTGACTGCCCATTCCAAAACCTCTCAGTCTACACCAAAGTGACTTCTCCAGCAACTGCTCAGCAGCATATCACCATTCTGAGGGATGGGCTGGAGGGAGCTTCAGGAGATGCAGTGTAGACAAGTGACAAGTGATGCTCCAGCCATCTAACCATCTGCATGGTTAGACAGGCTGGGGGTTGCCCAGCTGAGAAGGACCTGGGTGTCAGGGGGACAACAGGCTGAAAAGGCAGCACACCCCAACAGTGACCCAGGCTGGTAGCACAGTGGGTGGTAGCAACAGCCAGGACACAAGGAGATGATTCCACTTCACTTGGCACTTCTTCTGCCACACCTTGAGGATCATCCAGCGTAGGGTGAGAGAAGGACTGGCCCAGGGGAAGGGTCCCAGCAGAGGTCCTGGAGATGGTGAAGGAGAGGCTGCAGAAACAGGGCCAGCTCAGCCCATGGAGGAAAACACACCTCCCATACCTGTGAGGTATTCCTCAAGGTGATGGAATCTGGCCCTGTCACTCTGTGAAAAGCCAGATGTTCGCAGCTGTCACGGTTAAACACGCAGCCCTTCAAACAGCTCCATCCCCATACTGCTCTCCAGCACGGCAGGACGTGTTACAGACAGACTGGTGTCGTTATTTCCTGGGTAGAATCCCCTTCCCTTCCAGCAGCCTTTGTATTTTGATAATTCTGATTTCACTGTTATGTTTTGTGGAACATTAAATATTTCCTGGGTTTGGTTTTTAATATAGGGGAAATTATGTGCGCCATATGCGAGAGGGAGCAGAACATGCTGACTGCACAAGTGGGTGGAAAAGTCCAAGGGGAATAGCAGCAGAAGGAAGGGAAGACACTGCATTAAATATTTGTGTTTCGAAGTTGCTGAGCAAAGGAGGAAGATTATGGTAGCCAGGTTTGATACACCCTTGCTCCATCGCTCCGGTCCCCAACGGCAAGGGAGAGAGTGCAAAGCCTGATGTCCAAATGTGAAACATATGGTGAATAATTCAGAACTCATCCATTTTTCTGATGAAATCTCAGGAAGGAGATAACTATGTGAGTATTTGTCTGCTCTTTATTACTGCATAAAGGGGCAAATCCTGCAAGGTGCTGATCATCAGCGCCCATTTGGAGACAGATCCACAGAGCTGAATCTCATGGGTGATGAGGATGCTCAGCGGTTCTTGTCCATCAGCATCCCAGCTTGACTGCTGGGAGAGTTTAGCTCTCCTTGTTCTTGTCAAGCTGCATTTTCAACTTGACTGCCTCACTTATTTCTCTCTCTCTTGCTTCAGAGGCTGAATATTCAGCAGCACTCAGAAAAGACTCCAATGTCAGATGGGAGCTTATCGATCTCAGTAAGAAAACCGAGAGACATGACCTCAAGTTTAGGGGCAGGAGTAGCTGTCTACAGAGAAGTTAATTTTGAAGACATGTTGGCTTCATTTACAGGGAACAACAGTTTACAATAGCTCCCAAAGTTCTGATTTGCAGTGAATCATAATTGCACCCTAAAACCTGAACTGTTTTACTGAAGTAAATCACTCAAGAGTGCCTAGAGGTCTTCAGAACCAAAGGCCAGTCTTCAAAGGGGATCTGGGTGCCCACAACCCTGACTGATCAATCTGAGGCAGACACCCTCTGCTCTCCTGCTGGTGTGAGAAATGAGGATGATGGTTCTACAGTCTCAGCAGCCTCCCTAATGCCACAGGACAGGTCAATGCTGACAGCCAGGTGTTAGCACTGTGAAGTGACTTAGCTGGTCAACTATTCATTCTCAGAAATGCAGCAGGAAGCTTTTCCACCAAACCACCTCAGGAGATATCGGTAGGACCCTGGATTTTCAGCTTTTGCTGCTGTTTGTTCATTTGGGATTGGGTCCTGATACAACATGCCTGGTAGCACCCCTGCCTGATGAACCACACAGTCAAGAGCTCCCAATGGTGACAGCAAGGCTACCCAGGTCCACCTTGTTCTCAGGGCCACGGAGATATCCCACAGTATGGGACCCCATGTTCAGCCCACGCTCCCAAACCACTCTTCAGTCCTAAAGATCTGTTCAACCAAGAGCTAGCATGAGGTGTGCTGGGGCGGCTTTGGAGCTGTTACAGGTGTTACACCACCACAACCCTGCTGCTAATAAGCAGACAGTTGTTCCAGAGCTTTCCTAAAGACAGGCTTTTCTGGAAGACAGCGGTGATGCTCTTTCAAAGCTCTGGTGGCTGTCCCACCAGCCTTTGGTTCAGATGAAACTGGTAATAACTCACTACACCTTGCCACAACCTCTTAAAATAGCTCCACAACTGGATCCCTTTGGTGCCTGAGGAGAGAAGATACGAAACACCAACTTTCCTGTATGCCTTGCACTAGCATTTGTACAAGCTCTGCAGCTGACTGCTACCAGAGGAACTGCCCCATCCCATACATTTGCAGCTCCTCTCTTAGCAGCAGTGTTGAGTTCAGCTCTACAAAACCAGGTCTGGGCTCCCCGGAGCTGGCTCATGCCACAACAGCCCCAGGGATCCGGCTGTGGAGTGACAGGGATGTCCTTCAAACTGTCACAGCATGAGCCTCATGAATTATACACACGGAGCGGGCTCATTGTCTCTGCATTCATCACCCTGCTGCTGTCAGCGCCCTGACACGCAGATCACACCGTGCCATCATCGAGGGGGCTCATCCACCGAGTCACAGCGGCAGCAGGGTCAGCCCAGGGGACTGGTGACACTGAGGCGTGTTCGGGCTGTCCAGCACCTGCATCATGCTTGGTTTGGGATTGAGGACATTAAAGGTCTTGGATGTGCTGGGAGGATGCAGATCTTTCATGGGACAGGATTGTTGTGTTACAATGTCAGCAGGACCATTTGTTTCCTGCCTCAGAGTGTGTAATGCAGAGTGAGCACACCCCTTAGAGAAGAGGTCACCTTAAAGGGGACAGGTATGGTACATGAATGTGCTGAGGGAAGACGGGAAGTGGTGTTTTGCCCTCAGGGCTCAGGGCTATGGCTCTGTGCTCCTCCCAACAGCTTGATGCGTGGCCTTGGGGAGCCACTGTGCTTCCTACACTTCACTCCACCTGTAAACCCCTTTCTCTACCCATGCAGACTCCAAGGCCCTGCCAACAAGGATTGCTTCTGCTCCGTGTCTGAGCATGTCTATTAAACACTTCTCCTTGTTTGGGGTCTCTAAGGGAAGCACTGTCATACAGAGGAGAAACACCCACCACAGCATCGACGGGTCAAGGAGGGAACACAGCACATATTTCACTTAAAAGTGAATGCTGAACACTCCTCCTTCCTTCCTACACACAAAAAGAAAGGAGGAGGAGGAGGAAGATGAGAAGGAGAAAGATCTTGTTGACCAAAACGAGATTCAGTCAGTTGAGCTGACGACAAAGGCCTGAAATTCCCCTCAGTAAATTAAACTGTGACCATTTATACACCCGATGTGATGCTTTATGAACCATCTGCTCCTGGCTCACTTTTGCTGTTGGATGTAGCTAACGCTGCAGTTGTTAAACTCTGTCATTTTAAGATAGCTTGATGCTGTTATAAATTAACTGTAGCTTGTGTGACTCACACTGCTGTTAGCTGGATACTTCTTTGAGACAAAAGACGTGACCCAGCCAGTCCCTTCACATCCTTCTGCTTTCTTCCAGTTCCACCTTGTTCCCTGCCAGGTCTGAGAGGCAGCAAACAGGTTTTACCATCTGCTGGTTAAACTGAAGAAGCCAAACCCTGCGGTGGAAACCCCCAGACCCAACATACGGTGCTTGCCACAAAGATGGCTTCCAGCGGCTAACAGTCTGCAGGCCTTCTGAAGGATTGCTTGCAAGCAATTACTACTCCTTTGCCTGTTCTCCTCTCCCACCCAGAACCAGGCAGAAGAAAAATATAATCTGTCCTTCATAACCTGCAGGACACAGGCCAAGTCAGATGTTTAACGGGCCACTGTACTTCCGTACGGGGGAGACTCCTCTTTTCAGGAGCATCTTTGATGTTGGATGTTAATGAGAGACATTCTTTCAGAGCAGAAAAGCTCTTCAGAGATTTTAAATATCTCTATTTCTTGGGATTTCAGAACTCAAACAACATTTCACAGCTACAAGGGATGAAAGAGGAGCTAATGGGAGCTCTGCAATCGGCTTCCAGCTCCCCGCTCCTGCGCTGTATCCTCTTAGAAATGTTTCTGTAAGGGAACTACAGTGGCAAAATGCAGGTGGTGTCACAACTCAGAACACCAATTCTCTACCACGGGTTATCAACGCAACGGAGCCGCACTCCCGAGGACTTCCCTTGGCTGCCCCCCCATGCACACCAGTGTACAAACCACAGGGCACTGCCACATCCTTCACCTTCATCACCTGGGCAGAGAAGAGAACCACATGGGCATGAAGTGCTTGGGCTGAGGGATGGAGATTTTGGTCAGCTTGTCACCTGCCAAAGCGACTGGAAAAGGAAGAGCTGATAAAAATCATTCTGCAATCCAGAAGCTGCTCAGTAAGGGATGTTACATCTAGTATTAAGCTGCTCATACAGAAGCCCCTTGGAAGTGGTTTTTAAAGTTTGGCCTGAAGTACAACACCACAGGTTATTCCTCATAGTTTCTCCCATTTTTTGCAGGAACAATGGAAGACTGGTCAGAGTCCAGCCCATGGGAGAGGGAATGGAGGAAGAGGAGAGGGTTTAGCAGGGAGTTACCACACAGAGGTACCGTACAGAGCTGTGCAGTTACTGCCAGAGGCCAGACACCAGGACACACGTGGTGACTCTCCCACGCTGCTCAACCTCATCTCCTGATTCACCCTAAGGTAAACCCTTCCCAGCCCCTCAGTGTGGGCACATGCCCCGCCACCCCCTCCAACTCCCAGCAATCCAAACCTGCACAGTCAGCAAATGCCCACCCGAGTTACTCCAGGTTGTCTTCCTGCTTAAAAAGCAGCACAAGCACAACCTGGCTGCGGACGTGCGGCACCTCCAACTACTCTGAGGCAGCACACGAGCTTCACCCCGAGCCACACGCTGCCTGTACATCCCCAGGCTACTTCTAGCCTCTATTTATAACTCGCTTCAAGAGAAGGTGAAGGATGAAGAAAGAGCTTCTCTCACACCATGTGTGCCTCCACCAGCATCACAGGACACGCGTGTGCGTGTCCCTACGCCGAGCGTGTTTAGCTGGCTCCAAGCAGAAAAGGAGCAAACTTGGCTCTGCCCAACACCTTACCCAAACTAGTGGGACAGCCCTTGCTGTAAAAACCCACAGTGTATTGTCAGTCGAGGGGCAGCTGCAACCCAAAGGGCTCCAGCAGAGTGAAGCCACCCCTGGTCTTCAGAGTCCAAGCACGCTGATCCTCAGACCCGAGCCCTGAACTCCTCTTAGTCTAAGCCACAAATCACATGAGGCTGCTCTGGGGAAAATAAATAATTAAAGAAAAAAAGAAAAAGAAGGTTATTTTCCGTTTGCTTGTAGGCAGCAAGGAAGATAATGCTGGTTTGCTTTAGAATAAAAATGCCACTAGTTATTTATCCAGGTGAAGGATTAGGTGTACTGCACTAGCCAGCAAATGCTCAATGAAAAAGGATGGAGTGCACGGGGGAAAAAAGATTAATTGATTTGTGACTACAAGGAGGTTTATTCTGTACTGTATTTATCACTACAGTGTTTTTGAATGCAGTAGAAACTCTACTCAATTTTCTTCTGCAGCCCTTCCTTGCTGGTAAAGGAAATATATCAGCAGGAAAAGAGAAATGACACTTAATTTTAAGAAGCATCACCTTGCTTTGGAAAATATGCTTGACTTGGAGCTGCAGTTCTGGGGTACCTGCCCACTGCTTCCACCCAGGTGGGATTTGGTGTTTCCCAGCTGATAAAAACAAGAGCATCATCACTATGGTGGAGGAACCCAAGACTGACATCCTGATTTACTCACTGTTCACCCTGAGGTGCTGATGTTGACAGGCTGCTTGGAGCAGAAGACTGGGGGGAAAGTGAAGACATGTATTTTTCCCTCTGCTCTTCATGCTGCAGTCCCCGTTCTGTAGCTCCACAGCCCATGAGGAAGCTGTAACCTCCCATCTCTGCTGGCTGCAGCTCAACCACTGAGTCTGTCCATGTGTCAAACGCACGACCCGGAGACACCGCGCGGGGCTGGGCCGGGACCCAGGGTCTCACCCAGCCAAGAACTGACAGAACCGACCAGCTCCTCCCGCATCCGGGGTGCAGCGCCCGTTTGCACAGGCCATTGCTGTCGCCTTCTACGCCTACATTAGCCCCCCCCCCAGCTCCCTGTCCTCTCCAGTGAGAAATCTGGCTCTGCAGAGCAGACCAGTCTCGAGAAAACTCCAGCTAGGGTGACACCC